>CANSZD010002954.1:42500-570000 GCA_947648045.1 Beta corolliflora
GAGACTGCTATGTTATGATGCAAGTGTATCTGCATCCTCGTAATGGTGCGAGGGGGTAATTGGTTTCTTCAAGGCTTATGATGTCTAATCAAAGGCTAATACGACAAGAGTAAGAAATGTGATCATGGGTACACGGGCGAGGTAAGGGAGGGGGAGGGGGGTCCAATACGTTGGTTGGGTGTTTCGAGCAATCTTGTGTTAGGTAATGGGCGTTCGTTCATGGGAGGGAACACCGATGGCGACTCAGTATTAGTGGTTAATTATTGTGGCTACCTCTCCCCCAAGTTGTCCCATCCCGAGCAAGCCACCGAGGTTCATGTACACATAGAAGCTAGAACGGTATCCCCACTATATATATATATTATCAATGCTACTATATATATACATAAAACTTTTCCAGGTTATCAACTATTGACGTCGCATTAAGAATATATATATTTAGTGGGGATACCGTTCTAGCTTCTAGGTCTTGATGTCTTATCAAATGCTAATACGACAAGAGTAAGAAAGGTGATCATGGGTACACGGGCGAGGTAAGGGATGGGAGGGGGTCTAATACATTGGTTGCGTGTTTCGAGCAATCTTGTGTTAGGTCATGTCTTAAGCCTGACATGCTTAGGACATGGCCTAGATATGTGTCCTGAGCAATGGGCGTTCGTTCATGGGAGGGAACACCGATGGCGCCTCAGTATTAGTGGTTTATTGTTGTGGCAACCTCTCCCCCAAGTTGTCCCATCCCGAGTAAACCACCGAGGTTCATGTACACATAGAAGCTAGAACGGTATCCCCACTATATATATATATATATATATATATATATATATATATATATATATATATATATATATATATATATATATATATATATATATATATAGTAGTACGTACGATGTTGGTTCGAGAGATTGCTATGTTATGATGCAAGTATATCTGCATCCTCGTAATGGTGCGAGGGGGTAATTGGTTTCTTCAAGGCTTATGATGTCTAATCAAAGGCTAATACGACAAGAGTAAGAAAGGTGATCATGGGTACACGGGCGAGGTAAGGGAGGGGAGGGGGGTCTAATACAATGGTTGCGTGTTTCGAGCAATCTTGTGTTAGGTCATGTCCTAAGCCTGACATGCTGAGGACATGGCCTAGATAAGTGTCCTGAGCAATGGGCGTTAGTTCATGGGAGGGAACACCGATGGCGACTCAGTATTAGTGGTTAATTGTTGTGGCTACCTCTCCACCAAGTTGTCCCATCCCGAGCAAGCCACCGAGGTTCATGTACACATAGAAGCTAGAACGGTATCCCCACTATATATATATATATATCAATGCTACTACATATATACATAAAACTTTTCCATGTTATCAACTATTGACGTCGCATTAAGAATATATATATATATATATATATATATATATATATATATATATATATATATATATATATATATATATATATATATATATATATATGTAGTAGTATGTACGATGTTGGTTCGAGAGACTGCTATGTTATGATGCAAGTGTATCTGCATCCTCGTAATGGTGCGAGGGGGTAATTGGTTTCTTCAAGGCTTATGATGTCTAATCAAAGGCTAATACAACAAGAGTAAGAAAGGTGATCATGGGTACACGGGCGAGGTAAGGGAGGGGAGGGGGGTCTAATACATTGGTTGGGTGTTTCGAGCAATCTTGTGTTTGGTAATGGGCGTTCGTTCATGGGAGGGAACACCGATGGCGACTCAGTATTAGTGGATAATTGTTGTGGCTACCTCTCCCCCAAGTTGTCCCATCCCGAGCAAGCCACCGAGGTTCATGTACACATAGAAGCTAGAACGGTATCCCCACTATATATATATATTATCAATGCTACTATATATATACATAAAACTTTTCCGAGTTATCAACTATTGACGTCGCATTAAGAATATATATATTTAGTGGGGATACCGTTCTAGCTTCTAGGCTTCGATGTCTTATCAAATGCTAATACGACAAAGAGTAAGAGAAAGGTGATCATGGGTACACGGGCGAGGTAAGGGATGGGAGGGGGTCTAATACATTGGTTGCGTGTTTCGAGCAATCTTGTGTTAGGTCATGTCTTAAGCCTGACATGCTTAGGACATGGCCTAGATATGTGTCCTGAGCAATGGGCGTTCGTTCATGGGAGGGAACACCGATGGCGCCTCAGTATTAGTGGTTTATTGTTGTGGCAACCTCTCCCCCAAGTTGTCCCATCCCGAGTAAACCACCGAGGTTCATGTACACATAGAAGCTAGAACGGTATCCCCACTATATATATATATATATATATATATATATATATATATATATATAGTAGTACGTACGATGTTGGTTCGAGAGATTGCTATGTTATGATGCAAGTATATCCGCATCCTCGTAATGGTGCGAGGGGGTAATTGGTTTCTTCAAGGCTTATGATGTCTAATCAAAGGCTAATACGACAAGAGTAAGAAAGGTGATCATGGGTACACGGGCGAGGTAAGGGAGGGGGAGGGGGGGTCTAATACAATGGTTGCGTGTTTCGAGCAATCTTGTGTTAGGTCATGTCCTAAGCCTGACATGCTTAGGACATGGCCTAGAAAAGTGTCCTGAGCAATGGGCGTTAGTTCATGGGAGGGAACACCGATGGCGACTCAGTATTAGTGGTTAATTGTTGTGGCTACCTCTCCACCAAGTTGTCCCATCCCGAGCAAGCCACCGAGGTTCATGTACACATAGAAGCTAGAACGGTATCCCCACTATATATATATATCAATGCTACTACATATATACGTAAAACTTTTCCATGTTATCAACTATTGACGTCGCATTAAGAGAATATATATATATATATATATATATATATATATATATATATATATATATATATATATATGTAGTAGTATGTACGATGTTGGTTCGAGAGACTGCTATGTTATGATGCAAGTGTATCCGCATCCCTCGTAATGGTGCGAGGGGGGTAATTGGTTTCTTCAAGGCTTATGATGTCTAATCAAAGGCTAATACAACAAGAGTAAGAAAGGTGATCATGGGTACACGGGCGAGGTAAGGGGAGGGAGGGGGGTCTAATACATTGGTTGGGTGTTTTGAGCAATCTTGTGTTTGGTAATGGGCGTTCGTTCATGGGAGGGAACACCGATGGCGACTCAGTATTAGTGGTTAATTGTTGTGGCTACCTCTCCCCCAAGTTGTCCCATCCCGAGCAAGCCACCGAGGTTCATGTACACATAGAAGCTAGAACGGTATCCCCTATATATATATATTATCAATGCGACTATATATATACATAAAACTTTTCCAGGTTATCAACTATTGACGTCGCATTAAGAATATATATATTTAGTGGGGATACCGTTCTAGCTTCTAGGCTTCTGATGTCTAATCAAATGCTAATACGACAAGAGTAAGAAAGGTGATCATGGGTACACGGGCGAGGTAAGGGATGGGAGTGGGTCTAATACATTGGTTGCGTGTTTCGAGCAATCTTGTGTTAGGTCATGTCTTAAGCCCGACATGCTTAGGACATGGCCTAGATAAGTGTCCCGAGCAATGGGCGTTCGTTCATGGGAGGGAACACCGATGGCGACTCAAGATTAGTGGTTAATTGTTGTGGCTACCTATCCCCCAAGTTGTCCCATCCCGAGCAAACCACCGAGGTTCATGTCACACATAGAAGCTAGAACGGTATCCCCACTATATATATATATATATATATATATATATATATATATATATATATATATATATATATATATATATATATATATATATATATATATATATGCAAGAGTACGTACGATGTTGGTTCGAGAGATCGCTATGTTATGATGCAAGTGTATCTCGCATCCTCGTAATGGTGCGGGGGGTAATTGGTTTCTTCAAGGCTTATGATGTCTAATCAAAGGCTAATACGACAAGAGTAAGAAAGGTAATCATGGGTACACCAGGCGAGGTAAGGGGAGGGGAGGGGGTCTAATACATTGGTTGGGTGTTTCGAGCAATCTTGTGTTTGGTAATGGGCGTTCGTTCTTGGGGAGGGAACACCGATGGCGACTCAAGATACTGGTTAATTGTTGTGGCTACCTCTCCCCCAAGTTGTCCCATCCCGAGCAAGCCACCGAGGTTCATGTACACATGGAAGCTAGAACGGTATCCCCACTATATATATATATTATCAATGATACTACATATATACATAAAACTTTTCTAGGTTATCAACTATTGACGCCGCATTAAGAATATATATATATAGTGGGGATACCGTTCTAGCTTCTAGGCTTCTAATGTTTAATCAAAGGCTAATACGACAAGAGTAAGAAAGGTGATCATGGGTACACGGGCGAGGTAAGGGAGGGGAGGGGGGGGTCTAATACATTGGTTGGGTGTTTCGAGCAATTTTGTGTTAGGTCATGTCCTAAGCCTGACATGCTTAGGACATGGCCTAGATAAGTGTCCTGAGCAATGGGTGTTCGCTCATGGGAGGGAACACCGATGGCGACTCAGTATTAGTGTTTAATTGTTGTGGCTACCTCTCCCCCATGTTATCCCATCCCGAGCAAGCCACCGAGGTTCATGTACACATAGAAGCTAGAACGGTATCCCCACTATATATATATATATATATATATATATGTAGTAGTACGTACGATGTTGGTTCGAGAGACTGCTATGTTATGATGGAAGTGTATCTGCATCCTCGTAATGGTGCGAGGGGTTAATTGGTTTCTTCAAGGCTTATGATGTCTAATCAAAGGCTAATACGACAAGAGTAAGAAAGGTGATCATGGGTACACGGGCGAGGTAAGGGAGGGGAGGTGGGTCTAATACATTGGTTGGGTGTTTCGAGCAATCTTGTGTTAGGTAATGGACGTTCGTTCATGGGAGGGAACACCGATGGCGACTCAGTATTACTAGTTAATTGTTGTGGCTACCTCTCCCCCAAGTTGTCCCATCCCGAGCAAGCCACCGAGGTTCATGTACACATGGAAGCTAGAACGGTATCCCCACTATATATATATATTATCAATGCTACTACATATATACATAAAACTTTTCCAGGTTATCAACTATTGACGCCGCATTAAGAATATATATATATAGTGGGGATACCGTTCTAGCTTCTAGGCTTCTGATGTTTAATCAAAGGCTAATACGACAAGAATAAGAAAGGTGATCATGGGTACACGGGCGAGGTAAGGGAGGGGAGGGGGGGTCTAATACATTGGTTGGGCGTTTCGAGCAATCTTGTGTTAGGTCATGTCCTATGCCTGACATGCTTAGGACATGGCCTAGATAAGTGTCCTGAGCAATGGGTGTTCGTTCATGGGATGGAACACTGATGGCGACTCAGTATTAGTGGTTAATTGTTGTGGCTACCTCTCCCCCATGTTGTCCCATCCCGAGCAAGCCACTGAGGTTCATGTACACATAGAAGCTAGAACGGTATCCCCACTATATATATATATATATATATATATATATATATATATAATGCTACTAAATATATACATGAAAATTTTCCATGTTATCAACTATTGACGTCGCATTAAGAATATATATATATATATATATATATATATATATATATATATATATATATATGTAGTAGTACGTACGATGCTGGTTCGAGAGACTGGCTATGTTATGATGCAAGTGTATATGCATCCTCGTAATGGTTCGAGGGGTAATTGGTTTCTTCAAGGCTTATGATGTCTAATCAAAGGCTAATACGACAAGAGTAAGAAAGGTGATCATGGGTACACGGGCGAGGTAAGGGGAGGGGGAGGGGGGGTCTAATACATTGGTTGGGTGTTTCGAGCAATCTTGTGTTAGGTAATGGGCGTTCGTTCATAGGGAGGGAACACCGATGGCGACTCAAGATTAGTGGTTAATTATTGTGGCTACCTCTCCCCCAAGTTGTCCCATCCCGAGCAAGTCACCGAGGTTCATGTACACATAGAAACTAGAACGGTATCCCCACTATATATATATATATATATTATCAATGCTACTATATATATACATAAAACTTTTCCAGGTTATCAACTATTGACGCTGCATTAAGAATATATATATTTAGTGGGGATACCGTTCTAGCTTCTAGGCTTCTGATGTCTAATCAAATGCTAATACGACAAGAGTAAGAAAGGTGATCATGGGTACACGGGCGAGGTAAGGGATGGGAGGGGGGTCTAATACATTGGTTGCGTGTTTCGAGCAATCTTGTGTTAGGTCATGTCTTAAGCCTGACATGCTTAGGACATGGCCTAGATAAGTGTCCTGAGCAATGGGCGTTCATTCATGGGAGGGAACACCGATGGCGACTCAGTATTAGTGGTTAATTGTTGTGGCTACCTCTCCCCCAAGTTGTCCCATCCCGAGCAAACCACCGAGGTTCATGTACACATAGAAGCTAGAACGGTATCCCCACTATATATATATATATATATATATATAGTAGTACGTACAATGTTGGTTCGAGAGATTGCTATGTTATGATGCAAGTATATCTGCATCCTCGTAATGGTGCGAGGGGGTAATTGGTTTCTTCAAGGCTTATGATGTCTAATCAAAGGCTAATACGACAAGAGTAAGAAAGGTGATCATGGGTACACGGGCGAGGTAAGGGAGGGGAGGGGGGTCTAATACATTGGTTGGGTGTTTCGAGCAATCTTGTGTTAGGTAATGGGCGTTCGTTCATGGGAGGGAACACCGATGGCGACTCAGTATTAGTGGTTAATTATTGTGGCTACCTCTCCCCCAAGTTGTCCCATATCGAGCATGCCACCGAGGTTCATGTACACATAGAAGCTAGAACGGTATCCCCACTATATATATATATTATCAATGCTACTATATATATACATAAAACTTTTCCAGTGTTATCAACTATTGACGCCCGCATTAAGAATATATATATTTAGTGGGGATACCATTCTAGCTTCTAGGCTTCTGATGTCTAATCAAATGCTAATACGACAAGAGTAAGAAAGGTGATTATGGGTACACGGGCGAGGTAAGGGATGGGAGGGGGGTCTAATACATTGGTTGCGTGTTTCGAGCAATCTTGTGTTAGGTCATGTCTTAAGCCTGACATGCTTAGGACATGGCCTAGATAAGTGTCCTGAGCAATGGGCGTTCGTTCATGGGAGGGAACACCGTTGGCGACTCAGTATTAGTGGTTAATTGTTGTGGCTACCTCTCCCCCAAGTTGTCCCATCCCGAGCAAACCACCGAGGTTCATGTACACATAGAAGCTAGAACGGTATCCCCACTATATATATATATATACATATATATATAGTAGTACGTACGATGTTGGTTCGAGAGATTGCTATGTTATGATGCAAGTATATCTGCATCCTCGTAATGGTGCGAGGGGGTAATTGGTTTCTTCAAGGCTTATGATGTCTAATCAAAGGCTAATACGACAAGAGTAAGAAAGGTGATCATGGGTACACGGGCGAGGTAAGGGAGGGGAGGGGTGTCTAATACATTGGTTGGGTGTTTCGATTAATCTTATGTTAGGTCATGTCCTAAGCCTGACATGCTTAGGACATGGCCTAGATAAGTGTCCTAAGTATTGGTGGTTAATTGTTGTGGCTACCTCTCCCCCAAGTTGTCCCATCCCGAGGAAGCCACCGAGGTTCATGTACACATAGAAGCTAGAACGGTATCCCCACTATATATATATATTATCAATGCTACTACATATATACATAAAATTTTTCCAGGTTATCAACTATTGACGCCGCATTAAGAATATATATAAAAATAGATAATAAAAAAAATTATATAATGATCTAATAAAATCTTACGCTGCCCAGAAAAAAATTACAAAAAAGGCCAAACACTGCTCGCCTTTGAAAGGATTCGATCCCGCGCCGCACAAATGCAAGTGATTTTCATATCAGGGCTAGTGACCACGGAGATGGGGGTATCAGCACGACAAATGTTTGTCCCCAGTTGTTTATGTATTATGGTGCGCAAAAGAAATACAAATATAAGATACGTGTATGTTTACATTTGCTGATAGGAAAACAGTTTTGACACATAATAAATGTTTAACTTAGAATTTAGGGTAGCTAAAACACGCTTTATTATTTCTACTACGAAATAAAGATTAGTGTTTATTAAATACCACCTCCGTATTTTTTAAGTAAGTTGCACCATTTGCTTTTTGGCACTATTCATCAACCAATTTTATTAAGTTATCTCGCACCATTATATAACAAAAAACATAGTCAAGTGGGGTCTTGTTAGATTCGTCTCAATGCGAACATTCCAAATATCAATTTTTTTAAAATTTTTACTTGCATATTAACGTTTAAAGAAGTGTCTCGACAAATGTGAAAAAGTAAATGGTGCAACTAAATAAATACAAAGGTAGTATAAAACGCTAGTAAATGACCCTATTTTACACATGATAGCCTTATTCAATTTGCTAGTAATTCAAAGTAGTGGTTAGAGGGTTTCACCAAATATGCCCATACAGAGCGTCGGAGAGCTAATTGATCGTTTATCTCAATTGTTATTTCCGAATAATATATAGACATTGACGCCGCTTTAAGAATATATATATTTCTAGATTACTATTTATAACAAAGTGTAAGTGTAACAATTAAAAAGAAAAGGGGGGAGTACAATATAGTATGCAGGTTTCTGTTTCCTTTTTTTGGCAATTCTAAACAATGATATAGTATGTGGTCAAAATAAAAGTGGTACATAATTCACTATTACATAGTTAATTATATAATTTAATCGATATGATTTCCTATTTTCATCAAATTTAATTTGGCCACAATTTTCCTTTCAACTAATACATGCTTTGGGAATAGTCACTTTTTAGTTGGACTTTTTCTCAAACTGAAATTAAGTACCACTTCATTAATAGGGTGCTTCCAACAGTCACTTTTTTCCTATATAAGGTGAGGCATACTTCAATATTCTAATTAACCCCTCAAAATATAAAAAAGTCACACTCCTTATCCAAACAAAAACATGTCATACAAGGGAAAGGAAAAAATGGCGGTGGCAGGACCATCCAGCCTTCGACCGCGCCGTCCTTCACCACCACCATCTCCACCATCACCATCACCACCACCACCATCACCACTACAATTACCATCCTCTTCCTCCTCCACCGCTCCTACATCATCATCATCCTCTCTCTCCTCCTCCAACGCTCCAACATCATCATCATCTTCTTCCTCCTCCTCCTCTCGTGAAAGGAAGAGAAGGAGGCCCCGGTCCCCCTCCCCTCCATCATCAGCACCAACAACACCATCATCAACACCCCCCCACTCATCATCATCATCATCCTCCTCCACCTCCACCTTCTCTGACTCTGCATCACCACCACGTGGCGATGCGTCAGAGTCAGAATTATCGGACTCCGACAACTACAATCGGACTCCGGAAAACTACAACGGGATTTACTGACATTTATCGGTAAATCCGCAACAAGACTGGGTTTGATCATGCCCTTGCATGGCCTTTCCCATGTCTTCTTTTGTCTCGAGTTCCATTTTTTGTTTTGTATTGTATGCTTCTTTTTCTTATTTTTGTCTGTAATTTGGCTCCATTAGTAGTCGGAGCAAATTATAGGTTGTAAAAAATTAGTATTAAGACTTTTGTAATGACTCTATTATGAATGAAATATGTTTTTTCTTAAATTGTCTCTCGATTTATTTATGCATTTTCTTATGTTGTCTCAATTTAGGTTAAGACATGAAGAGAAAAAAATAAAATTGAAGTCATAGTCATTAATTATTTGTTGTAAAATTAAAAGGAGTTAGTTTCTTTTTTCTAATTAATTTTTTTTTCCCTTGTGCTATGACTTATGATCATAGAAATTATAAATATATGGGAAAATAATGAATTAAACAGGTTTACACTGTAGTGGATCAAAAAGATAAAAATTTTCTGAAAATAAAGTTAATTTCAATTTCATAGGCCTAAGTCTTCCTTTTAATAGGTACTTATGAGTTATGAGTAAGACATCAATAATTTGGCTTGCATGGCCCTCCTCCCCTCTGCTTTTAGTTTTTTTTCTTTATTTTTTTGCTAAAGGGCTGACATGCCCATATTTTGTAATTATATGATCTTATCAATGAAAATATATCATATATTTCTTCTACTTGTTAAATTTCATTAAAGCAACTATTCATGAAATATTTAATACACAAAATAAAATATGTATGCCCAAAGAATAAATAAAATTAACTTTAAACAGATATTTGACACACAAAGTAAGATATATACAACCCTTTAAGTTAGTTAATGAGACAAACAATTGCTGATATTGTGTCTAAGAAAACATTAATTATAGGCAATGAAATTCCTAGTAGAGTAACATGCAGTCTAATAGATTAGGGTCTAAATAAGTCTAATCACATTTGGATGTTTTACATGCAAGAGTTTATTATGGGTAATGAGAATAAATAAAATAAAATTTAAATAGATATTTGACACACAAAGTAAGATATATAGTAGTATACAACCCTTTAAGTTAATTAATGAGACAAACAATTGCTGATATTGTGTCTAAGAAAAAATTAATTATAGGCAATGAAATTCCTAGTAGAGTAGCATGCAGTCTAATAGACTAGGGTCTAAATAAGTCTAATCACATTTCGATGTTCTACATGCAAGAGTTTATTATGGGTAATGAATTGTGTAATTAAGAATGATGGCTTGCCATGTTCTTTGTCATGACCCTAATTGTTTTAGGACCTTTTTAAAAAATAAACTTTCCGAAGCTAGTACAAAATTAAGGTTCTGATAAATTATATGTAGATATGGGGAATTGAACACATGACCTTTAAAATGAAATGTGAGAGTTTAACCACCAATTTTAGTCAATTTCAATGTTTAACATTAGAAAGTCATATAAGCTTTATGACGATCTCTAACACTTGTGTTAAGGTTATAACAATTATCTTACCCCAACTCCATTAAAATTGTTAAAACAACTTATCATGCCATAACGTACATTTTTCAATTTTACACTAGCCATCTAAAAAGGCATTCCTATCAAAGGAACGGTACGGTACCACGTGGCGCCCTACTCAAGCTTCTAAAACACATGTTTATGACCTCATTATAAAATATTAACAAGGTGTAGTTACTAGGAAACGAACACATGACCTTGCAAATGAATTATGTGAGAGTTTAACCACCAATCAACTACAATTTAACTGTTTAATGTTTCAAAATAAAGCATAATAAAGTCTTATAATTATATGTAAGTATGAGTACATAGACCAAGCCTTTTGATCTTTAACACTTTTATTAAGGTAATTAACGTTGTCTTACCCCCATTCTTTGGAAGTAGTTTTTAAAAACAATTTATCATGCAATAAAATCATATTTGATAATTGTAATTGCCCGCGGCATCTTAAAATTATGCTTTATCTATAAGCTAATAACGAAATGTGAGAGTTTAACTACTAATCCACTACAGTTATGGTTTATATTTCAAATGTGAGAGTTTAAAATTATGCTTTATCTTAAAATTATGGTTTATATTTCAAATAGACAATTTTTTTTTTATCTCTAACACTTTTATTAAGGTAATAACATTCTCTTTTTGGAACTCTATTTATTATTATTTGGCACTTCATAAGCACGCCAAATGGCTTCTAATAAGGATGCCAAATGTTGGCTTTTGGAAAATTAGCCAATAATATAATATAAGATATGTAAACTTCGTGTAAAACAGACTCTGCCTTTTGGGCAAGTAATGATTTAACACCAAATTATCAAAAAAAAAATACTTATAATATAAGATAGCTTAAGCTTTAAAAAAAAAGAGATACGTATTTTTAGTCTGAGGCAAGTTGAATAATTAATTAGTGTCAAACTGTCCAACATCATGTCATATCAACAATAACTTCCATTCCCGGCTCCCCGAAGAAACCTATAAGGCTATAAGCCTTTAACATGCACTGCATCATTACGCCTATTTTTTTTTTTTTTATAATTCATATATGCATTTTATTAATGACATGGGAGAAAGAGAACCTCAACTTATCACCAGGTATTCCTTCTCAGAAGAAGGAAACTTTTATAGTGTTACCACACCCAATGATGAGGAGGATTCCCATCCCCTACAATTACAAACTTGGTCTATTACAAATATGAAATCAATTCATCATTACGTCTATTTTATCACTTCCAATGTAGAACTTTGATTTCACTGATCACGCAAACTTAATCAGGTTCTTTTGTACTTCAATTATATTTATTAAAGCAATTAATCATCAAATATTTGATACAAAAAATAAAACCTTAATTTTGTACTACCATCTAAACACTACTTTGAGTGAAATAATGTCATAGAATAACCATTGGTGTCTCCTAAGAATGAATAGCAAATTAGCAATTATTATCAATTGATCCTTATAGCAATTGATCAATATAAACCTCGGCTTCAAGAGAATACATATATATAATATCTAATTAATTACAAAGACAATAACACAATCTTGTTTCTTAAATGTTGGTTAATGAGTAAGAAACTAAGAATATAACAGATGCAATTAAATGGTGTAGTGGTTAATTTGTATGAATATAGCAGATGAAAGATCTGAACACCCTATTAGTGTCGAATTAAGGACATGATGCAATATTTAATTTAATTGCGTTCAGTGGAGATAATAACATACTACTCCCTCCGTCCCAAAAAGATCTGAACACTTGTTGGGACACATATTTAAGGTGATAAGTTGTAGTGTGGTTATCAAATGTTATTATATGTAGAAAGTAGATGTGATAGGAGTTGATGGGGTATTTTTTATTAGAGGAGAGAGAAAGTTGGGTAACTTTTTATTGATAAAAGGTAGAGTGTGGGCCAAAGGAGTGTAAAAGAAATAATATATTAATAGTGGGACCATACCAAAATGGAAGTGTTCAAACCAATTTGGGAAAAACATAAAAGTAAAGTGTTCGGACTATTCTGGGACGGAGGGAGTATTTGTTAAGGCTATCATTTGTAAAGTCAGGTCATTTATTGAAATTAAACAACGATTTATATTTTATATAATAGTGGCGAATTAAGGACATGACACAACATTTAATTTAATTGCGTTCAGTGGAGATAATAACATATTTGATAAGGCTATCATTTGTAAAGTTAGGTCATTTATCATTTGTAAACCTTATATTATCGCCTTATGGTCATTTATCAATTGTAAACCTTATATTATCGGCTTATTATCCCATGGTGAGCCACTATGATCCGGGGGTTTCATCCATACTGACACGCAAGAGCCATTGTGTTGTGTATTTTTCACCTTTAAGGACCTCCCATTTTTTTAAGCACATGACGCAACACTTTAGGCTTAAAATAGGTAGATTTCCTTAGGGTCATGTCCTAAGATATTTAGGGTCATGTCTTTAAATAATAGCGACCAACACAATGACTATTGATTCATATATAGGAGACAAGACATTCTACACAACACAATGGCTTTTGCGCCTCGCACTAGTGGAAAAAAGCCCATCTGATGCGGTCAAAACCGGGCTTACTGCTGCGGTTTTGGGCCGCATCAGGTGGGCTCGCAGCAGATCCCAATTATTTACTGATCCGGTCCAAAACCGGATCAGTAAATACTTTTCTGATGCGGTTTTTTAGGAAAACCGGATCAGATATTGATATTATCTGATCCGGTTTTCTTATAAAACCGCATCAGAAAATGTTCATGGCGCTAAATAAATTGTATGCAAAGCAGACAATCTGATCCGGTTATTTAGAAAAACCGGATCAGATAACCCCCCAAAAAACCAAAAATTTTTTTTTTTTTTTTTTGCATTTTTTTTATTATTAATCAATACAAAATCAATAATATATATAAAAACTCATTTTATTAAGCATATTATGCCCAATTGAAGCATAAATAATTAAATACATAAAAATATTAACATACACAACTATGACATTATAATTTTATACTTCAATGGCTCCTCCTATTAGATTTAACAGTCATTCGCTATCATAGGCTTCTTCAAGCTTGCAGTACATGCAGTTATAATCTTGCAGATGGAAAATCGATATGGGAGCAGATGTCATAGCATCTGCAAGGAGAAACAGAAGTTAAAACAGTGAGTCAATTTGACACACACATATCTTTGAGAAGCTTCCTAAAGTAAATTATCTTTATTCTTCCTGATATGAATTTAATAATTTACTAAATGTGTGCATATATCTATTAACAAGAACACAAAGTGGTGGGGCAGCAAGGGGGGTGCAGGGGTGGGGCAGCAAGGGGGGGGGGTCTGCAGGGGGAGCGTGCAAGGGGGGTGGGCAGCAAGGGGGGTCCGGGGGGGGGGGCAAGGGGAGGGGGGTGCAGGGGGGCAAGAAGGGGGGTGGGGCACAGCAGGGGGAGGGGGGTGCAGGGGGCGGCGGGGTGGGGGGTGCAAGGGGGTGGGCGGCAAGGAGGGGTCGCAGAGGGGGGAGCAAGGGGGGTGGGGCACAGCAGGGGAGGGGGTCCGCAGGGGGCAAGCGGGGTGGGGGGACGTGCAAGGGGGGTGGGCAGCAAGGGGAGGGGGGGTCTACGGGGGTGGGGCAAGCAAGGGGGAGGAGGGTCCGCGGGGGCGCAAGAAGGGGGTGGGGCACAAGCAGGGGGAGGGGAGTCTCGCACGGGTGGGGCAGCAAGGGGAGGGGGGGTCCGCAGGGGGGGCAAGGGGGGGTGGGGCACAGCGGGGGAGGAGGGTCCGCAGGGGGCGGGAGTTGGGGGGGGTTCATGTAATTCCGTGAGATATATCCAATTCAAGATATATGTCGTTTTAGATTTTAGAATTTAGGTAATTTTCTACTATCCAAAATAAAAGTTGTTCGACGATCCCAATGTCGCATCAAATGTACATTATAAATGCAACTTAAACTAAATTTTAACCAACGTTGCTTGAACAACTTAAATGTTAAAAAGCATAGAAGATGGCACTAGAAGGAATTACTGACGCAAATCTATCCATGTCTTGCCATTGGTTACAGCAATTTAATGAAACTTGAAAACTAGCTTCAACATGTTTTCTAGTGATCCATCCAAAAATGGGCATCGTGACTGATACATAATTTAATCTATTATTATAGTCATATAGATGCCAACTTCGAAGATGCAGAGCTCAGTCAAATTCCAAACATCAACATAACCAGATTTTTTATGGGTTCCCATACAACTCTATACAAGAGCAGATTACCAAATGAAAAGATGGGTGAACAACTCCCCTTAAATCGCACGATACCTCTCAACTGCTGTCGGCAACACTAGACTGAGCATACTACAAAAAAAAATATTGCAGCAATACTTAGTCAAACAAGAGGAGAGCATAGAACTAAATCCATCGGCTCCATACAAATCTCCTCACAACCTCCACACAATATCAGAAGTGGAGAACAGAGCATGGAATGATAAAAAATAAAAGCCCCCATCAACTATGACAAACATGAAACTTTACTCTCCTACTACAAAGACCAGTACACTAATGCTATATTGCACAACCCAATAAGCCAATGACAGCTCGATTCAATCAGAACAAGAACACAAATAAAAAATGTCATGCATCCATGTTTACATGCATTGGAACCACATTTATGATTAAAGATGAATCTTCGATGGAGTTGGCCATAAGATAGAAGAATCAATATTTTCCATGCTCTTAACAAGGAGTCAAGCAAAAGGACCCCAGCATTACCTTGCAATGAATAAGCTCCTCAAATTCTCTTTTCAAGGATAAGTAGATGTCTGCTATGCCCAGCAATTTCAGGTGTCCATCCTGAAGATAATAAGCAAATAAGAACCAGCAAATCACTGCACTCTCAGAAGCAGGTAAAAACGAAAAAAGGAAATCTGAAAAAATATACATACCTTCATCAAGAGTTATCTTCTAACGTTAAAGGATGAAACCCTCGAAAGGATAGACAAAGGAGAAGAGCTTTACTAATGGCTAGCATTACAAGATTTGGTAAATGCAAAACTTTAATATAGGAGCGTAATCACATACTCCAAACACGCCATATACTAATAGCCAGCATTAATATTTGAATTGCTTGTCTGTTTCATTAGCAAAGCAAACACAAGACATTGTCCAACAATTATAAAGCAAGACATGCATATAGATACTTGTATAAAAACATCATTCAAAAAACATAAAGATGGAGATCACAATGTATATGTTTACCATGAAAATGCATTTTAACACTGAAAAATGTCATGCATATAAAGAATATAGCTCAATTAGCAACAACAAAATCGAGAGTCTGTCAACTAATCCAACCAAACTTCTTAGCCCTACGAGCGACTCAAACAAGGACAGCATCACCTCTTTCAAAAATGGATTCGATTAGTTAGAAAGTCAAGGTTTTTGGAGATACTTCAGCAAGTAATTTTCTATAACAAAATTTCAAAGCAGGTTCAAATCATTACCTAGAACAAATGATGGGAATCACTTTGCCAGAAAGAAATAACCTCCACTGCCAATTTGAGTGGTACAGAAAAATTACTATCACTATTTGTAATATATAACAGAGGCTAAGAACATAAGCATCTATGTTCGCATCACCACTAAAAAATCAGGATGAAAAATCTTACATAATAAGCTTAACCAAAATTTAATTTCAAGAAAAGGCCTCTCAACTCTATTAATGTTTACAATCCCAAATCTATCATCACAATTAAAAATTCGCAATTAACAGTTCATAATCAAAGGAATTATAGCACCATTATACGATGATAATCCTACAAAAAAGTAACAACATCATGATAAAGTAGAGTGAAACCCTAAATTATTCTGAACAGAAATAACGCATACCTGAAATCGACAGCAGAAATTGCGAAGCTACAAGAATTTGAAACAAGAAGGGGCGTTTATCAGAGAAATTTCGATTGAAATTAGGGTTAGGGCTTCATGAAATTTTTGCTATGAGAGTTGATCTGCGAATTACAAACAAAAATAAAATAACGAAAAATATTAACTTAAATCTGGAATTAAAACGAGATTAAAATACGAAACAAAAATCAGTAACCAAAAACGAAAAACCTAGTCTGCAGCGATGAAGATGAACGACGAGGGAGGAGAGGAGAACTGCTGGCGAGATGAACGCCGAGGGGCTAAGAGAGATCTAGGAGGTGATGACCGACGGGGTGAAGATCTGGCTTTGTTTGTCTTCGCTGATGAACGACGAACGAACAACAGTGCAAGAGAGGAGGTTGCTTCATTCGTGTGTGGAGAGAAAAGAGTGAGAGAGAGACGGGGGGGGGAAGCGAGATGAGTGAGAGAGAGAAAGGAGGAAATCTCGCCGGTTTACGTTGGAGGATGAGTGAGAGAGGCGTGGGAGTAAGCTAAGGGAGCAAGGAGGAGCGAGAAATGAAATTGGGTGAAGGAGGGAAAACGCGTGTTTTTCCTTAAGAAAAAATAAGGAAAAATCTGATCCGGTTTTGTGAACCGGATCAGGTTTTTGAAAATCGGAGCGGTTTTTAGAATCTGATCCGGTTCACTAAAGGACCGGATCAGATTTTCCTTCTATTTTTCCCTTCCATTTTTTTAATGATTTTTGGATGCGGTTTTTTTAAAACCGAATCTGTTACTAAGTGACAGATAAGGTTTTTTCCACTAGTGTCGGTATGGATGAAACCCCCGGACCATAGTAACTCACCATGGGATAATAAGCTAATAAGGTACGAGGGATGACGGTATTGTATTTCTTGGAATGATTTATTCAGAGAGAACAATTGAGACGATCGTTCAATAAACCCTCCGACGCTGTGGATCTTGGGCATATTTGGTACAAGGGACGAAACCTGTAACCACTACTTTGAATGAGATAACGTACAATAATCACCATTGGTGTCTCTTAATTAGGAATGAATACACGACATTATTGCATTGGTCGATTTAAGCACATGACCCAACACTTTAGGCTTAAAATAGGTAGATTTCCTTAGGGTCGTGTCCTAAGATATTTAGAGTCATGTTTTTAAATAATAGCGACCAACACAAAGACTATTGATTCATATATAGAAGACAAGATACTCTACACAACACTATGGGTATTGCGTTTCGGTATGGATGAAACCCCCGGACCATAGTGGCTCACCATGGGATAATAAGCCGATAAGGTACGAGGGACGACGTTATTGTATTTCTTGGAATGATTTATTCGAAGAGAAAAATGGAGACAAACGATCGATCAATAAACCCTCCGACGCTCTGTATATATCTTGGGCATATTTGGAACAAGGGACGAAACCCTCTAACCACAACTTTGAATGAGATAACATCCAATAATCACCATTGGTGTCTCTTAATTAGGAATGAATACATGACATTATTGCATTAGTCGATTTAAGCACATGACCCAACACTTTAGGCTTAAAATAGGTAGATTTCCTTAGGGTCATGTCCAAAGATATTTAGAGTCATGTCTTTAAATAATAACGACCAACACAATGACTATTGATTCATATAAATGAGACAAGACATTCTACACAACACTATGGGTCTTGCGCTTCGGTATGGATGAAACCCCCGGACCATAGTGGCTCACCACGGGATAATCAGCCAATAAGGTACGAGGGATGACGTATTTCTTGGAATGATTTATTCGAAGAGAAAAATTAAGACAAACGATCGATCAATGAATCCCCCCCCTCCGGACGCTCCGTATCTTGGGGATATTTGGTACAAGGGACGAAACCCTCTAACCACTACTTTGAATGAGATAACGTCCAATAATCACCATTGGTGTCTCTTAATTAGGAATGAATACAAGACATTATTGCATTGGTCGATTTAAGCACATTACCCAACACTTTAGGCTTAAAAAAGGTAGGTTTCCTTAGGGTCATGTCCTAAGATATTTCGAGTCATGTTTTTAAATAATAGCGACCAACACAATGACTATTGATTCATATATAGGAGACAAGACATTCTACACAACACTATGGGTCTTGCGTTTCGGTATGGATGAAACCCCTGGACCATAGTGGCTCACCATGGGATAATAAGCCAACCAGGTACGAGGGATGACGTATTTCTTGGAATGATTTATTCGAAGAGAAAAATTGAGACAAACGATCGATCAATAAACCCTCCGACGCTTTGTATGGGCATATTTGGTATGAAACCCTCTAACCACTACTTTGAATGAGATAACGTCCAATAATCACCATAACGTCCAATAATCACCATTGGTGTCTCTTAATTAGGAATGAAAAGACATTATTACGTTGGTCGATTTAAGCACATGACCCGACAATTTAGGCTTAGAATACCGTGCGACTTAATGTTTCACCGTGCTGGCTAGCTTAATATTTTCTTCGAACATCACCTAAGAAAGAGTTAACTAATGATAGTCCCCAGGCGATGCCCCAGGTTGTTTCTTCTTGCAATTTATTGTCTAGTGAGGTAAAATGAACCTCATAATAATTTGAATAATACACCCTAAAAAGTTTGGAAATATTACGAAAAACCAAAATAATGTTTTTTATGAATTTCGACTTTTCGAGCTCTATATATTTCTATGATAATGATTTGGCACTTCATAAGCGAGTCAAATGGCGTCTAACAGGATGCCAAATGTTGCGACCTCGTGCGCTGTCTTTTGGACTATGCTTTAACGTTTACCCTAACCATGTTTATGTTACAATATACTTCTATTGTACATATGTTTTTGGTTATAGTATGATTTTCTTATATTAAAAAGTACAACATGGATTACGACCAAAAAATGGAAGTATTGATATCTAAACCTAAATAAATAAGAATAACTAATATATAAAGTAGAGTCCAAAAGACAACACATGAGTTGGCGACATTTGGCATCCTTATTAGACGCCATTTGTCGCGCTTATCAAGCTAAATAAATAAGAATAACTAATATATAAAGTAGAGTCCAAAAGACAACACATGAGTTGGCGACATTTGGCATCCTTATTAGACGCCACTTGTCGCGCTTATCAAGTGCCAAATCAGAACTTTTATACATAAACTAGTTTTTAAGCCCAGGCTACGCTCCGGATGATAATTTTCGATTTAGGGCATGACCCAGGTTGGATTGGGTCGGATGATCACCCCCCCCCCCAATGCAATGTATCATGGACATATGTGGTTGGATGGAGTTTTTTCTTTCTCCAAAAGGTACTATTTTCACATTTAACTAATTTTTCGGATGGGAAAGGGTCACTTGATCACTTCACCCCCTTAATAAATGCGAACCCATCATTAATGTTTTAGGTAATGACCCATGTTACTTGGGGCGATTACCTAAACTATTACTATAACTAGCCTACTTTGAGCACGTAGTAATATTGTAGTCTAATTATCACTAGAAATTAGGAACCAAAAGCACTAATTTTACAAGAAAGTTCCCTATTGAATAAACAAGGACAACATAAATGTTCAAATAAACAATCGCATTTTTATAACCATCTTGAGTTTGTTTTAAGTAATGACCCATGTTACTTTGGGCAATTACCTAAACTAGCTAGTACTCTAACACTAACTAGTTGAGTCATACTACCTACTTTGATCACTTAGTAAGATTGTAGTCTAATTATCACTAGAAATTAAGAACCATAATTTGAAAGACCTAATTTTAAAAGTAAGTTCCCTATTGAATAAACAAGGACAACATAAATGTTAACAAAAACAATCGCATTTTTAGATCCATTGTCAGTTTGTTTTAGGTAATGACCCGTGTTACTTTGGGCGATCACTTAAACTATTACTATGGGAACTTTGAGTCATACTAGCCTACTTTGATCACGTAGTAATATTATAGTCTAGTTATCACTAGAGATAAGGAATCATCACTAAATTTAAAAGCAAGTTCCCAATTTAATAAACAAGGACAACATAAATGTTAAAATAATCAATCGCATTTTTAGAACCATTGTCAGTTTGTTTAAGGTAATGGTCCAATGTTACTTTGGGAGATTGTCTAAACTATTACTCTAGGAACTAACTAGTTCAGTCATACTAGCCTACTTTGATCAAGTAATACGATTCTAGTCAAGTTATCACTAGATATTAGGAAAATTAATGCACTAATTTCAAAAGCAAGTTCCCTATTGAATACCGTATGACTGAATGTTATGTTGGATTCATGGTTATGCTTTCATTTCAAAGGTCACGTGTTCGGTACCTTATAACTACACAACATCTATAGATTTCCTTAGGGTCATGTCCTAAGATTTTTTGGGTAATGTCTTTAAATAATAGCGACCAACACAATGACTATTGATTCATATATAGGAGACAAGACATTACAACACAATGGGTCTTGCGTCTCGGTATGGATGAAACTCCCGGACCATAGTGGCTCACCATGGGATAATAAGCCGATAAGGTACGAGGGATGACGTTGTTGTATCTCTTTGAATAATTTATTCGGAGAGAACAATTGAGACAAACGATCAATCAATAAACCCTCCGACGCTCTGTATCTTGTCTCTTATGAATCAGTAGTCATTGTGTTGGTTGCTATTATTTAAATACATGACCCATGATATCTTAGGACATTGCCCTAAGGGAATCGAACTATTATGTGATTTCCACATTAAGTCGTACGGTATTCTAAGCCTAAAGTGTTGGGTCATGTGCTTAAATCGACCAATGCAATAATGTCTATTCATTCCTAATTAAGAGACACCAATGGTGATTATTGGACGTTATCTCATTCAAAGTAGTGGTTAGAGGGTTTCATCCAACCAAATATGCCCAAGATACAGAGCGTTGGAGGGTTTATTGATCGTTTGTCTCAATTGTTATTTCCGAAGAAATCATTCCAAGAAATACAGTAACGTCATCCCTCGTACCTTATCGGCTTATTATCCCATGGTGAGCCAATAAGGGGGTTTAATCCATAATGAGACGCAAGATCCATTCTGTTGTGTACAATGTCTTGTCTCCTATGAATCAATTGTCATTTTGTTGGTCGCTAATATTTAAAGACATGACCCATGATATCTTAGGACGGTACCTATGGAAATCTACCTATAATTTTATTTCCACATTAGGTCGTACGGTATTCTAAGCCTAAAGTGTTGGGTCATGTGCTTAAATCGACCAATGTAATAATGTCTATTCATTCCTAATAAAGAGACACCAATGGTGATTATTGGACGCTATCTCATTGAAAGTAGTGGTTAGAGGGTTTCATCCAACCAAATATGCCCAAGATGCAGAGAGTCGGAGGGTTTATTGATCGCTTGTCTCAATTAGCTTATTATCCCATGGTGATCCACTATGGTCCGGGGGTTTCATCCATACTGAGACGCAAGAGCCATTGTGTTGTGTATAATGTCTTGTCTCCTATGAATCAATAGTCATTGTGTTGGTAGCTATTATTTAAAGACATGACCCATGTTATCTTAGGACATTACTTAATTAAATCTGCCTAATATTTGATTTCCACATTAAGTCATACGGTATTCAATAGGGAACTTTTTAGGGTGTATTAGTTCATTTTACCTCACTAGACAATAAATTACAAGAAGAAACAACCTGGGGCATCGCCTGGGGACTATCACTAGTTTACTCTTTCTTAGGTGATGTTCGAAGAAAATAAAAGAACACGGCGTAAGTGAAATATTAAGCTAGCCAGCAAGGTGAAACGTTAAGTCGCACTGTATTCTAAGCCTAAATTGTTGGGTCATGTGCTTAAATCGACCAATGTAATAATGTCTATTTATTTCTAATTAAGAGACACCAATGGTGATTATTGGACGTTATCCCATTCAAAGTAGTGGTTAGAGGGTTTCATCCAACCAAATATGCCCATAGAAAGCGTCGGAGGGCTTATTGATCGTTTGTCTCAATTGTTCTTTCCGAATAAATCATTCCAATAAATACAATAACGTCATCCCTCGTACCTTATCGGCTTATTATCCCATGGTGAGCCATTATGGTCAGGGGGTTTCATCCATACTGATACCTTAAAGTTACCAATATTTTATTGAGCATGTAATAGTTTATGTGCTAATCTTCTTAGCTTATGTCCTTAAAGTAACAAATATTATATTGGTGTGAGAGATTGGTTTGTTCTCTTAAGAAAATTAACCCAGGACATGTCCAACGCCATACCGGTCATGTCCTAAAACATTGGCTATTGTCACGTGAGAATTAGTAACTATAAAAATACAGAGGTAGTATTTGATTAATAGTTTGCTTTAATGGAATTTAAGAAGTTGAAGAAATATGGGATATATTAATATAAACAAGTGTTTGTCTCAATAATTATTTAAGGGGTTGAAAATATCTTACTTTGTGAGTCAAATATCGGTTTAAATTTAATTTAATTTATTCTTTGTTCATACATATTTTGTTTTGAGTATTAAATATTTCATTAGTTGCTTTAATGAAATTTAAGAAGTTGAAGAAATATGGGATATATTTTCATTGATAAGATCATAGAATTATAAAATATGGGCAGGTCAGCCCTTTAGAAAAAATTTAAAAAAAAGGCAGATGGCATAGGAGATAAAATATTAAATCATTTGAGGTAACTTGATTACATTTTTCTTATGACTTATCTTTATGAAGATAGAGTCATTAATGACATTTTAATTGAAAAGACTTGCATCTAGAGACAACATTTGACAGTATTCCGTACACACTGTCTCTACCATAGCCTTGTATTCGCTGGCTTCTAGTTCGCTTCCTGCACTACTCATGGTAACTTCAAAGTAGTGACCATCTTCAGGGGAGTAGTTGAGCCTTGCCTTGAAGAGATTCCTTTGGAAACTATTATCCCAAGCATATCTCCTGTTGATCAGTGCAACATACATCCAGGAAAGGAAGTGTTCTTGGACCAATAGCTTCCACAGTTCACACATACACTTAAAGTGCACTATTCTTCCCTGGTGCTCATCTTGACCTTCTTCCAGCCTCACCACTTTGAGGGACGACTGGGTACAAGAAAGAACTAGACTCTTTGCATATGTCACGTTCATCCTCTTAGGTCTTGGGAGGTTGAAGATAGTGGAGACCTCCTTGCCCCACCTTTTGCAAACTGTTAGTAGTTTGTCTTGTGACTCCTCTTCCAATTTGGGCCACATATGGATGGACAAGAGATCTATATTAGAACTGATCTTCGAAGCGCTTGATCCTACTAGCTCCAGATCTCTTGGTTCCACTACGGGTTCATCGCCAAACACCCGTGCCATTTTCTCTGCCCATCTGGCTCTCTCAATTGGAATGAAAGATTCCTTGTCGTCCTTTATACCGTTGAAGGCAAAATGATGATTAAAACAATCATGATCAAACTCAACTTCCATGTTTGCATATGCTTCGATATTCATTTTGATTTTTTGAAATGAAAATGTGATGCTAGTGTGCTATGGCTAGGTCCCTTTAAATAACCTAGATTTGAAATTTTTATCTTAAATCTTTTGAGGTGCAATTAAATGTACCATAATAAATGTTACTTGAAATGGGGGGAAAATGTTTGAGTAACCCTTAGGGTTGCCAACCCTTTTAGACACATTAGAATAAAATATTGATATGTATGTAATAAATGAGGGGAGAAGTGTTGATATGTATGTAATAAATGAGGGGAGAAGTGATATAAAAATAATGTTTTAATGTATTCCTAACCAATGAAAATTCAATAATAAGAGGGTTGGCAACCATTAGGGTCACTCAATGGTAGTACAAAATTAAGGTTTTATTTTTTGTTTTATTTTTTGTATCAATTTGATGATTAATTGCTTTAAGATAATTGAAGTACATCAGTGAAGTCAAAGTTCTACATTGGAAGTGATAAAATAGGCGTAATGATGCAGTGCATGTTAAATTAAAGGCTAATAATAGCCTTATACTTAGGTTTCTGCGGGGAGTCATATGACATGATGTTGGACAGTTTGACACTAATTAACTATTCAACTTACTCAGACTAAAATTATCATAGAAATAAATAGAGTTCCAAAAAGAGAATGTTATTACCTTAATAAAAGTGTTAGAGATAAAAATGATTGTATATTTGAAACATAAAGCATTGAAACTGTAGTGGATTAGTGGTTAAACTCTCACATTTCGTTATTAGCTTTATAAATAAGGCATTGAAGATGTCGCGGCAGTTACAATTATCAAATATGTTATTATTCATAAGTTTTATAGTTGATTTTATTAGCTTTTCGTAAATTAAGCACATTAGTGTCGATTTAAGCACATGATCCAACACTTTGGGCTTAGAATACCGTATGACTTAATGTGGAAATCAAATATTAGTTAGATTTACTTAGGTAATGTCCTAAGATAACATGGGTCATGTCTTTAAATAATAGCGATTAACACAATGACTATTGATTCATAACACAATGGCTCTTGCGTCTCATTATGGATGAAACCCACGGACCATAGTGGCTTAATCACCATAGTGGCTTAATTAGGAATGAATAGATATTATTGCATTGGTCGACTTAAGCACATGACCCAGCACTTTAGGCTTTGAATACCGTACGACTTAATGTGGAAATCAAATAATAGTTCGATGAAACCCTCTAACCACTACTTTCAATGAGATAACGTCCAATAATCACCATTGGTGTCTCCTAATTAGGAATGATAGACATTGCATTATATGTATTCTCTTGAAGCGAGGTTTATATTGATCAATTGACATTCATTCTTAGGTGACACCAATGGTTAATTATTTTATGACATTATTTCACTCAAAGTAGTGTTTAGACGGTAGTACAAAATTAAGATTTTATTTTTTGTGTCAAATATTTGATGATTAATTGCTTTAAGAAATATAATTGAAGTACAAAAGAACCTGATTAACTTATCTTATATAACACTTGAGACAAATATTATTGTTTAGTGGTGCACTTATAAAAATGAGAAAATGAAGGAAAGAAACTTATACCTCCTAATTTTCTGTTCCAACCCTTAGAATTAATTATCAAACCTCATAATTACCACACAAGAACTAGTGTATTAAAGTAATATTGAATAAGATGTCTTACTCATAAGTACCTACTAAATGGAAGAATTAGGCCTATGAAATTGAAATTAACTTTATTTTCATGAAATCTTTTTGATCCACTACATTGTAAAACTGTTTAATTCATTATTTTCCCATTTATTTATAATTTATATGCTCATAAGTCATAACACAAGGGAATAAAAAATTATTCAGAAAAAAGAAACTAACTCCTTTTAATTTTACAACAAATATTTAATGACTATGACTTAAATATTAATTTTTTCTCTTCATGTCTTAACCTAAATTGAGACAACATAAGAAAAAGCACATATAAATTGAGAGACAATTTAAGAAAAAAACATATTTCATTCATAATAGAGTCATTACAAAAGTCTTAATACTAATTTATTACAATCTATAATTTGCTCCTACTACTAATGGAGCCAAATTACACACATAAACAAGAAAAAGAAGTATAAAAAAAGCCCTAAAAAAACCAAAAAAGGAACCCTAGACAAAAGAAGACATGGGAAAGGCCATGCAAGGGCAAGATCAAACCCTGTCTTGTTGCGGATTTACCGATAAATGTCAGTAAATCCGGTTGTAGTTTTTGGGAGTCCGGTTGTACATGTCGGAGTCCGAATCTGACTCCGACGCATCGCCACGTTGTGGTGATGCAGAGTCAGAGAAGGTGGAGGTGGAGGAGGATGATGATGATGATGAGTGGGGGGGTGTTGATGATGGTGTTGTTGGTGCTGATGATGGAGGGGAGGGGGACCGGAGCCTCCTCCTCTTCCTTTCACGAGAGGAGGAGGAGGAAGAAGATGATGATGATGTTGGAGCGTTGGAGGAGGAGAGAGAGGATGATGATGATGTAGGAGCGGTGGAGAGGAGGAGGAGGAGGATGGTAATTGTAGTAGTGATGGTGGAGATGGTGGTGATGGTGATGGTGGAGATGGTGGTGGAGAAGGACGGCGCGGTCGGAGGCGGGACGGTCTAGCCACCTCCATTTTTTCCTTGCCCTTGTACGACATGTTTTTTTTTTTTGGATTTTGACGGTTTTTGAGGGGGAGGGAATTTAGCAAGTGAATAAGAATATTAAAGTATGCCTCACCTTATATAGGAAAAAAGTGACTGTTGGAGGCACCCTATTAATGAAGTGGTACTTAATTTCAGTTTGTGAAAATGGTGCCATTTTGAGAAAGAAAAAAGAAAAAGTCCAACTTAAGTGTCTAGCATGTATTAGTTGAAAGGAAAATTGTGGCCAAATTAAATTTGATGAAAATAGGAAAGCAGATCTATAAATTTTTTTAATTAACTATGTAAAAGAGAATTATGAACTAGTGAATAATGTACCACATTTATTTTGACTACATACTATATCAATGTTTGGAATTGGCAAAAAAAAGGGAAACATAAATACTTATTATTTGACCACATACTATTATTTAAAGACATGACCCTAAATATCTTAGGACATGACCCTAAGTAAATCTACCTATTATTTGATTTCCACATTAAGTCGTACGGTGTTCTAAGCGCAAACTATTGGGTCATGTGCTTAAATCGACCAATGCAATAATGTCGTGTTCCTAATTAAGAGACACCAATGGTGATTATTGGACGTTATCTCATTCAAAGTAGTGGTTAGAGGTTTTCATCCCTTGTACCAAATATGCCCAAGATACAGAGCGTGGGAGGGTTATTGATCGTTGATGCCTTGTTTATTGCTTTACTTTTTGATCTCTTTTAGTTGGTATTATAGTTGTTTTTGAGTTAGTTTAGGCTAGTTTGTTAGCTATCTCCTTAATTTGTGCAATTTTCCTCCTCGTATGCACTTTCCTTGGGCGCTTTGTTTCATTTCAGGACTTAGGAGCATGCTTGGAGGATACTTGCACAACCCCGGATATTAAGATCGAAGACGAAGGTCAAGGAAGCTTCAAGGAAGCATAACCGAGTTCATGGGGACAAATATAAGAAGTTTTGGAAGGATTTGCGCACAAGGGTCAACTTCAAATGGCTATAACTTTCAGCACACAAAACATTTTTGAGCGATTCAAGTTGGAGATGAACGTTTGGCTCAATAGCTTTCTAACAAGTTGTCACAAGCTCAATTCCGATGCAAAACGAGTGAGATATGGCCGTTTGAAAATGAACTGACGAAACTGAAAACTGACCCGAGCGCTCGGTCAATCTGAGATAAACTCATTTTCGCTCCTGTTGGTCTGACCCGCCCGGGTCAGGTGACCCGAGGGCTCGGGTCAGGCCACCCGAGGGCTCGGGTCATCTTACCCGCCCGGGTCGGGTCATTTTTCCGGAAACCTTTTTGCGACTTTGTTTGCTTTAATGCGGGGGTTGTTTTGTAATTTTCTGTTTTATTTCTTATGACTATTTAAGAGGGACTCCTCTTATTTTAACTTAGACTAATTTACAATATATTTTAATAAAGTGAGATTTGAAATTCTTAGAACCCTAGGAGAGAGAAAATCTCATCTTCTAGAGAGAGAAGTGAGAGAAACTTGTTGAAAACTTGGAATTTGAAGAATCTAAGAAGGAAACTTGAAGATTTTGAAGCTCCTTGCAACTTTAATGAGAATTTCTTACTCTCTCTCATATTTTATTGCTTTATTTTCATATTTCCATGTCATTTTCACTCTATTTACTTGTTCATCCTAGATTATTGTTTTAGTTTATGTTAATAGTTGTTAATGTCTTTTAGTTTATAATTTTTCATGATTTGTGAGTAGCTATTTCTTTGGGAAGGGTTTGAAGCCATTAATGAGTTCATGAACCTCTAAATCCAACATTGGGCTTTGACTTGGGATAATTTTGGTTAATTGATTTGGCATTTTCATGAATGTTTGTGTGATTGGCCATCATAGGAGCATTATTTAGGTACCCTTAGTGAAGGATCGAGAGATGAAGTTAAGGGGTTGCCTCAAATCGATTATTAGGCTTGAAGGACCATGAGAATAGGGACTACCTAGCCTAGGGGATTTAGTTTGCTTGTTTAAGTTCATCATGTTTATGGATATGCTTGGTTGAATGCCTTAGCCATGAGAATAGGTCTTCGGTAAGAGACTAGGCCAATCTAGCTAGCTCGAGAGAGTGGTTAGAGTACCAATGGATGAACAATTCCCCTCAATTGATCCCCATTGTTGATTCCCATTGTGATTGCTTGGTTTGTGAATGAGTTGATTGGTGGATACCCCTTCCCAAAGCCATTTTTCTTATTGTCCTTTCATCTATAAATCTTCAAAAACATAGAGTTTGCTTAGCTTATCATAAATCGATACTTATTGGTGCTTTCCTTAGTCCTTGTGGATTCGACCCTTTACTTGCCCTATATTGGGTAGTTTAGGTATTTTTGACGTGTTTACAACGAGCGCGTCAAATTTTGGCGCCGTTGTCGGGGACTTCGGCTTGCATTGATTCGTGTTGATTAGATAAGTCTAGGCTATTTGTGAATATATTTTTTTTTTCTTTCTTTTTGTTTTGAAAAAAAAAATGGCAAATACTTCTTTTCCTCAATACGAAAATGAGTCTTTTTGGGTTTACTTTGAGAGACTTGGGGAATTTATAAAGTTTCATGGCTATGATATTGAGGAATCTTGTGAGATTACTTATTGGGGACTAAATGAGCATACTAGAGGAGTTGTTGAAAATATGTTTAACGGTGATTTTCGGCGACATCTTCGGATGAAGCTTTTTTTGTGGTTAGCTAAGGACACTTATGATTCCGACTTTTATGCAAATTGTCATGATTCCTCTAATATGTGCATGAATTTCAATGATGTGTCACATGTCCCCAATATTGATTCTCATATGCTTGATTGTAATCCCTCCCCCAAAATTGATTTTCAAGGTTCCTTGCATTCTGAATCATCGAAATCCGAATTGGAGCTGACTCTTGAGCGATATCTTATTGGGGCAAATTCTTGTGCCAATTATGAACCTCTCCCTAAAGTTGACTCCAAACCCATTGAAGATCTCTTTTTACAATTGAAAAGTGGTTTGAATTCGCTTGGGAAAAATCGGGGTTGCAAAAATGATATTCTCAAGTTTGATTATGTTGATTCGAGGTATATTGAAAATGAAAATCAATTGGAAAAACCCCATGATCTTGATGATGGTTTTGGAGTAGTGACGATGAGGGCATGTTTTTGAGGAGAAAAGGCCCATTATTGAAGATATTGTTGAAAGTGAGGATGTTTATGAGTCTCTACATACCCTTTTGAGTCTCATGTATCTACATCTAGTGGATTGGACCTTACCTTCCCTCCTTGTGCTTTAGAGCATCCATCCTCTCCTACCCCTTCTTACTTGAGTGAAGATCTTGGTCAAGTTAAGGGTGAGATACCTCATTTGGTGATTGGTGATGATTTTGAAGTTTTGATGGATAATAAAAATGTTGTTGAAAATAACTCATTAGTGGAAGAAGTCTCCCTTCTTAAAACTTACGATGTGAGTGAAGTGGTTAGTGAAAGCTTTGTTTCTATCTCTTCCCCTCATATTCCATTTACAAGAAGGATTGACATTATTCCCTCTACTCCCATTTCATATCCATTTTCATCTCTCAAAACTCCACCTCTTGATGAGTTTCTTGCCTCTTTTGACATTCAAGTACCCAATTTGGTTGTTTTTGAGGAAAAGAGTGAGATTGCCAAGCAAAAAGAGTTTGTCGAGGAGAATTTGCCGACTTTTTGTTCATTTTCTTATTATTTTGAGTCTTCTTCTTCCTATTTTCTTGATTTTTCTTTTGATTCCACTTCTTTTAGGCATCCCCCTCCTCAATTTTTGCATAGAATTACACTATATTTTGTGCATGCTTTTTATTTAAGTATTGCATATGCTATAATAATGGAAATGTGCGCTAGTGCATTTGACAAACTCTTGCGATCTTTGAATTGCTATTTACTAGAAAGGTCAAGCTTAGGACCTTAAATAAGCCTTTCTCGGGAAGTAACCCGTGATTTATTGCTTTCATTTTTTTATTTTAATTTTACTCATTTTTTTTTATCTTTACTTTTGATTTAGGTACATAACTCGTTCTCAATGGTAAGCAGATAATGGTTTTGAAGAAAGTTGATTACAAAAGGAGATATTGGGTCATTTGCGGGTATTTGCACCCACCTACTATCCGGTAGTTTCCTTCCTTTTGCTCTTTCTTCAATGCTCTATGATTTGTGGAACATATGCTTGTTGGTTGAATGTTTCTTCCCTCCCTCCTTCCCTTTGATCGTCTTGTTCAAGCATTGAGGACAATGCTTTATTCTAGCTTGGGGGAGTAGCTATTTGCTAGCTTGAGAGAGGTGTGTATAGTTTATTTCTTTATTTTTCCCATTTTCAAAAAAAAAAAATTAATTATCTTCTTTCTTTCCATTTCATTTATTTCTCTTTCGAGTTTTGATTTCCTTCCCTCTAGTTCAAACAAAGTCAAAAAAATGAAAAAAAAAATGAATGAATTGAAAAAACAAGAAAAAAAGAAACAAAAGAAGTGTTAGATATAAATAAAAATTTGGTTTGCTTGCCCAAGGAAGATGCTTAGTAATGATATGATGTGGATTCCTTGCTTTGACTTTGAGTATATGTTTAGAGGCTTCTTTTGGAAGAGTGTGAGCATGGGTTAAGGTGTTTTAGGAGTTGATTAATCTTGATTGCATTAGAATCTACCAAAATGAAACTAATGAATGATCAATTGGATGCCTAGTCTTGAATCTTGACTAAGTTGCTCATGCTTGGATAATTTTAGCTTCAAAATTTGCGGTCCCTTGTGTCCCTAGATGTACTCATCATGTCCCGAAACAAAAGCTCTATAAGAAACTTAGTTTTTATTTCTCTTTGTATCCAATAAGTGACACAAAAAGCCACAAGTTCTTATGTCTCTCTTTAGTGAGTAACTTCACATTTGTATAGCAACAATTCCCATAATAAGGGAAAAAGAAAAAGCCAAAAACAGTCAAAAAAGGCGTGAAAAATGAAAAAAAGTGAAGAAAAACGAAAAGCAAAAAGAGTAGAAGAATTCCAATAAAAGAGCTCAATTTGTGGATGCCTCCCACACTTAGTACTATTTTTCTAAAGTTTCGAGTAGAGTGGAATCTAAGGCCTATTTATGTGTCTAGGGATGGTGGACTAGTGGTTTGAGTTTTTTATAACACTTGAAGGGCCCTAATTCTTTTGGATAGTTAGGTGTTCTCTAATGAGCGAGTAAAAAGTCTAATTAGGTGTCCTATTGCAATCTTGATTAGTTTCTTCCTCTACCATAACCTATGAGTACACTTGAAAATTAGTTGTTTTGAAAGTTGTTCTCTATCTTTGCTTGTGAACCATTTTATTAATAGTTGACTTGGGCATTAATTTTGAATTTGATTGAATAAATGGTTGATGAAAAACTAGAGTTGTGGGTTTGAAAACTCTTTGGAAACCCTCGCGAGATCCCACTCGCCCTCTAGAGCGATCTAGGGGTTTAAAGAGCTTGTTGCATGTGCTAAATGCAATCGTGATTCCTACGACAATGAGTTAGTGTAAATCCTTTCTTTATCCTTTTTTTTTTCCTTTCTTCTTTCTTCTTGATCTTGTTTTCTAATAATCTTCATTCTCTTACCCTTGTGTTTTATATAATTTTGCTTGGGGACAAGCAAAGATCAAGCTTGGGGGAGTTTGATGCCTTGTTTATTGCTTTACTTTTTGATCTCTTTTAGTTGGTATTATAGTTTTTTTTGAGTTAGTTTAGGCTAGTTTGTTAGCTATCTCCTTAATTTGTGCAATTTTCCTCCTCGTATGCACTTTCTTTGGGCGCTTTGTTTCATTTCAGGACTTAGGAGCATGCTTGGAGGATACTTGCACAACCCCGGATATTAAGATCGAAGACGAAGGTCAAGGAAGCTTCAAGGAAGCATAACCGAGTTCATGGGGACAAATATAAGAAGTTTTCGAAGGATTTGCGCACAAGGGTCAACTTCAAATGGCTATATCTTTCAGCACACAAAACATTTTTGAGTGATTCAAGTTGTAGATGAAAGTTTGGCTCAATAGCTTTCTAACAAGTGGTCACAAGCTCAATTCCGATGCAAAACAAGTGAGATATGGCCGTTTGAAAATGAACTGACGAAACTAAAAACTGACCCGAGCGCTCGGGTTAACTGACCCGCCCGGGTCAATCTGCGATAAACTCATTTTCGCTCCTGTTGGTCTGACCCGTCCGGGTCAGGTGACCCGAGGGCTCGGGTCAGGCCACCCGAGGGCTCGGGTCATCTTACCCGCCCGGGTCGGGTCATTTTTCCGGAAACCTTTTTGCGACTTTGTTTGCTTTAATGCGGGGGTTGTTTTGTAATTTTCTGTTTTATTTCTTATGACTATTTAAGAGGGACTCCTCTTATTTTAACTTAAACTAATTTACAATATATTTTAATAAAGTGAGATTTGAAATTCTTAGAACCCTAGGAGAGAGAAAATCTCATCTTCTAGAGAGAGAAGTGAGAGAAACTTGTTGAAAACTTGGAATTTGAAGAATCTAAGAAGGAAACTTGAAGATTTTGAAGCTCCTTGCAACTTTAATGAGAATTTCTTACTCTCTCTCATATTTTATTGCTTTATTTTCATATTTCCATGTCATTTTCACTCTATTTACTTGTTCATCCAAGATTATTGTTTTAGTTTATGTTAATAGTTGTTAATGTCTTTTAGTTTATAATTTTTCATTATTTGTGAGTAGCTATTTCTTTGGGAAGGGTTTGAAGCCATTAATGAGTTCATGAACCTCTAAATCCAACATTGGGCTTTGACTTGGGATAATTTTGGTTAATTGATTTGGCATTTTCATGAATGTTTGTGTGATTGGCCATCATAGGAGCATTATTTAGGTACCCTTAGTGAAGGATCGAGAGATGAAGTTAAGGGGTTGCCTCAAATCGATTATTAGGCTTGAAGGACCATGAGAATAGGGACTACCTAGCCTAGGGGATTTAGTTTGCTTGCTTAAGTTCATCATGTTTATGGATATGCTTGGTTGAATGCCTTAGCCATGAGAATAGGTCTTCGGTAAGAGACTAGGCCAATCTAGCTAGCTCGAGAGAGTGGTTAGAGTACCAATGGATGAACAATTCCCCTTAATTGATCCCCATTGTTGATTCCCATTGTGATTGCTTGGTTTGTGAATGAGTTGATTGGTGGATACCCCTTCCCAAAGCCATTTTTCTTATTGTCCTTTCATCTATAAATCTTCAAAAACATAGAGTTTGCTTAGCTTATCATAAATCGATACTTATTGGTGCTTTCCTTAGTCCTTGTGGATTCGACCCTTTATTTGCCCTATATTGGGTAGTTTAGGTATTTTTGACGTGTTTACAACGAGCGCGTCAATCGTTTATCTCAATTTTTCTCTCCGAATAAATCATTCGAAGACACACAATAATGTCATCCCTCGTACCTTCTCGTCTTATTATCTCATGGTGAGCCACTATGGTCCGAGGGTTTAGGTCACACAGAGACGCAAGAGCCATTGTGTTGTGTAGAATGTCTTAGCTATCTCATTCAAAGTAGTGGTTAGAGGGTTTCATCCCTTGTACCAAATATGCCCAAGATACAGAGCGTCGGAGGGTTTATTGATCGTTTATCTCAATTTTTCTCTCCGAATAAATCATTCCAAGAAATACAATAACGTCATCCCTCGTACCTTGCCACTATGGTCCGGGGGTTTAGGTCACACAGACGCAAGAGCCATTGTGTTGTGTAGACTGTAGAATGTCTTAGCTATCTCATTCAAAGTAGTGGTTAGAGGGTTTCGTCCCTTGTACCAAATATGCCCCCCAAGATACAGAGCGTCGGAGGGTTTATTGATCGATCGTTTGTCTGAATTGTTCTCTCTGAATAAATCATTCCAAGAAATACAATAACGTCATCTCTCGTACCTTACGACCGGCTAATTATCCCTGTGGTGAGCCACTATGGTCCGGGGGAGATGCATGAGCCATTGTGTTGTGTAGACTGTAGAATGTCTTAGCTATCTCATTCAAAGTAGTGGTTAGAGGGTTTCGTCCCTTGTACCAAATATGCCCAAGATACAGAGCGTCGGAGGGTTTATTGATCGATCGTTTGTCTGAATTGTTCTCTCCGAATAAATCATTCCAAGAAATACAATAACATCATCCCTCGTACCTTACGGCCGGCTTATTATCCCTGTGGTGAGCCACTATGGTCCGGGGGTTTCATCCATACTGAGACGCAAGAGTCATTGTGTTGTGTGAAATGTCTTGTCTCCTATAATTGATTTTATTATCTTTTCGTAATATTTTGTCTAGTGCGAAATTGGAAAATACACATGATGAGTGGTTTAAAAAAACTGCTAAGGAGTTGGGGATTAAAATAACAATTTCAATGGAATTAGGGTAAAAGAATATTTTCACTTGATAAAAGTGTTAGAGATCAAAAAGTTTATCTATGTCTTTATAATTACATATAATTATAAGACTTTACTATGTTTTACTTTGAAACATTAAGCATTAGAATTGTAGTGGAGTAGTGGTTGAACACTCACATTTCGTTTCAAAGGTCTTTTGTGTTCGAATCCTAGTAACTACACATTGTTAATATTTTTTATGAGATTATAAACATGTGTATTATAAGCTTGAGAAGAGTGCCACGTGGCACCGTTCTTTTGATGGGAACGCCATTTAATATATTTGTAAAGATATCATTTTATGTGGTTAATAATAATTCTATATAACTTAGAAATGGGCAAAAATAGATAATAAAAAAAAATATAATGATCTAATGAAATCTTACGCTGCCCAGAACAAAATTACAAAAAAGGGCATACGTTGTTCGCTTTGAAAGGATTCGATCCCGCGCCGCATTGATCCGAGTGAGTTTCTTATCAGGGCTAGTGACCACGGAGACGGGGGTATCAGCACGACAAATGTTTGTCCCCAGTTGTTTATGTATTATGGTGTGTAAAAGAAAGACAAAAATAAGATACGCGTATGTTTACATTTGTTAATAGGAAAACAGTTTTGACACATAATAAATGTTCTTAGAATGTAGGGTAGCTAAAACACGCTTTATAATTTCTACAACGAAATAAAGATTAGTGTTTATTAAATACTACCTCTGTATTTTTTAAGTAAGTTGCACCATTTGCTTTTTGGCACTATTCATCAACCAATTTTATTAAGTTATCTCGCACCATTATATAAGAAAAAACATAGTCAAGTGGGGTCTTGTTAGATTCGTCTCAATGTGAACATTCCAAATATTAATTTTTTTTAATTTTTATTTGCATATTAACGTTTAAAGAAGTGTCTCGACAAATGTGAAAAAGCAAATGGTCTAACTAAATAAATACAAAGGTAGTATAAAACGCTAGTAAATGACCCCATTTTACACATGATAGCCTTATTAAATTTGCTAGTAATTCAAACTAGTGGTTAGAGGGTTTCACCAAATATGCCCATACAGAGCGTCGGAGGGCTAATTGATCGTTTATCTCAATTGTTATTTTCGAATAATATATAGACATTGACGCCGCTTTAAGAATATATATATTTCTAGATTACTATTTCTAACAAAGTGTAAGTGTAACAATTAAAAAGAAAAGGGGGGAGTACAATATAGTATGCAGGTTTATGTTTCCTTTTTTTGGCAATTCCAAACAATGACATAGTATGTGGTTAAAATAAAATTGGTACATAATTCACTATTACATAGTTAATTATATAATTTTATCGATATGATTTCCTATTTTCATCAAATTTAATTTGGCCATAATTTTCCTTTCAACTAATACATGCTTTGGAAATAGTCACTTTTTAGTTGGACTTTTTCTCAAACTGAAATTAAGTACCACTTCATTAATAGGGTGCCTCCAACAGTCACTTTTTTCCTATATAAGGTGAGGCATACTTCAATATTCTAATTAACCCCTCAAAATAAATAAAAAGTCACACTCCTTATCCAAACAAAAACATGTCTTACAAGGGAAAGGAAAAAATGGCGGTGGCAGGACCATCCAGCCTCCGACCGCGCCGTCCTTCACCACCACCATCTCCACCATCACCATCACCACCACCACCATCACCACTACAATTACCATCCTCTTCCTCCTCCATCGCTCCTACATCATCATCATCCTCTCTCTCCTCCTCCAACGCTCCAACATCATCATCATCTTCTTCCTCCTCCTCCTCTCGTGAAAGGAAGAGGATGAGGCCCCGGTCCCCCTCCCCTCCATCATCAGCACCAACAACACCATCATCAACACCCCCCACTCATCATCATCATCATCCTCCTCCACCTCCACCTTCTCTGACTCTGCATCACCACCACGTGGCGATGCGTCAAAGTCATAATTATCGGACTCCGACAACTACAATCGGACTCCGAAAAACTACAACGGGATTTACTAACATTTATCGGTAAATCCGCAACAAGACTGGGTTTGATCATGCCCTTGCATGGCCTTTCCCATGTCTTCTTTTGTCTAGGGTTCCTTTTTTTGTTTTTTATGGTATGCTTCTTTTTCTTGTTTTTGTCTGTAATTTGGCTCCATTAGTAGTCGGAGCAAATTATAGGTTGTAAAAAATTAGTATTAAGACTTTTGTAATGACTCTATTATGAATGAAATATGTTTTTTCTTAAATTGTCTCTCGATTTATTTATGCTTTTTCTTATGTTGTCTCAATTTAGGTTAAGACATGAAGAGAATTAATTAAAATTGAAGTCATAGTCATTAATTAGTTGTTGTAAAATTAAAAGGAGTTAGTTTCTTTTTTCTGATTAATTTTTTTTTCCCTTGTGTTATGACTTATGATCATAGAAATTATAAATATATGGGAAAATAGTGAATTAAACAGGTTTACACTGTAGTGGATCAAAAAGATAAAAATTGATGAAAATAAAGTTAATTTCAATTTCATAGGCCTAAGTCTTCCTTTTAGTAGGTACTTATGAGTTATGAGTAAGACATTAAAAATTTGGCTTGCATGGCCCTCATCCCCTCTGCTTTTAGTTTTTTTTCTTTATTTTTTTGCTAAAGGGCTGACATGCCCATATTTTGTAATTATATGATCTTATCAATGAAAATATATCATATATTTCTTCTACTTGTTAAATTTCATTAAAGCAACTATTCATGAAATATTTAATACACAAAACAAAATATGTATGCCCAAAGAATAAATAAATTAAATTTAAACAGATATTTGACACACAAAGTAAGATATATACAACCCTTTAAGTTAATTAATGAGACAAACAATTGCTGATATTGTGTCTAAGAAAACATTAATTATAGGCAATGAAATTCCTAGTAGAGTAGCATGCAGTCTAATAGACTAGGGTCTAAATAAGTCTAATCACAATTGGATGTTTTACATGCAAGTGTTTATTATGGGTAATGAGAATAAATAAAATTATTTTTAAACAGATATTTGACACACAAACTAAGATATATAGTAGTACAACCCTTTAAGTTAATTAATGAGACAAACAATTGCTGATATTGTGTCTAAGAAAACATTAATTATAGGCAATGAAATTCCTAGTAGAGTAGCATGCAGTCTAAAACACTAGGGTCTAAATAAGTCTAATCACATTTGGATGTTTTACATGCAAGAGTTTATTATGGGTAATGAATTGTGTAATTAAGAATGATGGCTTGCCATGTTCTTTATCATGACCCTAATTGTTTTAGGACCTTTTTAGGACCCTAATTGTGTAATTAAGAATGATGGCTTGCAAAATTATGATAAATTATATGTAGCTATGGGGAATTGAACACATGACCTTTAAAATGAAATGTGAGAGTTTAACCACCAAATTTTAGTCAATTTCAATGTTTAACATTAGAAAGTCATATAAGCTTTATGACGATCTCTAACACTTGTATTAAGGTTATAACAATTCTTTTACCCCAACTCCATTAAAATTGTTAAAACAACTTATCATGCCATAACATACATTTTTCAATTTTACACTAGACATCTAAAAAGGCATTCCTATCAAAGGAACGGTACGGTACCACGTGGCGCCCTACTTAAGCTTCTAAAACACATGTTTATGACCTCATTATAATATATTAACAATGTGTAGTTACTAGGAAGCGAACACATGACCTTTCAAATGAATTATGTGAGAGTTTAAACACCAATCAACTACAATTTCACTGTTTAATGTTTTAAAATAAAGCATAATAAAGTCTTATAATTATATGTAAGTATGAGTACATAGACCAAGCCTTTTGATCTCTAACACTTTTATTAAGGTAATTAACGTTGTCTTACCCCCATTCTTTGGAAGTAATTTTTAATAACAATTTATCATGCCATAAAATCATATTTGATAATTGTAACTCCCCGCGGCATCTTAAAATTATGCTTTATCTATAAGCTAATAACGAAATGTGAGAGTTTAACTACTAATCCACTACAGTTTCAATGGTTTATATTTCAAATAGACAATCTTTTTTTTATCTCTAACACTTTTATTAAGGTAATAACATTATCTTTTTGGAACTCTATTTATTATTATTTGGCACTTCATAAGCACGCCAAATGGCTTCTAATAAGGATGCCAAATGTTGGCTTTTGGAAAATTAGCCAATAATATAATATAAGATAAGTAAACTTCGTGTAAAAGAGACTCTGCCTTTTGGGCAAATAATGATATAACACCAAATTTTCAAAAAAAAAATACTTATAATATAAGATAACTTAAGCTTAAAAAAAAGAGATACGTATTTTTAGTCTGAGGCAAGTTGAATAATTAATTAGTGTCAAACTGTCCAACATCATGTCATATCAGCAATAACTTCCAAACCCGGCTCCCCGAAGAAACCTATAAGGCTATAAGCCTTTAACATGCACTGCATCATTAAGCCTATTTTTTTTTTTTGATAATTCATATCTGCATTTTATTAATGACATGGGAGAAAGAGAACCTCAACTTATCACCAGGTATTCCTTCTCAGAAGAAGGAAACTTTTATAGTGTTACCACACCCAATGATGAGGAGGATTCCCATCCCCTACAATTACAAACTTGGTCTATTACAAATATGAAATCAATTTATCATTACGCCTATTTTATCACTTCCAATGTAGAACTTTGACTTCACTGATCACGCAAGCTTAATCAGGTTCTTTTGTACTTCAATTATATTTATTAAAGCAATTAATCATCAAATATTTGATACAAAAAATAAAACCTTAATTTTCTACTACCATCTAAACACTACTTTGAGTGAAATAATGTCATAGAATAACCATTGGTGTCTCCTAAAAATGAATAGCAAATTAGCAATTATTATCAATTGATCCTTATAGCAATTGATCAATATAAACCTCGGCTACAAGAGAATACATATATATAATATCTAATTAATTACAAAGACTATAATACAATCTTGTTTCTTAAATGTTGGTTAATGAGTAAGAAACTAAGAATATAACAGATGCAATTAAATGGTGTAGTGGTTAATTTGTATGAATATAGCAGATGAAAGATCTGAACACCCCATTAGTGTCGAATTAAGGACATGATGCAATATTTAATTTAATTGCGTTCAGTGGAGATATTAACAGACTACTCCCTCCATCCCAAAAAGATCTGAACACTTGTTGGGACACATATTTTAAGGTGATAAGTTGTAGTGTGGTTATCAAATGTTATTATATGTAGAAAGTAGATGTGATAGGAGTTGATGGGGTATTTTTTATTAGAGGAGAGTGAAAGTTGGGTAACTTTTTATTGATAAAAGGTAGAGTGTGGGCCAAAGGAGTGTAAAAGAAATAATATATTAATAGTGGGACCATACTAAAAATGGAAGTGTTCAAACTAATTTGGGAAAAACATAAAAGTAAAGTGTTCAGACTATTCTAGGACGGAGGGAGTATTTGTTAAGGCTATCATTTGTAAAGTCAGGTCATTTATTGAAATTAAACAACGATTTATATTTTATATAATAGTGACGAATTAAGGACATGACACAACATTTAATTTAATTGCATTCAGTGGAGATAATAACATATTTGATAAGGCTATCATTTGTAAAGTTAGGTCATTTATCATTTGTAAACCTTATATTATCGGCTTATGGTCATTTATCATTTGTAAACCTTATATTATCGGCTTATTATCCCATTTTGAGCCACTATGATCCGGGGGTTTCATCCATACTGAGACGCAAGAGCCATTGTGTTGTGTATTTTTCACCTTTAAGGACCTCCTATTTTTTTAAGCACATGACCCAACACTTTAGGCTTAAAATAGGTAGATTTCCTTAGGGTCATGTCCTAAGATATTTAGGGTCATGTCTTTAAATAATAGCGACCAACACAATGACTATTGATTCATATATAGGAGACAAGACATTCTACACAACACAATGGCTTTTGCGCCTCGGTATGGATGAAACCCCCGGACCATAGTAACTTACCATGGGATAATAAGCCAATAAGGTACGAGGGATGACGGTATTGTATTTCTTGGAATGATTTATTCAGAGAGAACAATTGAGACGATCGTTCAATAAACCCTCCGACGCTCTGGATCTTGGGCATATTTGGTACAAGGGACGAAACCTGTAACCACTACTTTGAATGAGATAACGTCCAATAATCACCATTGGTGTCTCATAATTAGGAATGAATACACGACATTATTGCATTAGTCGATTTAAGCACATGACCCAACACTTTAGGCTTAAAATTGGTAGATTTCCTTAGGGTCATGTCCTAAGATATTTAGAGTCATGTCTTTAAATAATAGCGACCAACACAATGACTATATTCATATATAGGAGACAAGACATTCTCCACAACACTTTGGGTATTGCGTTTCGGTATGGATGAAACCCCCGGACCATAGTGGCTCACCATGGGATAATAAGCCGATTAGGTACGAGGGACGACGTTATTGTATTTCTTAGAATGATTTATTCAAAGAGAAAAATTGAGACAAACGATCGATCAATAAACCCTCCGACGCTCTGTATCTTGGGCATATTTGGTACAAGGGACAAAACCCTCTAACCACTACTTTGAATGAGATAACGTCCAATAATCACCATTGGTGTCTCTTAATTAGGAATGAATACACGACATTATTGCATTGGTCGATTTAAGCACATGACCCAACACTTTAGGCTTAAAATAGGTAGATTTCCTTAGGGTTATGTCCTAAGATATTTAGAGTCATGTCTTTAAATAATAACGACCAACACAATGACTATTGATTCATATATAGGAGATAAGATATTCTACACAACACTATGGGTCTTGCGTTTCGGTATGGATGAAACTCACGAACCATAGTGGCTCACCACGGGATAATAAGCCAATAAGGTACGAGGGATGACGTATTTCTTGGAATGATTTATTCGAAGAGAAAAATTAAGACAAACGATCGATCAATGAACTCCCCCCCTCCGACGCTCTGTATCTTGGGAATATTTGGTACAAGGGACGAAACCCTCTAACCACTACTTTGAATCAGATAACGTCCAATAATCACCATTGGTGTCTCTTAATTAGGAATGAATACACGACATTATTGCGTTGGTCGATTTAAGCACATTACCCAAAACTTTAGGCTTAAAATAGGTAGGTTTCCTTAGGGTCATGTCCTTAGATATTTAGAGTCATGTTTTTAAATAATAGCGACCAACAAAATGACTATTGATTCATATATAGGAGATAAGACATTCTACACAACACTATGGGTCTTGCGTTTCGGTATGGATGAAACCACCGGACCATTGTGGCTCACCATGGCATAATAAGCCAATAAGGTACAAGGGATGACGTATTTTTTGGAATGATTTATTCGAAGAGAAAAATTGAGACAAACGATCGATCAATAAACCCTCCGAAGCTCTGTATCTTGGGCATATTTGGTACAAGGGACAAAACCCTCTAACCACTACTTTGAATGAGATAACGTCCAATAATCACCATTGGTGTCTCTTAATTAGGAATGAATACACGACATTATTGCATTGGTCGATTTAAGCACATGACCCAACACTTTAGGCTTAAAATAGGTAGATTTCCTTAGGGTCATGTCCTAAGATATTTAGAGTCATGTCTTTAAATAATAACGACCAACACAATGACTATTGATTCATATATAGGAGACAAGACATTCTACACAACACTATGGGTCTTGCGTTTCGGTATGGATGAAACCCCCGGACCATAGTGGCTCACCACGGGATAATAAGCCAATAAGGTACGAGGGATGACGTATTTCTTGGAATGATTTAATCGAAGAGAAAAATTAAGACAAACGATCGATCAATGAACCCCCCTCCGACGCGATGTATCTTGGGAATATTTAGTACAAGGGACGAAACCCTCTAACCACTACTTTGAATGAGATAACGTCCAATAATCACCATTGGTGTCTCTTAATTAGGAATGAATACACGACATTATTGCATTGGTCGATTTAAGCACATTACCCAACACTTTAGGCTTAAAATAGGTAGGTTTCCTTAGGGTCATGTCCTAAGATATTTAGAGTCATGTTTTTAAATAATAGCGACCAACACAATGACTATTGATTCATATATAGGAGACAAGACATTCTACACAACACTATGGGTCTTGCGTTTCGGTATGGATGAAACCCCCGGACCATAGTGGCTCACCATGGGATAATAAGCCAATAAGGTACGAGGGATGACGTATTTCTTGGAATGATTTATTCGAAGAGAAAAATTGAGACAAACGATCGATCAATAAACCCTCCGACGCTCTGTATCTTGGGCATATTTGGTACAAGGGACAAAACCCTCTAACCACTACTTTGAATGAGATAACGTCCAATAATCACCATTGGTGTCTCTTAATTAGGAATGAATACACGACATTATTGCATTGGTCGATTTAAGCACATGACCCAACACTTTAGGCTTAGAATAGGTAGATTTCATTAGGGTCATGTCCTAAGATATTTAGGGTCATGTCTTTAAATCATAGCGACCAACACAATGACTATTGATTCATATATCGCTCTTGCGTCTCGGTATGGATGAAACCACCGGACCATAGTGGCTGAACATGGGATAATAAGCCGACAAGGTACGAGGGATGACGTTATTGTATTTCTTGGAATGATTTATTCGGAGAGAACAATTGTGACGATCGTTCAATAAACCCTCCGACGATCTGCATCTTGGGCATATTTGGTACAAGGGACGAAACCCTCTAACCACTACTTTGAATGAGATAACGTCCAATAATCACCATTGGTGTCTCTTAATTAAGAATGAATACACGACATTATTGCATTGGTCGATTTAAGCACATGACCCAACACTTTAGGCTTAAAAATTGAGACAAACGATCGATCAATAAACCATCCGACGCTCTGTATCTTGGGCATATTTGGTACAAGGGACGAATCCCTCTAACCGCTACTTTGAATGAGATAGCGTCCAATAATCACCATTGGTGTCTCTTAATTAGGAATCCCCTCTGCTTTTAGTTTTTTTTCTTTATTTTTTTGCTAAAGGGCTGACATGCTCATATTTTGTAATTATATGATCTTATCAATGAAAATATATCATATATTTCTTCTACTTGTTAAATTTCATTAAAGCAACTATTCATGAAATATTTAATACAAAAAACATAATTATATGATATTATCAATGAAAATATATCATATATTTCTTCTACTTGTTAAATTTCATTAAAGCAACTATTCATGAAATATTTGATACACAAAACAAAATATGTATGCCCAAAGAATAAATAAATTTAAATTTAAACAGATATTTGACACACAAATTAAGATAGATACAACCCTTTAAGTTAATTAATGAGACAAACAATTGCTGATATTGTGTCTAAGAAAACATTAATTATAGGCAATGAAATTCCTAGTAGAGTAGCATGCAGTCTAATAGACTATGGTCTAAATAAGTCTAATCACATTTGGATGTTTTACATGCAAGAGTTTATTATGAGTAATGAATTGTGTAATTAAGAATGATGGCTTGCCATGTTCTTTGTCATGACCCTAATTGTTTTAGGACCTTTTTAAAAAATAAACTTTCCGAAGCTAGTACAAAATTAAGGTTCTGATAAATAATATGTAGCTATGGGGAATTGAACACATGACCTTTAAAATGAAATGTGAGAGTTTAACCACCAATTTTAGATAATTTCAATGTTTAACATTAGAAAGTCATATAAGCTTTATGACGATCTCTAACACTTGTATTAAGGTTATAATAATTCTCTTACCCCAACTCCATTAAAATTGTTAAAACAACTTATCATGCCATAACATACATTTTTTAATTTTACACTAGACATCTAAAAAGGCATTCCTATCAAAGGAACGGTACCACGTGGCGCCCTACTCAAGCTTCTAAAACACATGTTTATGACCTCATTATAAAATATTAACAAGGTGTAGTTACTAGGAAGCGAACACATGACCTTTCAAATGAATTATGTGAGAGTTTAACCACCAATCAACTATAATTTCAATGTCTAATGTCTCAAAATAAAGCATAATAAAGTCTTATAATTATATGTAAGTATGAGTACATAGACCAAGCCTTTTGATCTCTAACAATTTTATTAAGGTAATTAACGTTGTCTTACCCCCATTCCTTGGAAGTAATTTTTAAAAACAATTTATCATGCCATAAAATCATATTTGATAATTGTAACTGCCCGCGGCATCTTAAAATTATGCTTTATCTATAAGCTAATAACAAAATGTGAGAGTTTAACTAATAATCCACTACAGTTCCAATGGTTTATATTTCAAATAGATAATTTTTTTTATCTCTAACACTTTTATTAAGGTAATAACATTCTCTTTTTGGAACTCTATTTATTATTATTTGGCACTTCATAAGCACGTCAAATGGCTTCTAATAAGGATGCCAAATGTTGGCTTTTGGAAAATTAGCCAATAATATAATATAAGATAAGTAAACTTCGTGTAAAAGAGACTCTGCCTTTTGGGCAAGTAATGATATAACACCAAATTATAAAAAAAAAGACTTATAATATAAGAAAACTTAAGCTTTAAAAAAAAGAGAAAATAATAGTACTTCATACGTATTTTTAGTCTGAGGCAAGTTGAATAATTAATTAGTGTCAAACTGTCCAACATCATGTCATATTAGCAATAGCTTCCATTCCCGGCTCCCCAAAGAAACCTATAAGGCTATAAGCCTTTAACATGCACTGCATCATTACGCCTATTTTTTTTTTTTGATAATTCATATCTGCATTTTATTAATGACATGGGAGAAAGAAAACCTCAACTTATCACCCGGTATTCCTTCTCAGAAGAAGGAAACTTTTATAGTGTTACCACACCCAATGATGAGGAAAATACCCTTCCCCTACAATTACAAACTTGGTCAATTATAGACATTATTGCATTGGTCGATTTAAGCACGCACATGACTCAACACTTTAGGCTTAGAATACCGTACGACTTAATGTGGAAATCACATAATAGTTCGATTCCCTTAGGGTCATGTCCTAAGATATCATGGGTCATGTCTTTAAATAATAGCAACCTACACAATGACTATTGATTCATTGGGGAGAAATATTGGACGTGCTATACCCCCGTTTCCGTGGTCACTAGTCCTGATACGAAACTCCTAGGCAACTATTTGGCGCGGGATCGATTCCCCTTGTTGGCGAGCTTAATATTTCACTTTTTGTAATTTGTTCAGGGCAGCGTTTTATTTTCACTTACACCGTGTGCTTTTATTTTCTTCGAACATCACCTAATAAAGAGCTAACTAGTGATAGTCCCCAGGCGATGTCGCGGGTTGTTTCTTTTTGTAATTTTATTGTCTAGTGAGGAAAAATCAACGCCATAATAATTTGAATAATACACCCTTAAAAGTTTGGAAATAAAAGCAATAACTTCAGTTTCTTTAAGGAATTTGAGTAAGAGTATGTCTACAATAGTATACTATTATTAATTTCTTTTTGTAATTTTATTGTCTAGTGAGGAAAAATCAACGCCATAATAATTTGAATAATACACCCTTAAAAGTTTGGAAATAAAAGCAATAACTTCACTTTCTATAAGGAATTTGAGTAAGAGTATGTCTACAATAGTATACTATTATTAACATAAATATGTTAGGCATCTAACTACTTGTATAAGTCTTTTAACGAGATATAATTATAGACTTTATTATATTTTATTTTGAAATGATAAGCAATTATGTTATGTTGGATTCATGGTTAAGCTTTCATTTTTCATTTCAAAGGTCACGTGTTCGATACTTTATAACTACACAACATCTATACAAATATATTAAAGGTCGTGCCCATGAAAGTAATTTGTTCAGGGCAGCATTTTATTTTCACTTACGCCGTGGCCTTTTATTTTCTAACTAGTGATAGTCCCCAAGCGATGCCCCGGGTTGTTTCTTTTTGTAATTTATTGTCTAGTGAGGAAAAATTAACGTGATAATAATTTGAATAATACACCCTTAAAATTAAAGTTTGGAAATAAAAGCAATAACTTCACTTTCTATATGGAATTACTATGTCTACAATAATATATTATTATTAACATAAATATGTTAGGCATCTAACTACTTGTGTTAGTCTTTTAATGAGATATAATTACAGACTTTATTATATTTTATTTCGAAATAATAAGCAATAATGTTATGTTGGATTCATGGTTATGCTTTCATTTTTCATTTCAAAGGTCACGTATTCGATACCTTATAACTACACAACATCTATATATTAAAATCCGTGCCTATGAAAGTGTATGTGCCACGTGGCACTCTCCTCAAACTTCTAATGTAATTTGTTTTGTGTCCATGTGTACCCCTTAATAAAAAAAATTGTCTAATTGCAATAAAATATACTTGAAATGAAAGGTAAGAGCTTAACCATCAATATACTCGGACTTTATTGTCTAATGTTTGAAATAAAATATGATAAAGTCTTATAATAAATATACTTGACTAAAAAAACATAAACAAATATATACATCTCTAATACTCTATTACGTAACTAACAAGAGACGATTGACGTCATATTCTCTTACCACAAATTCTTTTAAGCTATTATTTTCAAATTTAAACCTTTAATTTCTGATTTTTTTACTTTTCACTTACGACTTGTCCGTTTAATTTCTTGGAACATCACCTAATAAGTTTTAATTTTTTAAAAGGTCCTAATAAAAGGCTTAAAAGGCATTACAAATTCTCAAATGACAATTAGCCGACGTTTTAGGTCATGACTGGTACGGCGTTGGACATGTCCTGGGTCAATTTCCTTGGGAGAAAAAATCAATCTCTCACACCAATAAAATATTTGTTACTTAAAGGACATGAGCTAAGAAGATTAGCACATAAGCTATTACATGCTCAATAAAATATTGGTAACTTTAAGGTCTCAATATGGATGAAACCCCCTGACCAGAGTGGCTCACCATGGGATAATAAGCCGATAAGGTACGAGGGATGACGTTATTGTATTTATTGGAATGATTTATTCGGAAAGAACAATTGAGACAAATGATCAATAAACCCTCCGACGCTTTGTATGGGCATATTTGGTTGGATGAAACCCTCTAACCACTACTTTGAATGAGATAACGTCCAATAATCACCATTGGTGTCTCTTAATTAGGAATGAAAAGACATTATTACATTGGTCGATTTAAGCACATGACCCAACAATTTAGGCTTAGAATACCGTGCGACTTAACGTTTCACCGTGCTGGCTAGCTTAATATTTTCTTCGAACATCACCTAAGAAAGAGTTAACTAATGATAGTCCCCGGGGCGATGCCCCGTGTTGTTTCTTTTTGCAATTTATTGTCTAGTGAGGTAAAATGAACCTCATAATAATTTGAATAATACACCCTAAAAAGTTTGGAAATAGTTTTTACTAAAAAACCAAATTTTAGATTCAGGCTTTAACTTTTTTTTATGAATTTCGACTTTTCGACCTCTATATATTTCTATGATAATGATTTGGCACTTCATAAGCGTGCCAATAAGGCGTCTAACAGAAGGATGCCAAATGTTGCGACCTCGTGCGCTGTCTTTTGGACTATGCTTTAACGTTTACCCTAACCATGTTTATGTTACAATATACTTCTATTGTACATATGTTTTTGGTTATAGTATGATTTTCATATATTAAAAAGTACAACATGGATTACGACCAAAAAATGGAAGTATTGATATCTAAACCTAAATAAATAAGAATAACTAATATATAAAGTAGAGTCCAAAAGACAACACATGAGTTGGCGACATTTGGCATCCTTATTAGACGCCATTTGTCGCGCTTATCAAGCTAAATAAATAAGAATAACTAATATATAAAGTAGAGTCCAAAAGACAACACATGAGTAGGCGACATTTGGCATCCTTATTAGACGCCATTTGTCGCGCTTATCAAGTGCCAAATCAAAACTTTTATACATAAACTAGTTTTTAAGCCCAGGCTACGCTCCGGATGATAATTTTCGATTTAGGGCATGACCCAGGTTGGATTGGGACGGATGATCACCCCCCAATGCAATGTATAATGGACATATGTGGTTGGATGGAGTTTTTTCTTTCTCCAAAAGGTACTATTTTCACATTTAACTAATTTTTCGGATGGGAAAGGGTCACTTGATCAGTTCACCCCCTTAATAAATGCGAACCCATCATTATTGTTTTAGGTAATGACCCATGTTACTTGGGGCGATTACCTAAACTATTACTATAACTAGCCTACTTTGAGCACGTAGTAATATTGTAGTCTAATTATCACTAGAAATTAGGAACCAAAAGAACTAATTTTAAAAGAAAGTTCCCTATTGAATAAACAAGGACAACATAAATGTTTAAATAAACAATCGCATTTTTATAACCATCTTGAGTTTGTTTTAAGTAATGACCCATGTTACTTTGGGCAATTACCTAAACTAGCTAGTACTCTAACACTAACTAGTTGAGTCATACTACCTACTTTGATCACTTAGTAATATTGTAGTCTAATTATCACTAGAAATTAAGAACCATAATTTGAAAGACCTAATTTTAAAAGTAAGTTCCCTATTGAATAAACAAGGACAACATAAATGTTAAAAAAAACAATCGCATTTTTAGAACCATTGTCAGTTTGTTTTAGGTAATGACCCGTGTTACTTTGGGCGATCACTTAAACTGTTACTATGGGAACTTTGAGTCATACTAGCCTACTTTGATCACGTAGTAATATTATAGTCTAGTTATCACTAGAGATAAGGAATCATCACTAATTTTAAAAGCAAGTTCCCTATTTAATAAACAAGGACAACATAAATGTTAAAAAAAACAATCGCATTTTTAGAACCATTGTCAGTTTGTTTTAGGTAATGACCCGTGTTACTTTGGGCGATCACTTAAACTGTTACTATGGGAACTTTGAGTCATACTAGCCTACTTTGATCACGTAGTAATATTATAGTCTAGTTACCACTAGAGATAAGGAATCATCACTAATTTTAAAAGCAAGTTCCATATTTAATAAACAAGGACAACATAAATGTTAAAATAATCAATCGCATTTTTAGAACCATTGTCAGTTTGTTTAAGGTAATGGCCCAATGTTACTTTGGGAGATTGTCTAAACTATTACTCTAGGAACTAACTAGTTCAGTCATACTAGCCTACTTTGATCAAGTAATACGATTCTAGTCTAGTTATCACTAGATATTAGGAAAATTAATGCACTAATTTCAAAAGCAAGTTCCCTATTGAATACTGTATGACTTAATGTTATGTTGGATTCATGGTTATGCTTTCATTTCAAAGGTTACGTGTTCGGTACCTTATAACTACACAACATCTATAGATTTCCTTAGGGTCATGTCCTAAGATTTTTAGGGTCATGTCTTTAAATAATAGCGACCAACACAATGACTATTGATTCATATATAGGAGACAAGACATTACAACACAATGGGTCTTGCGTCTCAGTATGGATGAAACTCCCGGAACATAGTGGCTCACCATGGGATAATAAGCCGATAAGGTACGAGGGATGACGTTGTTGTATCTCTTTGAATAATTTATTCGGAGAGAACAATTCGGACAAACGATCGATCAATAAATCCTCCGACGCGCTCGTATCTTGTCTCCTATGAATCAATTGTCATTGTGTTGGTTGCTAATATTTAAAGACATGACCCATGATATCTTAGGACGTTACCTAAGGAAATCGACCTATAATTTTATTTCCACATTAGGTCGTACGGTATTCTAAGCCTAAAGTGTTGGGTCATGTGCTTAAATCGACCAATTTAATAATGTCTATTCATTCCCAATTAAGAGACACCAATGGTGATTATTGGACGTTATCTCGTTGAAAGTAGTAGTTAGAGGGTTTCATCCAACCAAATATGCCCAAGATAGAGAGACTCGGAGGGTTTATTGATCGCTTGTCTCAATTGGCTTATTATCCCATGGTGATCCACTATGGTCCGGGGGTTTCATCCATGCTGAGACGCAAGAGCCATTGTGTTGTGTTGAATGTCTTGTCTCCGATGAATCAATGGTAGCTATTATTTAAATACATGACCCATGTTATCTTAGGACATTACCTAAGTAAATCTACCTAATATTTGATTTCCACATTAAGTCAAACGGTATTCAATAGGAAACTTTTTAGGGTGTATTAGTTCATTTTACCTCACTAGACAATAAATTACAAGAAGAAACAACTTGGGGCATCGCCTGGGGACTATCACTAGTTTACTCTTTCTCAGGTGATGTTCGAAGAAAATAAAAGGACACGGCGTAAGTGAAATATTAAGTTAGCCAGCAAGGTGAAACGTTAAGTCGCACTGTATTCTAAGCCTAAATTGTTGGGTCATGTGCTTAAATCGACCAATGTAATAATGTCTATTCATTCCTAATTAAGAGACACCGATGGTGATTATTGGACGTTATCTCATTCAAAGTAGTGGTTAGAGGGTTTCATCCAACCAAATATGCCCATAGAAAGCGTCGGAGGGTTTATTGATCGTTTGTCTCAATTGTTCTTTCCGAATAAATCATTCCAATAAATACAATAATGTCATCCCTCGTACCTTATCGGCTTATTATCCCATGGTGAGCCACTATGGTCAGGGGGTTTCATCCACACTGCGACCTTAAAGTTACCAATATTTATTTTATTGAGCATGTGATAGTTTATGTGCTAATCTTCTTAGCTCATGTCCTTAAAGTAACCAATATTTTATTGGTGTGAGAGATTGGTTTGTTCTCCCAAGGAAATTGACCCAAGACATGTCCAACGCCATACCGGTCATGTCCTAAAACATTGGCTATTGTCATTTGGGAATTAGTAATTTTAAAAATACAGAGGTAGTATTTCATTAATAGTTTGCTTTAATGGAATTTAAGAAGTTGAAGAAATATGGGATATATTAATATAAACAAGTGTTTGTCTCAATAATTTACTTAAGGGGTTGAAAATATCTTACTTTGTGAGTCAAATATCGATTTAAATTTAATTTTTTTTATTCTTTGTTCATACATATTTTGTTTTGATTATTAAATATTTCATTAGTTGCTTTAATGAAATTTAAGAAGTTGAAGAAATATGGGATATATTTTCATTGATAAGATTATAGAATTATAAAATATGGGCAGGTCAGCCCTTTAGAAAAAAAAAACGGCAGATGGCATAGGAGATAAAATATTAAAGCATTTGAGGTAACTTGATTACATTTGTCTTATGACTTATCTTTATGAAGATAGAGTCATTAATGACATTTTAATTGAAAAGACTTGCATCTAGAGACAACATTTGGGAGTATTCCATACACACTGTCTCTACCATAGCCGTGTATTCGCTGGCTTCTAGTTCACTTCCTACACTACTCTTGGTAACTTCGAAGTAGTGACCATCTTCAGGGGAGTAGTTGAACCTTGTCTTGAAGAGATTACTTTGGAAACTATTATCCCAAGCATATCTCTTGTTGATCAGTGCAACATACATCCAGGAAAGGAAGTGTTCTTGGACCAATAGCTTCCACAGTTCACACATACACTTAAAGTGTACTATTCTTCCCTGGTGCTCATCTTGACCTTCTTCCATCCTCACCACTTTGAGGGACGACTGGGTACAAGAAAGAACTAGACTCTTTGCATATGTCACATTCATCCTCTTAGGTCTTGGGAGGTTGAAGATAGTGGAGACCTCCTTGCCCCACCTTTTGCAAACTGTTAGCAGTTTTTCTTGTGACTCCTCTTCCAATTTGGGCCATATATGGGTGGACAAGAGATCTATATCAGAACTGATCTTCGCAGCGCTTTATCCTACTAGCTCCAGATCTCTTGGTTCCACTACGGGTTCATCGCCAAACACCCGTGCCATTTTCTCCGCCCTCCTGGCTCTCTCATTTGGAATGAAAGATCCCTTGTCGTCCTCTATCCCGTTGAAGGCAAAATGATGATTAAAACAATCATCATCAAACTCAGCTGCCATGTTTGCATATGCTTCGTTATTCATTTTGATTTTTTGAAATGAAAATGTGATGCTAGTATGCTATGGCTAGGTCCCTTTAAATAATCAGCCCATTTTCATTAATTAAAAAAGGAAATTTTACAACCTATATTTGAAATTTTTATCTTAAACCTTTTGAGGTGCAATTAAATGTACCATAATAAATGTTACTTGAAATGAGGGGAAAATTTTTGAGTAACCCTTAGGGTTGCCAACCCTCTTAGACACATTAGAATAAAATATTGATATGTATGTAATAAATGAGGGGAGAAGTGATATAAGAATAATGTTTTAATGTATTCCTAACCAATGAAAATTCAATAATAAGAGGGTTGGCAACCCTTAGGATCACTCAATGGTAGTACAAAATTAAGGTTTTATTTTTGTTATATTTTTTGTATCAAATATTTGATGATTAATTGCTTTAAGATATATAATTGAAGTACATCAGTGAAGTCAAAGTTCTACATTGGAAATGATAAAATAGGCGTAATGATGCAGTGCATGTTAAATTAAAGGCTAGTAATAGCCTTATACTTGGGTTTCTGCGGGGAGTGCATGTTAAATTAAAGGCTAATAATAGCCTTATACTTAAGTTTCTGCGGGGAGTCATATGACATGATGTTGGGCAGTTTGACACTAATTAATTATTCAACTTGACTCAGACTAAAAATATTATAATTTTTTTTTGTTAAGCTTAAATTATCTTATACTACCTCCGTTTAATATTATTTGCAACGATTTGACACGATATACTAGTAGAAAATGTCTAATCGTTGTAAATAATATTAAACGGAGGTAGGATTATATTATTGGCACCCTTATTAGAAGCCATTTGGCGTGCTTATGATTTATGAAGTGCCAAATAATTATCATAGAAATAAATAGAGTTCCAAAAAGAGAATGTTATTACCTTTATAAAAGTGTTAGAGATAAAAAAAAATTGTATATTTGAAACATAAAGCATTGAAACTGTAGTGGATTAGTGGTTAAACTCTCATATTTCGTTATTAGCTTTATAAATAAAGCATTGAAGATGTCGCGGCCAGTTACAATTATCAAATATGTTATTATTCATAAGTTTTATAGTTGATTTTATTAGCTTTTCGTAATTTAAGCACATTGGTGGTGTCGATTTAAGCACATGATCCAACACTTTGGGCTTAGAATACCGTATGACTTAATGTGGAAATCAAATATTAGGTAGATTTACTTTGGTAATGTCCTAAGATAACATGGGTCATGTCATTAAATAATAGCGACCAACACAATGACTATTGATTCATAGGAGACAAGACATTCTACACAGCACAATGGCTCTTGCGTCTAAGTATGGATGAAACCCACGGACCATAGTGGCTTAATCACCATTGGTTTCTATTAATTAGGAATGAATAGACATTATTGCATTGGTCGACTTAAGCACATGACCCAGCACTTTAGGCTTTGAATACTGTACGACTTAATGTGGAAATCAAATAATAGTTCGATGAAACCCACTAATCACTACTTTCAATGAGATAACGTCCAATAATCACCATTGGTGTCTCCTAATTAGGAATGATAGACATTGCATTATATGTATTCTCTTGAAGCCGAGGTTTATATTGATCAATTGCCATTCATTATTAGGTGACACCAATGGTTAATTATTTTATGACATTATTTCACTCAAAGTAGTGTTTAGACGGTAGTACAAAATTAAGGTTTTATTTTTTGTTTTATTTTTTGTATCAAATATTTGATGATTAATTGCTTTGAGAAATATAATTGAAGTACAAAAGAACCTGATTAACTTATCTTATATTACACTTCAGACAAATATTATTGTTTAGTGGTGCACTTATAAAAATGAGAAAATGAAGGAAAGAAACTTATACCCCCTAATTTTCTGTTCCAACCCTTAGAATTAATTATCAAACCTCATAATTACCACACAAGAACTAGTGTATTGAAGTCATATTGAATAAGATGTCTTACTCATAAGTACCTACTAAATGGAAGACTTAGGCCTATGAAATTGAAATTAACTTTATTTTCATGAAATCTTTTTGGTCCACTACAGTGTAAAACTGTTTAATTCATTATTTTCCCATATATTTATAATTTCTATGCTCATAAGTCATAACACAAGGGAATAAAAAATTAATCAGAAAAAAAAAACTAACTCCTTTTAATTTTACAACAAATAATTAATGACTATGACTTTAATTTTAATTTTTTCTCTTCATGTCTTAACCTAAATTGAGACAACATAAGAAAAAGCATAAATAGACTGAGAGACAATTTAAGAAAAAAAAAAATATTTCATTCATAATAGAGTCATTACAAAAGTCTTAATACTAATTTATTACAGCCTATAATTTGCCCCTACTACTAATGGAACCAAATTACAGACAAAAACAAGAAAAAGAAGCATAAAAAAAGCCCTAAAAAAACCAAAAAAAGGAACCCTAGACAAAATAAGACATGGGAAAGGTCATGCAAGGGCATGATCAAACCCAGTCTTGTTGCGGATTTACCGATAAATGTCACTAAAACTTGTTGTAGTTTTTCGGAGTTCGGTTGTAGTTGTCGGAGTCTGGTTCTGACTCCGACACATCGCCACGTGGTGGTGATGCAGAGTCATAGAAGGTGGAGGAGGGGGAGGAGGATGATGATGATGATGAGTGGGGGGGTGTTGATGGTACTGATGATGGAGGGGAGGGGGACCAGGGCCTCATCCTCTTCCTTTCACGAGAAGAGGAGGAGGAAAGAGAGGATGATGATGATGTTGGAGCGTTGGAGGAGGAGACAGAGGATGATGATGATGTAGGAGCGGTGGAGGAGGAAGAGGATGGTAATTGTAGTGGTGATGGTGGAGATGGTGGTGGTGAAGGACGGCGCGGTCGGAGGCGAGATGGTCTAGCCACCTCCATTTTTTCCTTGCCCTTGTACGACATGTTTTTTTTTTTAGATTTTGACGGTTTTTGAGGGGGAGGGAATTTAGCAAGTGAATAAGAATATTGAAGTATTTGTCACCTTATATAGGAAAAAAGTGACTGTTGGAGGCACCCTATTAATGAAGTGGTACTTACTTTCAGTTTGTGAAAATGGTGCCATTTTGAGTAAGAAAAAAAGAAAAAGTCCAACTTAAGTGTCTAGCATGTATTAGTTGAAAGGAAAATTGTGGCCAAATTAAATATGATGAAAATAGGAAAGCAGATCTATAAATTTTTTTAATTAACTATGTAAAAGAGAATTATGAACTAATGAATAATGTACCACTTTTATTTTGACCACATACTATATCAATGTTTGGAATTGGCAAAAAAAGGGAAACATAAATACTTATAAAAAAAAGGAAAAAAATAAATATAAAAATAATTTGTATTCTCTCGTTTTTTTTTAATTGTTACACTTACACTTTTTCAGGCATGCCAATGCAAAACTTTAGATTTTTTTTTTTAAAAAATAAAAAAAGTACATATTTTAAAAATACATACAAAGTCGAATCTAACAAGATCCCACATGACTATGTTTTTATTCACATATAAATCGTACGGTGTGTCTCAATTGTTCTCTTCGAATAAAAAATTCCAAGAAATACAATAACGTCATCCCTCGTACTTTATTGGCTTATTATCCCATGGTGAGCCACTAAGGTCCGGGGGTTTTTCCATATAAAAAACCAAAAAACCTTTTTTTTTTGTAGAATGTCTTGTCTCCTATATATGAATCAATAGTCATTGTGTTGGTCGCTATTATTTAAATACATGACCCTAAATATCTTAGGACATGACCCTAAGGAAATCTACCTTATCTAAGCCTAAAGTGTTGGGTCATTTGCTTAAATCGACCAATGCAATAATGCCATGAATTCGTTCCTAATTAAGAGACACCGTTAATGGTGATTATTGGACGTTATCTCATTCAAAGTAGTGGTTAGAGGGTTTCGTCCCTTGTACCAAATATGCCCAAGATACAGAGCGTCGGAGGGTTTATTGATCGTTTATCTCAATTTTTCTCTCCGAATAAATCATTCCAAGAAATACAATAACGTCATCCCTCGTACCTTATCGTCTTATTATCCCATGGTGAGCCACTATGGTCCGGGGGTTTAGGTCACACAGAGACGCAAGAGCCATTGTGTTGTGTAGAATGTCTTAGCTATCTCATTCAAAGTAGTGGTTAGAGGGTTTCATCCCTTGTACCAAATATGCCCAAGATACAAAGCGTCGGAGGGTTTATTGATCGTTTATCTCAATTTTTCTCTCCGAATAAATCATTCCAAGAAATACAATAACGTCATCCCTCGTACCTTATCGTCTTATTATCCCATGGTGAGCCACTATGGTCCGGGGGTTTAGGTCACACAGAGACGCAAGAGCCATTGTGTTGTGTAGACTTTAAAATTTTTTTTTTTTTGCTATCTTTTTAAAGTAGTGGTTAAAGGGTTTCATCCCTTGTACCAAATATGCCCAAGATACGGAGCCTAGGGTTTTTTGATCGTTTATCTCAATTTTTTCTCCGAATAAATATTCTTTAAAATAAATAACATCACGTCTATCCTTTTTGTTGTGTAGAATGTCTTAGCTATCTCATTCAAAGTAGTGGTTAGAGGGTTTCGTCCCGTGTACCAAATATGCCCAAGATACAGAGCGTCGGAGGGTTTATTGATCATTTATCTCAATTTTTCTCTCCGAATAAATCATTCCAAGAAATACAATAACGTCATCCCTCGTACTTTATCCTCTTATTATCCCATGGTGAGCCACTATGGTCCAGGGGTTTAGTTCACATAGAGACGCAAGAGCCATTGTGTTGTGTAGACTGTAGAATGTCTTAGCTATCTCATTGAAAGTAGTGGTGGTTAGAGGGTTTCATCCCTTGTACCAAATATGCCCAAGATATGAGAGCGACGGAGGGTTTATTGATCGATCGTTTGTCTGAATTATTCTCTCCGAATAAATCATTCCAAGAAATACAATAACGTCATCCCTCGTACCTACAGCCGACTTATTATCCCTGTGGTGAGCCACTATGGTCCGGGGGTTTCATCCATACTGAGACGCAAGAGTCATTGTCTTGTGTGAAATGTCTTGTTTCCTACAATTGATTTTATTATCTTTTCTTAATATTTTGTCTAGTGCGAAATTGGAAAATAGACATGATGAGTGGTTTAAAAAACATCTAAGGAGTTGGGGATTAAAATAACAATTTCAATGGAATTAGGGTAAAAGAATGTTTTCACTTGATAAAAGTGTTAGAGATCAAAAAGTTTATCTATGTCTTTATAATTACATATAATTATAAGACTTTACTATGTTTTACTTTGAAACATTAAGCATTAGAATTGTAGTGGAGTAGTGGTTGAACACTCACATTTCGTTTCAAAGGTCTTTTGTGTTCGAATCCTAGTAATTGCACATTGTTAATATTTTTTAATGAGATTATAAACATGTGTATTATAAGCTTGATAAGAGTGCCACGTGGCACCGTTCCTTTGATGGGAACGCCATTTAATATATTTGTATAGATATCATTTTATGTGGTTAATAATAATTCTAAGTAACGTAGAAATGGGCAAACATAGATAATAAAAAAATTAATATAATGATCTAATGAAATCTTACGCTGCCCAGAACAAAATTACAAAAAAAGGCATACGCTGCTCACTTTGAAAGGATTCGATCCCGCGCCGCATAGATGCAAGTGAGTTTCTTATCAGGGCTAGTGACCACGGAGACGGGGTTATCAGCACGTCAAATATTTGTCCCCAATTATTTATGTATTATGGTGCATAAAAAAAAGACAAAAATAAGATACGCGTATATTTACTTTTGCTGATAGGAAAGCAGTTTTGACACAGGATAAATATTAAGCTAAAACACGCTTTCTAATTTCTACTACGAAATAAAGATTAGTGTTTATTAAATACTACCTCCGTATTTTTTAAATAAGTTGCACCATTTGCTTGTTGGCACTATTCATCAACCAATTTTATATCTCGCACCATTGTATAAGAAAAAACATAGTAAAGTGGGGTCTTGTTAGATTCGTCTCAATGCGAACATTCCAAATATCAAATTTTTTCAATTTTTACTTACACATAATAAGAGATATTATCGTTTATCTCAATTGTTATTTTCGAAGAAATCATTCCAATAAATACAACCACGTCATCCCTCGTACCTTATTGGCTTATTATCCCATGGTGAGCCACTATGGTCAGGGGGTTTCATCCATACTGAGACCTTAAAATTACCAATATTTTATTGAGCATGTAATAGATTATGTGCTAATCTTCTTGTCTCATGTCCTTAAAGTAATAAATATTTTATTGATGTGAGAGTTTTGTTTGTTCTCCCAAGGAAATTGACCCAGGACATGTCCAACGCCATACCGGTCATGTCCTAAAATATTGGCTATTGTCATTTGAGAATTAGTAACGCCTTTTAAGCCTTTTATTAGGACATTTTAAAAAATTAAGACTTAAAAGGACATGACCCATGATATCTTAGGACATGACCCTTAGGGAATCCAACTATTATTTGATTTTCACATTAAGTCGTACGGTATTCTAAGCCTAAAGTGTTGGGTCATGGGCTTAAATCGACCAATGCAATAATGTCTATTCATTCCTAATTAAGAGACACAAATGGTGATTGTTGGGTCACTTTGATCACGTAGTAATATTCCAGTCTAGTTATCACTTGAGATTAGGAATCATCACTAATTTTAAAAGCAAGTTCCATATTAAATAAACAAGGACAACATAAATGTTAAAATAAACAATCGCAATTTTAGAACCATTGTCATTTTGTTTAAGGTAATGACCCATGTTACTTTGGGCGATTATCTAAACTATTATTATAGGAACTAACTAGTTGAGTTATACTAACCTACTTTGTTCACGTAGAAATATTATAGTCTAATTATCACTAGAAATTATTAGAAACCATAATTTGAAAGCAGTAGTTCAAATGCAAGTTCCCTATTGCATGACCAAGGACAACATAAATGTTAAAATAAACAATCGGATTTGTAGAACCATTGTCTGTTTTATGTAATGACCCGTTTTACTTTGGGCGATTACCTAAACAATTATCAAATACCTAACAACGATGTTTCAACAAATCAAGGCGGTAGTCACGTGTGCAACCTGGAAATTCAAGCCCAGGGCCAAGCGTCTCTAATTGACCAGAAACAGCTTAGGTCAAGCTTTAGAAAAAAGCAAGCGTCAAACAAGCTTGCTTACAACGTGGTCGGGTCTTCATTTTAGGAACCTGTTTGACTCGCATTTGTAGTGGCTACCTTTTCCTTAGCCTTTTTAGGTTGATTGGCGTTCTTGCAGTTGTTCTTTGTGGTCGAAGTGGCTGCCTTTTCCTTAGCCTTTTCAGGTTGATTGGCGTTCTTATTTGTGGTCGAAGTGAATTGAATCTCAGGTTCTTTATGCTAAAAGATGATGATTTATCTTGCTTTTTCGTTTTACATGAAGAATACCAGTCTTTAGATCAGGTGTTAGGAAAGGAGATAATGGGTGGTCTTCAACATCTCTAGCCTTTGTGGGCTGAATCTCCCAAAGGTGTTAGGAAAGGAGATGTGGGTGGTCGTTTAGGAAACATCCGGACTTTGTGGTTGAAGTTGGAGTAGGCTTTGAAGCCCCGAAGCTGTTGAGAAGTTTATCTAGAGTTGCCTCAATTTTCAAGACCTCACTTCGATCTTTGACGCCTTTGAATACATTTTATCGACAATTTCTTCTAATAGCACCAATCTTGTGTTGGGAAGCAATTTTTTTTTGACATCAAGAAAATTTAAATTAATAAACTGGAGTACATTTTAGTTTTTAATGATTACTTTTTATATGGTTTAAAGTGTAATTAAGGAGAAGAATATAAATTTTACAGAACATTCACTTTGCATATTTCATTTGTGAGTAAACTCAACTGCATTGGGATCTTTGAAAGAGCAGAAGTGAGACAAGTGAATTAGATAAAATACTCTTTATATTATATTCATATTGTTTATAGAATAAAAAAAAAATAACAAAACGAGTAACTAAACTAAATAATATATACAAGTATTGACTAACTACAGTAACTATAGAGGTGTCAAATTGTCAATGGGCCAACAACAGCAACAACATACCACCAACAGCAACAGCATACCACCAACAAACAACAACAGCATACCCAGCAACAGCATACCACGAACAGCACAGCAGCAGGAAAAACTCACAAAGAAAAACATAACTACGGCAGGAATGAGCATTCATCTCATCATCGAGCACTCAACTCTAAATAGAACTACAAGTATTGACTAACTACAGTAACTATAGAGGTGTCAAACTGTCAATGGGTCAACAGCAGCAACATCATACCACCAACAGCACCACCAACATACCCACATACCACGAACCGCACAACAGCAACAGCACGTAGAAAACGCTAAAAAACTCACAAAGAAAAACATAAAGAAAAACAACTACGGCTCTCAGGAATGAACATTTATCTCATCATCGAGCACTCAACTCTAATAAACAACTCTAATTCTCCATATCTCAAAATAAAATTCCAGAGCACAAAACAAACAACCACATTTAGCCATCCCACCAAATTATCCAACGTCTCCTCTCGACAAAATTGTATCATTACAAAACATAATAAACTCAATTCGGTCGGCAAAAGAGGTTGGAGAAACGAGGGGAAACAAACAAGAAACATTTGAAACACCATAGTCCAAAACCAATAAATTCACAAAAGAGCCATCCCACCCGTATCTTCCAGCCTCTACTCTGAACTAAATTTCAAATTCATCTCCCAAACCAAAGACAAATTTTGCTCCCAAATGGGGTGGAATGTAGATTGACAAAAAATTGACAATCTGTCCATCTCAACCCAAAACACAAACCAAGAACACAATAAACAAAACTCAGAACACAACAAACACAGATTTCAACGAACAGAGACATAACAAACCCAGAACACAACAAACCCAAACACATAACACAACAAACCCAAACACATAACACAACAAACCTAAACACAAACAAACCCTCTAGAAACACAACAAACCCAAACACAAACAAACCCCCCAGAAACACATCACAAAACTCAACATACCCAGAACACAAACAAACGACCAACACAAACAAACCCCAGAAACACAAACCCAGAAATAAACTCAGAAACTAAACCGAAAACCCTAGCATAAACCCAAAACATAAACAAAAACCCAAAAACACAAACGCATACAAAAATGCATAAATACAAACCCTAACACAAACCTAATGAATTTAACGCAAATAACATAAACCCTAATCAGGAAACACAAACCCTAACACAAACCATAAACACAAAAGCATAAAATCATTGGAAAATAACATAAATATCAGGAATCATAACAAAAACTATAAACACAAACGCATAAAATCATTGGAAAATAACATAAATTTCAGGAATCATAACAAAAACTATAAATCCTGAAAAAGGGCACTAAATCAAGAAAAATAAAAAGAAAACCAGATAAATATTCAATTAATTACAACGTGACAAAGACAGAAAAGCATGATATTCCAGTAGATCTGCAAACTGGAGCAGCACATTACCCCACATTCACACATAAAGCAGATCTAAAAAAAATTAGAGCAATTGAGAAACTAACCTGCTTGCGATATGTTATATTGATAAATTAAAACATTTACCTCGCTTTTTCCTTCAATCTCCATTCACACATAAAGCAGATCTAACAAAAAAAATAGAGCAATTGAGAAACTAATATGGTTGCGAAATTTTATTTTGATCAATTAAAACCTTTACCTCGCTATTTCCTTCAAATCTCAAATCTCCTTGCGAAAAATTGCGCGTTTACCACGGATCTTGAATCTCCTAATGAACGCTACTTTCTTCAGATATTATCCAGGGTTTTTTTAGCGAGAGGAAGGCTTAGGTTATGAGGGTTTTCAGAAAGAGAGGGTTTGTTTCATAAAGTGGCGAAATGAGGCTAAGACTCGAAAAGGGGGGGTTTATATAGTAGGGTTAGATTTAAGGGTTAAGGACCGTTGGATGACTTGGATGGATGGAAAGTGTCAAGGGCTGAGATTTGCTCTCCCCTTGACTTTCCTTTATTTCTGGAATATACTAGGGAAGAGAGTAAATGAAGGGCAACGGTAGAGATTTTCCTTTTCCCTATTGACTGGCTCAGATTCGCTCAATCAAGGGGATCCATGACATTAAATTTTGGACCAATTAGGATTGAGTACACGGATTGCTACATATTTATTTTTTATATCAATGGTTGGCATATCTTCTTTCTTTTACAAATCAATGGCCATTATTTTCATACTAATTATATTTGGGTGTTTTGAGCAATTTTGTGTTAATTTTGTGTTACGTCATGTCCCAAGCCTGACATGCTTAGGACGTGGCCTAGATAAGTGTCCTAAGCAATGGGCGTTCGTTCATGGGAGGAAACACCGATGGCGACTCAATATTATGACATGACCTAACACAAGATTGCTCGAAAGACCCAACCAATGTATTAGACCCCCCTCCCCTCCCTTACCTCGCCCGTGTACCCATGATCACCTTTCTTACTCTTGTCTTATTAGCCTTTCATTAGACATCCTAAGCCTTGAAGAAACCAATTAACCCCTCGCACCATTACCGAGGATGCAGATACACTTGCATCCTAAGCCTTAAAGAAACCAATAACACCCTCGCACCATTACGAGGATGCGGATACACTCTGCAAGTTCGAGAGACCTGTTATGTTATGATGCAAGTGTATCTCGCATCCTCGTAATGGTGCGAGGGGGTAATTAGTTTCTTCAAGGCTTAGGATGTCTAATGAAAGGCTAATACGACAAGAGTAAGAAAGGTGATCATGGGTACACGGCGAGAAGTAAGGAGGGGAGGGGGGTCTAATACATTGGTCAGTGTTTCGAGCAATCTTGTGTTAGGTAATGGGCGTTCGTTCATGGGAGGGAACACCGATGGCGACTCAGTATTAGTGGTTAATTGTTGTGGCTACCTCTCCCCCAAGTTGTCCCATCCCGAGCAAGCCACCGAGGTTCATGTACACATAGAAGCTAGAACGGTATCCCCACTATATATATATATATATATATATATATATTATCAATGCTACTACATATATACATAAAACTTTTCCAGGTTATCAACTATTGACGCCGCATTAAGAATATATATATATAGTGGGGATACCGTTCTAGCTTCTAGGCTTCTGATGTCTAATCAAAGGCTAATACGACAAGAGTAAGAAAGGTGATCATGGGTACACAGGCGAGGTAAGGGGAGGGGAGGGGGGTCTAATACATTGGTTGGGTGTTTCGAGCAATCTTGTGTTAGGTCATGTCCAAAGCCTGACATGCTTAGGACATGGCCTAGATAAGTGTCCTGAGCAATGGGCGTTCGTTCATGGGAGGGAACACCGATGGCGACTCAGTATTAGTGGTTAATTGTTGTGGCTACCTCTCCCCCAAGTTGTCCCATCCCGAGCAAGCCACCGAGGTTCATGTACACATAGAAGCTAGAACGGTATCCCCATATATATATATATATATATATATATATATATATATATATATATGTATATATATGTATATATATATATGTATATATATATATATATAGTAGTACGTACGATGTTGGTTCGAGAGACTGCTATGTTATGATGCAAGTTTATCTGCATCCTCGTAATGGTGCGAGGGGGTAATTGGTTTCTTCAAGGCTTAGGATGTTTAATGAAAGGCTAATATGACAAGAGTAAGAAAGGTGATCATGGGTACACGGGCGAGGTAAGGGAGGGGAGGGGGGTCTAATACATTGGTTGGGTGTTTCGAGCAATCTTGTGTTAGGTAATGGGCGTTCGTTCATGGGAGGGAACACCGATGGCGACTCAGTATTAGTGGTTAATTGTTGTGGCTACCTCTCCCCCAAGTTGTCATATCCCGAGCAAGCCACCGAGGTTCATGTACACATAGAATCTAGAGCGGTATCCCACTATATATATATATTATCAATGCTACTACATATATACATAAAACTTTTCCAGGTTATCAACTATTGACGCCGCATTAAGAATATAATATATATATATATATATATATATATATATATATATATATATATATATATATATATATATATATATATAGTAGTACGTACGATGTTGGTTCGAGAGACTGCTATGTTATGATGCAAGTGTATCTGCATCCTCGTAATGGTGCGAGGGGGTAATTGGTTTCATCAAGGCTTATGATGTCTAATCAAAGGCTAATACGACAAGAGTAAGAAAGGTGATCATGGGTACACAGGCGAGGTAAGGGAGGGGAAGGGGGTCTAATACTTTGGTTGGGTGTTTCGAGCAATCTTGTGTTAGGTCATGTCCTAAGCCTGACATGCTTAGGACATGGCCTAGATAAGTGTCCTAAGTATTAGTGGTTAATTGTTGTGGCTACCTCTCCCCCAAGTTGTCCCATCCCGAGCAAGCCACCGAGGTCATGTACACATAGAAGCTAGAACGGTATCCCCACTATATATATATATTATCAATGCTACTACATATATACATAAAACTTTTCCAGGTTATCAACTATTGACGCCGCATTAAGAATATATATATATAGTGGGGATACCGTTCTAGCTTCTAGGCTTCTGATGTCTAATCAAAGGCTAATACGACAAGAGTAAGAAAGGTGATCATGGGTACACGGGCGAGGTAAGGGAGGGGAGGGGGGTCTAATACATTGGTTGGGTGTTTCGAGCAATCTTGTGTTAGGTCATGTCCAAAGCCTGACATGCTTAGGACATGGCCTAGATAAGTCCTGAGCAATGGGCGTTCGTTCATGGGAGGGAACACCGATGGCGACTCAGTATTAGTGGTTAATTGTTGTGGCTACCTCTCCCCCAAGTTGTCCCATCCCGAACAAGCCACCGAGGTTCATGTACACATAGAAGCTAGAACGGTATCCCCACTATATATATATATTATCAATGCTACTACATATATACATAAAACTTTTCCAGGTTATCAACTATTGACGCCGCATTAAGAATATATATATATATATAGTAGTACGTACGATGTTGCTTCGAGAGACTGCTATGTTATGATGCAAGTTTATCTGCATCCTCGTAATGGTGCGAGGGGGTAATTGGTTTCTTCAAGGCTTAGGATGTCTAATGAAAGGCTAATATGACAAGAGTAAGAAAGGTGATCATGGCTACACAGGCGAGGTAAGGGAGGGGAGGGGGGTCTAATACATTGGTTGGGTGTTTCGAGCAATCTTGTGTTAGGTAATGGGCGTTCGTTCATGGGAGGGAACACCGATGGCGATTCAGTATTAGTGGTTAATTGTTGTGGCTACCTCTCCCCAAGTTGTCCCATCCCGAGCAAGCCACCGAGGTTCATGAACACATAAAAATATAGAGCGGTATCCCCACTATATATATATATATTATCAATGCTACTACATATATACATAAAACTTTTCCACGTTATCAACTATTGACGCCGCATTAAGAATATATATATATATATATATATATATATATATATATATATATATATATATATATATATATATATATATATATATATATAGTAGTACGTATGATGTTGGTTCGAGAGACTGCTATATTATGATGCAAGTGTATCTGCATCCTCGTAATGGTGCGAGGGGGTAATTGGTTTCTTCAAGGCTTATGATGTCTAATCAAAGGCTAATACGACAAGAGTAAGAACGGTGATCCTGGGTACACAGGCGAGGTAAGGGAGGGGAGGGGGGTCTAATACATTGGTTGGGTGTTTCGAGCAATCTTGTGTTAGGTAATGTCCTAAGCCTGACATGCTTAGGATATGGCCTAGATAAGTGTCCTAAGTATTAGTGGTTAATTATTGTGGCTACCTCTCCCCCAAGTTGTCCCATCCTTAGCAAGCCACCGAGGTTCATGTACACATAGAAGCTAGAACGGTATCCCCACTATATATATATATTATCAATGCTACTACATATATACATAAAACTTTTCCAGGTTATCAACTATTGACGCCGCATTAAGAATATATATAAAAATAGATAATAAAAAAATAATATAATGATCTAATAAAATCCTACGCTGCCCAGAAAAAAATTACAAAAAAGGCCAAACACTACTCGCCTTTGAAAGGATTCGATCCTGCGCCGCACAGATGCAAGTGATTTTCATATCAGGGCTAGTGACCACGGAGACGGGGGTATCAGCACGTAAATGTTTGTCCCCAGTTGTTAATGTATTATGGTTCGCAAAAGAAAGACAAAAATAAGATACGCGTATGTTTACATTTGCTGATAGGAAAACTGTTTTGACCCATAATAAATGTTTAACTTAGAATGTAGGGTAGCTAAAACACGCTTTATAATTTCTACTACGAAATAAAGATTAGTGTTTATTAAATACTACCTCCGTATTTTTTAAGTAAGTTGCACCATTTGCTTTTTGGCACTATTCATCAACCAATTTTATTAAGTTATCTCGCACTATTATATAAGAAAAAACATAGTCAAGTGGGGTCTTGTTAGATTCGTCTCAATGCGAACATTCGAAATATCAATTTTTTTAAATTTTTACTTGCATATTAACGTTTAAAGAAGTGTCTCGACAAATGTGAAAAAGCAAATGGTGCAACTAAATAAATACAAAGGTAGTATAAAACGCTAGTAAATGACCCCATTTTACACATGATAGCCTTATTAAATTTGCTAGTAATTCAAAGTAGTGGTTAGAGGGTTTCACCAAATATGCCCATACAGAGCGTCGGAGGGCTAATTGATCGTTTATCTCAATTGTTATTTGCGAATAATAAATAGACATCGACGCCGCTTTAAGAATATATATATATATATATATATATATATATATATATATATATATATATATATATATATGAATCAATAGTCATTGTGTTGGTCGCTATTATTTAAAGACATGACCCTAAGGAAATCTACCTATTCTAAGCATAAAGTGTTGGGTGGTGTGCTTAAATCCATACCGAGACGCAAGACCGAGACGCAAGACCCATAGTGTTGTGTAGAATGTCTAATTAAAGGCTACGACAAGTGTAAGAAAGGTGATCATAGGTACACGGGCGAGGTAGGGGAGGGAAGGGGAGTACGATATTGGTTCGAGAGACTGTTATGTTCTGAGGCAAGTGTATCCGCATCCTCGGTATTGGTGCGAGGGGGTAATTGGTGTTTTCACGGCTTAGGAAGTCTAATGAAAGGCTACGACAAGAGTAAGAAAGGTGATCATAGGTACACGGGCGAGGTAGGGGAGGGGAGGGGGGTCTAATACATTGGTTGGGTGTTTCGAGCAATCTTGTATTTGGTCATGTCCTAAGCCTGACATGCTTAGAACGTGGCCTAGATCAGTGTCCTAAATGGCTGAAGCTGGGTCGTGTCCTAAATGGCTAAAGCTGGGTCGTTTCCTAAATGGCTATCCTAGAAAATCGAGTAAATCGACCAACGCAAAATATTTGGGTCGTGACCTAAAATATATGGCATGGCATGAAGGTTGGGGCATGCCCTAATTACTAAAATTCTGGGTATGTCCTAGAAATCGACCAAGTGCTAAAGGTTGGGTTTTCACCTAAAATATTTGGCAGGACATAAAGTTTGGGGTCATGTCCTGATTTTTTTTCTTTCTTATTCTGTAGGAGAAATCTCATATCAGTTGTCGCATATCTCGAGCTACAATCTAAAATTTCTGGTGGAAAAATCCTAGTCCAGGTGGAGGTCAGCGTTGCCGGCGCAAGGGATTGATTCCGGGCATACGTGAAGGAAATGGCAGACTACAAAACGACGCAGAGAAATCTACTTCCACGAATATCAGTCATTCGTCGCCGGCCGAGTATCAGTCATCGTCGACGGCCTAGCATCATTCATCGACGCCGGCACAAAGCTAAGAGATTCTTTCCATGGGGGATAGGAGAATTCACAATTATCAAAGAGGAACCGCAGGAAGTCGAAGGAAGAAGAGAGAGAAAATTCCCCAAAAGTTTTAAAAAATAATTCCAGCAAAATAATTTTTCGGAATAATTTTTTATTTCCGAATTTTTTTTGGTATTTTTTTTATTATTTTTGGTATTTTTTGGGATTTTCAGAAATCAATTTAAGGTATTTTCATAAATATTAGAAATGTTTTTGAGGAAAAGAAAATACAAGTGGGCCATGTTGAATGTGTGGCTCATATTCATTATGACCCCACATTTTCAGTGATCATATTTTCAATATGATCACCTTAGAATTTTCGCCAATGGGTTGTATTTTTTTTATCTTTCCTACTTTAATTATGCACGTTTGCCAATACACTTCTTTAACTTTATATATCTTTCATTACATATTAGTGTAAATTATAACGGTTGAATATTAATAAAGTACTCATTGAGACGAATCAAACAAGACCCCACATGACTATATTTTGTCTTACATATTGAGAATAAGTTTGAGGATTTTTTGATGGGAATAATCCCACCTTTGAGCGATCCTCCCAAAACAGTCTCACCTTTCATAAATTTGGGAATAATCCCACCTTTAGGGTATGTTTGCTCAAAATGGACCCTTACCTGTTGGTAACCTGCAAATGTAGGTTTTTCTCTTTTCTCCCTCCTCGCTTTCTTTTCCTCCACATCCACCACCACCTAGCCACCCCACCCCCTCCACCCCCACCCCACCCCCCACCCCCACTCCCACCCCCACCCCCACAAAGAAACTAACCCCGGTCCCCCACCCCATCCCCTGCAGCCCCCCACCTTGCATCCCCACCTCGCCCCCACCCCCACCCTGGCCCCACCCCCACAAAGCAAACCCAAGTCCCCCACCCTCCATTCCCCGTAGGCAGCAAGCCCCCCACCCCACCCTTTGTCGCCGCCCCTTCCCCCCACCCCACCCTTCGTCGCCGCCCTTCCCCCCTCTAAACCCTTTCCCCGTCGCCCTCCCCCTCTCATCTCCCCTTCGTCTCTCCCCACCCTCTCCGCCGCAAACCTCCCTACCTCCGTAAACCCCCTCCCCCCATGCTTCCCCAAAGAAACCACCTCCCCCCGCGCTTCCCCCGCAAACCCCTCTCCCCAAAGAAACCCTAGATCGCGCTTCCTCTTTCCACGCCGAGACCCCCAACCCCTTCTTCTTCCTCTTAATTTCGCAAACCCCCTCTTTCTCCTTTTCCTTTTCTTAATTTCCAGGTTCTTCGGCGGGGAGAGGCGAAGGGGGGAGGGGCGACGAGGACAGGGGAGAAATGAGTGGGCAGAGACGAAGGCCGAAGTGAAGGGTGGCTGGCTGCCTGCGGGGGGTGGGGTGGGAGGGTGTTTTTTTTAAAAAAAAACCATAGGGGTGGGTCATCACCTTTTGAACCGGTGACCAGTAAAAAGGCCTATTTTTGACAAATGTCCCACAAAGGTGGGATTATCCCCAAATTTATGAAAGGTGGGACTGTTTTGGAGAGATCGGGGAAAGGTGGGATTATTCCCATCAAAAAATCCTAATTTTGAAGATTCTCTCTAATTGTGAATACTGTCAAGATTCCAATTGAGAAAGATAAAAAAAATACAGAGGGAGTACATCATATGTCCACATAGTTTGAAGTATCTATTTATATCTATACTTACTTTATTAATTGTTATATTGCTCATACCTATTCTTGGATTTGGATTTCCACGCCCACTTGGACTCGAGTGCTCCATCACTCGCAAAGGAACTGGGATGGTTTTACCTCCCTTAATATTGTTTTCTGGCTTTTCAGGGAGTCTCGCAGAAAGGATCATAGTTGGCGGTCTAACCACCCATCTCCAACCAATCATGCATCTTACGCTCCATTTCTTGCAGTTTTAATTAAACTCTCTTTGTTCTGGGTCTCTGGACCCACTTGGACTCGTGTGTTTCATCACACGCAAACGAAATTGGGTGTTTTCACAGCCCTTAATGACTCTTGCTCTTGCTCTTGCTTTTGCTCTTATTGCAGGTACTTAATAAAAGAACATTTGGAGGAAGACTTTTTTTGTCTATTTCCCATGTTTATTCTGTGGCAGGATCATTTTTTCATCATTTCAATCATCGGAGGAAGAGAAGAAAGGCCCATCTCTCTGCCCGATGGCTTTTTATCGCCAAATCCGGTATCGGACCGGTTTGCTAATGGACTGCTAGTCCAAATATATAGTTATCTAAATGGCCAGGCTCTTGAAGCCTTATTGAACCGAGTGCTTGACACTCGCTTTTTGCAAAGGGGTGGTTTTACACCCCCTGACTCGTTTATTTTCTCTTCTAACAAGGATTGGAAGATAGGTAATGAGGCCATATTTTTGGTCTATGTATGAACAGGTTTATTTTAAACCTACCAAACGAATCTATCTCACCAATCCGTTTATTATATGAAGATTTTATGCTGGATCATCCAAGGGGGTAAAAAAACCCCAAGCTTTGAGTGAGCTTATATACCTAAAGAACAAATATAATCCGGATATTGTCTTCATCATTGAAACCTTAACTAATAATAATAATAGCCACCGAATTCTTAAAGCATTACACTTGCACAATAAATTAGTTATTGACCCAGTTAACCATGTGGGTGGAATGTGGGTATGTTGGAATAACTCAAATATTACAGTTCAAAATCACTATTCTCATGATCGCTTGGTTCATCTCGACGTTCTCTACAAGCCACACAACAAAATGTATTCAGTCTTGGGCACATATTGCCCGGCTAAAAATGTCGAAAAGGATACGTTCTGGACTTATTTCAATAACTACATTACTACTCTTCCCTTCCCTTGGCTTTTACTTGGGTATTTTAATGAAATGCTTTCTCCTCAAGACAAATTGGGGGGGTCCCCACTAAAATCAAGTTAACTTCAACGATTACCTTCTCTCCTCTCTAATTCCAATGCCATTGACATCCCGTGCCTCCAACAAGCCTACTCTTGGAGAGGTATACACAATAACAATCTCATTTTCGAACGAATTGATAGGGCTATTAGCCATAGCTCCTTTTATGACGTGTTTAACAGAAGTACCATTTTTTATGGTCCATTCACAGTCTCAGATCATGCTCCAATTATCTTCTCCTCTAATGAAGGAGTCTGTAGTCGCCCACCCCCATTTCGATTTCAAAATTTTTGGACTTTAGATAAGCATTCACACTCTATTGTTAAAAAGAACTGAAATATTCCAATTACAGGCTCCCGATTCTTTCACATTCAAAAAAACTCATTCGTATTAAACCCGATCTTAAAAATTTGGGCTAAGACCAACTATAGACATATGACCAATAAACTGGTTATAAATGACGAAAAAAAGGAATTACAACTAAAATTATGGCACCAACCTTTCAATGACATTTTAATTAAGCATATCAATCGCTTGATTACCCAAAGAGAGAAACTTCTTCTCTTTAATCAGAATTCTTTGGGACGCTCTGCTAGAAAAACATGGTTAACTCAAGGAGATCGCAACTCTCGTTTCTTTCATAATAGAATGAAAAAAAATATGGCTAACATGACTATTTTTAGACTAAAAAACGAGTTAGGACAATGGGTTGATTCCCATGACGGCCTAACCCACCTACTGTCTGAATCCTTCAAGAGTCGATTTCGCTCCGCCCACTCTATTATCAGGGACATTGATTTGAGCTTTCTCCAACCTTTTGTTTCTCCATCTGATGTGAACTCTTTACTTGCTCCTGTCACGTCAAAGGAAATAAAAGATGCCTTCTTTGATATTAACCTGCTTAAAACACCTGGATCCGATGGATTTGGGGGAAAATTCTACCAGGCTTATTGGCCCATCATTGAAAAAGAATTGGTCATTGTCGTTCAGAGTTTCTTTTATCATGGTAAATTGCCTCCGTCTTTGAACCACACTTTGATAACTCTCATTCCCAAAAAAGAGGCTCCTGAATCTCCAGATCATTTCAGACCAATTAGTTTAATTAACACTATTTACAAAGCAATTTCGAAACTCCTTGTTAGTCGCCTCCGTCCTATTATGCAACGGGAAATTAGTCCCCTTCAAAATGCTTTTACTCAAGATCGCTCTATTCATGACAATCTTTTGATTGCACAAGAGGCTCTCAATACTTTTTAAAAGTCTCAAAACAAAACAAGGTGGTGTGCTCTAAAATCAGACATGGAAAAAGCTTATAACCGGATCGAGTGGGACTTTCTTTGGCAAACTCTAGAGGCTTTTGGTTTCCCTCCCACTTGGATCCTATGGATTAAGGAATGCGTTACTAATGTTTCTTATTCAATCAAAGTAAATGGCCAACCTTCCCCTTGGTTCTGACCCTCTAGGGGTCAGCGGCAAGGTGACCCCCCTGTCACCTTACCTTTTTATTTTATGTATGGAAGTTTTCATCCAAAAACTAACTCTTAAAAGCAATCTCGAGATTCAGGTATCGGTTTTAAGCTGCACCCTAGAACTACCAACATTCCCTGCCTAATGTTTGCTGATGATATTCTCTTATTTTGCAAAGCAACTACCTCAGCTTATAGAAATCTAAAAACCGTCCTTGATGACTTTTGTGGTCTTTTCGGTCAATTAGTGAATTTTCATAAATCTTTTATTTTTTTTTCTCTAAAAAGGTCTCCTCCAACCGAAAAACAGCTCTAGCTAGTCACTTTAATATGTTGCCCAATTCTTTTCTGGGAAGATACTTGGGAATCTTCTTTAGTTCCCATCATCCTTCTAAAGTTGACCTCCACTAGTACAGAATCGACGATTTGCGTCGGATGCGAGGCGCCCATTTGCGTCGGACATGGGTCCGACGGCACAAGTCTCGACGCAGATGAGGATACAGGATCTGCGTCGGACAACGACGCGACGCAGTTGATTAGCTATCTGCGTCGGACCCTGCCTACCGTGCGACGCAGATGGGAGCCCAGCAAGCCTAGACTCATCTGCGTCGCACATTGCTAACATGCGACGCAGATGAGTGCTGCCAAGCCATGCCATGCCCACTGCACAGGCCTGTAGCGTTATTTTACTGATTTGCGTCGGACATAAGTCCTCATCCGACGCAAATGGCTATTTTTTTAAAAAAAAAAAAATAACTTCATGAGCCATAAATTACAGAAAAATCAATTGAAATTTCAACTAAAAAAAATTAAACACTAATTACAAAAAAGCAGTTGAAGTGGTGTTTTTACATTGAGTAGAAGTTGTGCTTTTACAAACACTAATTACAAAAATAAAAATACAGAAATTACAGAAAAAAATCAAAAAAGAAAATTACAGAAAATCAAAAAGAAAAACTTACAGAAAATTATAAAAGAGAAAAGTTACAGTAATTCAACAAGATAACTGACAAAATCAAACCTCTGCAAGGGCACTAGCCTCGTCGTTCACTCGTTGGGCTCCAAAGATGAAATGCATACCCTCCATTGTATTAAACAATCCCAGAAAAAAGAGGAGCCAGAAGAGGGCTCAGCCTTGATAGGGTCGAGATTTCGAAAGACATCGATTTCAAGCTCTTCAATTCTTTGTGCAAATGATTTAAACTGCACATAATTAATTCGAACAATCAAATATTCCTATCAAACAAACAGATTGGAACAAGAAAAAAAACTTCTGCAAAACAAGGAGTAGTGTTGAGATACTTCACCGCTTGAGCTTCCTTCGACGTCGCCATTGACGATTGCTGTAAAAGAAGTAGAGAGGGAGAGTTACAGAGAGAGTAAAATACCAAAATCGAACTTAGAAAATCGCACACAAAAAAAAACCCAAAATAAGATCAATCGAAACCCTAAAAATCACCATACTTCAAATCTTAACAAAATTACAGAGAAAGAGAGGGTAAAAGTACCAAAATCAAACTCAGAAAACGAATTAAGGAATAAAACGGCTGGAATCATTTGGATTTGGGGAGAGAAAGAGAGGAGTTGGAGAGAGAGATGAGGAGTTGGAGAGAGAGAGATTAGGTTTGAGGGGAAAAACGGCTGGTATGAGAGATTAGGTTTGAAGAGCAAAATCCAAAAAATATAAAACGGGATGGGCTACCTGATTTGCGTCGGACGGGTCCAAATGTCCGACGCACATGACTTAATGATCCAATTCATCAGCTTTTGGACAAGAACTATCTGCGTCGCATCCAATTAGCATGCGACGCAAATCATGGCATCCAGTCATGTGCGTCGCACTATAGCTGTGTTCGACGCACATGACTTTCGTCATCTGCGTCGCGTTCTCATGACAGTCCGACGCAAATGACCCTAACACCCATATGTTGTCACTTTTTGCGTCGTACGTTCTCTTATGTGCGATGCAAATAGGCTCTTCTTGAGCATTTGCGTCAGTGCTTCTAGCGTGCGACGCACATAGACTGACGCAAATTTGCATTTCTCTACTAGTGCTCGCTCATATAGTTCAAAAGACTGATCAAAGGATTAACCTTTGGGAGTCTGGTTTCCTGTCCAAAGCTGGCAGGCTCACCCTTATACAGAGTAATCTTGAAGCTCTGCCGTCTTATACTTGTGCCTCCACATGCTTCCTCCGGACTTAGCCAAATCCATTCATACTCTTCACAGGAAATTTTTCTGGCGACAAAATAAAGATAAAAATGCAACGCCTCTTATCGCGTGGGATAAAATTTGCACTCCCAAAGCACAGGGTGGCCTTGGCCTAAGAAAAACGCTTCCTATGAATAAAGCTTTTATAGCAATGTTGGGTTGGAAAATACTTACGGAACCTACCAACTTCTGGGTGAAACTAATAACAGAAATATATCTAAAGGGTCAGTCCTTTTTTAATTGTAAACCTAAACCGCATGATTCTCCCATATGGAAAAAATCTCAATCCAAAGATCCCTTCTGCAAAAAGGTATTAGGTGGAAAATAGGTGACGGCTCCCAAATCTTTTTTGGCTTCACAACTGGTGTGCTGATGAAAATTTATTGGAAAAACTTAAATTATCAGAAAATCAGGTTGATCATAATATTCGTCTAAAGGAGTTCATTCTTCCCAACAGAACTTGGGATATTGACAAACTACATCAAAGGCATCCCCCTTCCGGTTAACCCCCTTCCGGATGAGCCTATTTAGGGTCCTAGCTCTTCAGGCTTATCTACGGTTAAATCCGCTAACTGGCTATCTCATAATCTTACGCCAAGTCTAGAAAAATGGCCGCATCGTTGGATTTGGAAGCTTGATATCCCACCCAAATAGAAAATTTTTATGTGGCAAATTTGTCACAACAGCCTTGGGGTTAGAGCCATGCTTGCTAAGCGCAACATAACCCCTTTTAACCTCTGTACTTTTTGTAACACACACGAAGAATCTTTAGACCATCTTTTTGGGGGGTGCCATCATCTCATCCCCCTTTGGCAGCTTCATGATCAAGATCTAAAGGATTGGGTACCCCACACCTTACACCAGACCACTCTTCTAAATACGTTGTCTAAAATCAGACATGATAGGTCCTCTACTATCAAATTTGTTTTCCTTATGTGGAGTATCTGGAAGGAAAGGAATTTTGTTATCTTTCATAATGCTTCCCTTAATATTCACAGGAATCTGCATAAAGCAAAATTCTTATTTTCATAATGGAGTATGAGGAATGCAGTTGATATCTGCATCTCCTCTGGTTCCCCGTTTTCCCCTTCCTCTCTTCCTACACCCACTCTGGTGTATCCTTCCTTCATCCTCGTTGCTTGGGAGCCACCTCCCACCTCCTTCTTCAAACTCAACTTCGACGGCTCATTTCGTGGTAATTCTGCAGCATCAGGTATTATTATTAGAGATAATGATGGTCATCTCCACAAAGCTGTAGCTTTCAACCTTGGTTCTTCTTTTGTTTTCATTGCCGAGGCAACCGCTCTCCAACAAGGGCTACACCTAGCTATCCAGAACAATATTCGACACCTCCAAATTGAAGGCGATAATCTTATGGTCATTGGCGGGCTCTTGTCGTGAGAGTCACCAAATATAAATTTCTCCTACTCTCTTTTACAAATAAATGTAGATAGGAAGTAGGGTTCGTATCCACATGGAAATGGGGGAAGCGAGTGTATTTAATGAAACTGATCACCTAGATTTCTCTACGTGATAAACAATCGAGGCAATGAGGGATTTTTAATTAAATCAAAATCTAGACGAGCAAACAAGATGAAAATTAATTAGTGAAAGTCAATAATAACGAAGTTAGGGTCCAATTGATATCCACTTCTACGGATCTATTTATCGATTCACTACAAGTCTACTCAATTCTTGGTTGATTATCGTTAAGGATCGAATCCTCCGTTCTCTCAAGTTTTAACTACGATCTGCGCATTACAAAATCCTAATTCTCAATCAACCTCTCCTAGCGTCGAGATTCAAACTAAGAATCGCATTAAGAATAGAGAACCGATAATATTGCCGATATTTGAACAAGTGCTAAGCATTCAACAACTTGTCTAGCTTAACTAGATTCACTCAATAATGTTCAGCATAAATCAAGAGAACCTAGCTTACTACAACATGGTTGAGCATATAACATCATATTATATCCAAAACCTAGCATTAAGTCAACAACAAACATCAACTAGTAGTACTCCTAGCTAATCCAAGTCATGACCATTAATATTAATATTTAAAGCTAGACAATAACCAAGATATAGAGTATGAGAAAGAGTAAATCTTACAATAAACCGTCAAAAGCTTCAATCAACCATTCCCAAGTGAGTTTAAGCAACAAGTTCCATGCTTCTTGTCCAAAATACAAAAGTGAAATACATAGAGCTCAATGGAAGATGAAACTAGAAACTAAAACAAAAGGGAGTTCTTTCTAAGAGTGGCCAACCCCTTAGGGTTATAAATACTGTCCTATTTATACTCCCATAAGAAAATATAACGAAAAAAAGAAGAAAGTTACGAGTTGTCTAAGTCGGCAACTTAGCCGACTTTGCCCAGCGTCAGGGGTCGCGAGGTGCGACAGACTTCGCGAGGTGCGACATAGCCATGTCGCGGGGTGCGAGCAGGGTCGCACCCCGTATTCTCGCGACGATACCAACGGACCACAAAAATGCCCGTGTCGCGAGATGCGATGCGGGTCGCGAGGTGCGACCTGGGCCTTGAACTTGCCTCGTCGCTGACCGGGCGAGAATGATGATGGCTCCGATGCTGTCCAATGATGTTCATGTGCTGCTTGCGTTGATGCCCAAAGTGACTATAGCCCAAAGCTCCCAACAACTCCAAACACTCACATCCAACACCAATACGACGAGTCCAAAGGCTCAAAATGTCGTACCTTAACAATCTCTTACAACTTCAACCTTAATCTTCCGCTAAAGCCTAAAAGTGCGCTAATGCCCATGACTACGACCAAGTCTTCCATCCAAAAAAACGTCTAAAACAACGTAAAAACCCCGATAAACTTGAACACAGCAAATACCCCCACACTTAGTCTTTACTCGACCTCGAGTAAACTTAATGAAGAGAATAAATAAATAAAAACAATGCCCAAGTGAATCAATACCAAACTTCGCCTTAACTCTCCAACCAATCCAACTATCCTAACCTAAGCAAGCCATGGAGTGCTGCAAAAAGGAATAAACTCCATGCTTACTTCAAACCACAAACGTAACCTAAAATCTACTCCAACTAACTTACACCAAGTAAGCCATGGAACAATGACAAAAAGGGGTAAATTCCATGCTTACTACAAAAAAATACTCAACTAACCATCAATATAAAGCTTAAATTCCAAGTTGCAAAAGGAATTCAAACTTTAAACAATAAGCACAACTTTACAAATCACCATATGAACAAGGATATCAACATATTTCCACAACCTACCCGAAAACTCAGAAAACGCCTCCATCCTTATGCCACCAAAACTCCGCAAATGAGCAATAAAATTTTCCTCTCTTTTCTTTTTCTCTCATTTTGCCTAGGAGCCATTTCGGGTTTTCATCCTAGCCTCTCAATTTTTTTTAGAAGCTCACAACTCACCCGCTCTTTAAGCCTTTTGTTTTGCATAGGTTGCCCTTTCGGGTTTTCAACCTATCAAGGCCCCCAAATTTTGCCTAAGTCACTCGCCCTTGCGGGTTTTCAACTTAGCGGGATTCATTTTATCATCATTCTTTTTTCTTTTTTTTCTTTCTTTTTTTTCATTTCATTTTTTTTTCAATCTCATGAAAATACGACATAAAACATAAAACATAAATATTTACAATCCGAACTTCATCCCCCCCCCACACTTAAAATACACATTGTCCCCAATGTGGGAAGAAGGAAATAAAACTAACCATTTAAGAACCGGAAGGCCCACCAGGATCGCGATCTCCCGCTCCCCTAGAGCCACGCTCCGCTTGCCTTCGTCGGCGGTGCATCTCGATGGTAGCAGTGGGGTCAGGGTAACCGGGGTTAGAGGCCACAAAGAAAGAATTCATGGCTGAAACCATGGAAGACATGGAGTACATTGTGTCCTCAAACCCATCCAATTGCCGCTGCATATCATTTAATTGTATCCCAAACATATTTTGACTCTCCTCAATAGCATCAAATCTTGTCTCGACCATGGTGTGAAATATTGAAGGGGGCTCGGAGGTTTCGGCTTCAGGCTGCGGCTGGGCACGTGCCCTACCAAACTCTTCTTCAACTGCGTCTCGATAAGTATCATCCGGAGGGAGATAGAGCTGACGATGAGATGTAGTAGCGGTGATGGCTGTTTTCTGAGGCTGAGGCAAAACCATATATTTCACACTATTGGCCCCGTAAAGCCATACATAATGGTTGCCTCTTGGGGAAACCCACAACATTGATGCCTTCTTCAATTGATCCTTATTGTACACATTGGAGGCTGTTGAAAAACGAGCATCAATAGTACCTAATGCCTGGAGACTCTGTTTGCCGTTATTGTCCGTCGGAATCTCTTCCTCCAAGTAACTGGCCAAAAGAGAAACCATTCCACCCATACTTATTTTCCCGCTCTCTTTTCTTGCGATCTCCAAACAATTGTTAACAAATATTCCAACCCAATCCGGGCAACCACATCCCTCAGGTGTCATGGCCCACAAACATTTTAAATCAAACTTTGGAAGGTTCGTAGGCTCACCGTGGCAAAAGATAGTCATGGTAAGGAATCGGTGGGAAAAACGGAGTGCCGGATGTGGGAGGGAGCTATTCTTGCATCTCCCATGCCATGTCAAACCATTGGTGATGTTACCATAGAACATAGAATCATTGAATACACCCGGAGCTTCAAAATCCCTATCCTCCACATAAGTCCACCCAAAAGCTTCCATGATTTCATTGTAGTGCATTTTGTGTTCATTATCATTTAGGTGAAATGTAATGAACTTTCCATCCTCATCGCTACCCTTCTCTAATGTGGAAAGGAATTCTAAAGTGTAGCGTTCATAAGTACGGGCTTGAAATGCAGTAAAACCGTGTAAGCCGACTTTACCCAATAATTGCTCTACGGGCGCACGCAACCCTAAAGTTCCCAATGTATCTAAACAAATAAACTTGGTTTCTTGTATGGTTCTTCCGGGTTTAGTGAGGCGAAGCCATTTCCTTTTATGGTCGGAAGTGAGGTTGTTCAAACCCATGGTGTCAACACGAGGGGCACGGCTCGAGCTAGCATTAGTAGTCTTTCTCTTTTGTGAGGCCATTTCTAAGCAACAACTCCCTCCACACAATGCAACACAATCACCAATTCCCAAGTGAAACAATGCTCAACACAACCACCAATTCTCAAACAACACAATAATTCTCAACCCTCAACAATCAATCACCAATTAAACATACAACAATAACAACCAACAACAATCCAAGACTAACTATGAACAATGAAGTGAAATTTCTCAAACAAAACAAAGTGTTGTTAGAGATGGAAATTGTGTACCAAGTGAAGCCTTCAAATGCTCTTAAGAATGTAATGTAGTTGTTGTTGTGGTGATTAAACTCCTTCCTTTGCTTGTATCTTCAACTTATATCCTCCAATTTCCCCAAATTCTTCACCAAAAGAAAACCCCCAAATTCTAGGGATTGATTTTTTTTTTTTTTTTGAAAATAAATTCTGAAAATTGAGTGTGAGGTGATGAATTAAAGAACGAGATGAAGGTGGGTGGTTTTAGGGAGGGATGGGGCGGCGGTTTTTGGCGGTGGAGTGGTGGCAAGGTGGTGAAAAGGCGGCGGAAGAGTATGAGAGAGAGACGTGCTGCTGTGAGGGAGTGGAAGAGTGAGATAGTCGAGTGGGTAGAATGAGAGGGAGAGGAGAATCGTGTTTAAAGAAAAGGAAGAAGCGGGATTTACCCAGGTCGCGAGGTGCGAGATATATCGCGAGGTGCGACACCAAGGTTTCGCGAGGGGCGACACTGCTCGCACCGTGCGATTCGACTCTGCATTTTTTACTTCAAAAACTCACCGGCTCGCGGGTCATGCAGTCCGAGGTGCGAGGTGCGACTGGCCGAAATCCTTCGCTCAAAAAGTCTCTCTTGTTCGGTTTTTTTTCTTTTTTAAATGACTCTCTAACATTCTTTCAAACTTGTTGTAACTCACAAATTACTCACACACACAACACACTTCTCATTCTTCAAATTTATCGGATTTCTAGCAAAAATCATAACCAAACAAGCATAATATCCTACAACGAAAAAAAATGCAAATAAAAGATTTGAAACAAATATATACATCCAAGTTCGTTTATTTAACGTCGTCGACACGACGAAGCATTCTAAAGAACCTTATCCATACTCCGGGTCGCCGAGAGGGACATCCTCGGCCCCTACTTGCTAGAATCCATCAAAGTATGGTTTAAGTCTTTGCCCATTTACCTTTAAAATCTTCGAAGTAGCTTCGCTCATGATTTCCACGGCACCATGGGGGAATACTCTCACAATAATGAATGGCCCAATCCAACGAGAACGGAGTTTACCTGGAAAAAGGCGAAGGCGGGACTGAAATAGGAGAACTTTTTGACCAACCTTAAGTTCTTTCCGAATAATCAGCTTATCGTGCCACGCCTTAGTCTTAGCTTTATAAATCGCTGCATTCTCGTAGGACTCATTCCGGATTTCTTCCAATTCTTGGAGCTGTAACTTTCGGTGCAAACCGGCTTCATCAATAGCCATGTTGAAGCTTTTCACTGCCCAGGAGGCTTTATGCTCGAGCTCAACTGGAAGATGACACGGCTTCCCAAACACCAACCGATATGGAGACATACCGATAGGCATTTTATATGTTGTTCTATACGCCCACAAGGCATCCTCCAACCGTAAACTCCAATCCTTTCGACTCGGATTCACCGTCTTCTCGAGGATAGATTTGATTTCACGGTTGTACACTTCCGCTTGACCATTTGTTTGTGGATGATATGCGGTGGAGGTCTTGTGGAGTAACATGATACCTTTTCGCAGAACGCTCCTATGGTACGGTTGCAAAAGTGAGTCCCTTTATCACTAATCAAAGCTCTTGGGATCCCGAACCTGCAAAAGATATTAGACTTCACAAAATCTGCAACCACCTTAGCGTCGTCAGTCCTAGTGGGTTTAGCTTCCACCCACTTCGAAACATAATCCACAGCTAATAAAATATAAGTGAAACCAAAAGAGTTTGGAAATGGCCCCATAAAATCAATGCCCCAAACATCGAATATTTCACAATACAAGATCGAGTTTTGTGGCATTTCATTTCTTTGCGAAATATTTCCGACTCTTTGACAATTATCGCACGACTTACAGAAATGGAATGCATCTCTATTCAAACTAGGCCAATAAAAGCCACAATCTAATATCTTCCGAGCAGTTCTCCTTGCTCCAAAATGACCCCCACATGCATGAGAATGACAAAAGGTGAGAATCGATATTACCTCATTATCGGGAATGCACCTTCTAATCACTTGATCCGCACAATGTTTCCACAAATATAGATCGTCCCATACATAATGCTTTGCATCACTTCGTAACTTATCTCTTTGTGCTTTTGAAAAATGAGGAGGAAATTTGTTAGAGATAAGGAAATTCACAATGTTACCATACCATGGACTAAACTCCTTAAGGGCGAACAAATGTTCATCCGGGAATTCTTCTCGAATTGGTTCTTTCCATGGTTTTTCAACATTCTTCTCTAAATCATAGGAAGACACTAATCTACTCAAATGATCCGCTACTAAATTCTCGGCCCCCTTTTTGTCTTTCACCTCCAAACCAAACTCGCTCAAAAGTAGAATCCACCTGATCAATCTTGGCTTGGCTTCTTTTTTTCGTCATTAAATGACGAAGAGCTGCATGGTCAGTATATACAATAACTTTTGTTCCAAGCAAATAAGATCTAAATTTTTCCAAAGAAAATACTACAGCTAACAATTCTTTTTCAGTAGTAGAATAGTTACGCTGAGCCTCATTTAGTGTCATGGAAGCATAATAGATAGCATGAGGTGCTCTCCCCACCCTTTGACCTAACACCGCTCCGACGGCGTAATCACTTGCATCGCACATGATCTCAAAGGGCAGAGACCAATCAGGTGGTTGTATAATTGGAGCCGAGATGAGTCTTTCTTTCAAGGTATCAAAGGCACTCTTGCAGTGTTCTTCAAAAGAAAAATCTACATCCTTTTGCAACAGCTTACATAAAGGAGATGAAATCTTCGAAAAGTCCTTGATGAACCTGCGATAAAAACCTGCATGGCCAAGAAAAGAACGTATTTCTCGAACATTAGTAGGATAAGGCAAAGATTGAATAGTATCTACCTTAGCTACCTCAAGTCCTTTTTCGGAAACCACATGGCCTAAAACAATCCCTTGTCGCACCATAAAATGGCACTTCTCGGAATTCAACACAAGGTTAGAATCTATACATCTTTCAAGCACATAAACTAAATGTTGCAAACAGCTGTCAAAAGAATCTCCATGTATAGTGAAATCATCCATAAAAACTTCAACAAACCTTTCGACATATTCAGAGAATACACTCAATCATACATCTCTGAAAAGTGGCAAGGGCATTACGTAAATGTGGTTTTCTCTTGATCCTCTGGCGCAATAGCCACCTGGAAGTACCCTGAATAACCATCTAAGAAGCAATAGAAGGCATGACTAGAAAGTCTTTCAAGCATCTGATCTATAAATGGCAAAGGAAAATGGTCTTTCCTAGTCACAGCATTCAATTTACGATAGTCAATGCAAACACGCCATCCATTTTGGATACGTGTAGGAATCAACTCACTATTTTGGTTTTCCACACAATGCTTACACCCGTCTTCTTAGGCACAACTTGGGTAGGACTAACCCATTTGCTATCAGAAATAGGGTAAATCATACCTGCTTGGAGTAATTTCAGAATTTCTGCTTTCACTACCTCCATCATAGGTGGATTTAACAGGCGTTGTGGTTGCCTCACTGGTTTCGCGTCATCTTCAATCAAGATCCGATGCATGCATGTGGTAGGACTTATGCCTTTGATGTCGGCAATCGTCCATCCAATTGCTTCTCTATGCTCCTTAAGAACCTCAACAAGTCTTCTTTCTTGCTCCTGGGTGAGCTGACTTGAGATGATCACTGGTAATGTTTCTCCTTCTCCAAGGAATACATACTTCAAATTATTGGGAAGTGGCTTCAATTCCACTTTTGGGGCCTGCAAAACAGATGGTAACAACTTCTCTCTAGGAATGGTTAGTGGGATGGGTCCAAAATGAAAAGGGACCGTCGAAAGCTTGTCTTGATCTTCCAAAACCTGCACTATTTCCTACAAATTAGCGCTTAAAACACACTCAATTTCATTATCTTTCAAACTATGCTCAAGAACCACCTGCAATTCATCTTTACCATCAATTTCAAACACGTCCTGCGAAAAAGAGTCAATCACATCTATAGAATAACATGAATGATCGTCACTCGAGAATCTCATGGAATCATAAATGTTGAACTCTACTGTATCTCCATCAAACTCCATAGTAAGAGATCCACTATGCACATAAATTTTAGTCCTAGCAGTTTTTAAAAATGGTCGTCCTAACAAAATAGGGGTCGCATGTTTATCGTGCTCCATATCTAGGACATAAAAATCGGCAGGAAAAATCAGCTTATCGACCTTAACTAACACGTCTTCCACTATTCCCTTAGGATAAGCATTAGAACGGTCAGCTAACTGAATCACAACACCTGTTTCGTGTAAGGCACCTAGCTTTAAGGACTCGTAGAAAGATTAAGGAATTACATTTATAGAAGCCCCTAAGTCTAGCATAGCCTTTGGAAACGTGGTGTTCCCAATCACACAAGGTATAGCAAACATGCCTGGATCACTGCATTTTGGAGGAAGTTTCTTTTGAAACATGGCAGACACATGTTCACTAACCTTAACCTTTTGTGCTCCCCTTAACCGTTGTTTTCTTTTGGTAGTGCACATTTCCTTAAGAAACTTTGCATACCTAGGAATTTATTTTAAAGCATCTAAAAGGGGAATGTTTACCTCACATTTCCAAAAGGTTTCGTAAATGTCTTTATCGCACTCCTTTCTTCGAGTGTCTTTCAGTGCTTCTGGAAATGGTGGAACCGGCTCATAAGGTGGTGGAGGTGGTGGTTGCTTGGATTGCTCATTTGATGTAGATGACAATGGCTCGGCATCAGGCACTGATTCATAAACAACAACCTCTTCCTCTTTATCTTTAGTGGTCTCCTTATCATTGTCCTTTAGTTCTTTTCCACTTCTTAGTGTTATGGCACTTGCATTTTGTCTCGGATTAACCTCCGTTTGAGACGGTAGCTTACCCGAATCACGAGCCTCTAATCGACCCACAGCTCCCGAGACCTGACTCATTTGCTTTTCCAGATTCTTTATGCTCGAACGGGTCTCCTCCTGAAACAGAACCATATTTCCCTGCATGTTAGTAACATTTTTAGTTAAAGCATTAATCATATCCTCAGTAGACATGTTGGTACTCGGTCCCTGTGATTGACCTTGCGGCCGAAAATGTGGAGCTCCTTGCTCCGGTGGCCTCGAGTAAGAAGGTACTGGGCGGTTATACTGCTGTGGCGGTTGCTGGTTCCCTGATGAATTCCCGTACCTCAAATTAGGATGATCTCGCCATCCCGGATTGTAGGTGCCAGAATATGGATCATTTCTTTTTTGGAAACCTTGGCCCTGAAAACCGGGCGCCTTAACCTCTTCACTCGGTTCTTCTTGTAGATGAGGGCAAAAATCAGTTGGATGATTTGAAGAGCAAATGTTACAAGCCTTCACTTGGTGAGTTTTCTCTTTCACTATGAATTCTCGCATCATGGATGTGAGAGCTTGCACCTGATCTTCCAACTTAGAAGAACTTGAACCCTCGGCGACCACACGTCGAGATCCGCACCTTCTACTAAAGCTGCCTCGAGCTTCAAAGAAGCTCATTTAACAGTTCCTTAGCAGCGAGTGCAGTTTTATTCACAATGGAGCCACCACTTGCTGCATTGACCATCCTAGCATCCTCATCACACAAGCCATTATAAAAGTATAGCACCAAATCTTCCTCTGAATAACCGTGGTATGGACAGCTAGCACATAACTTCTTAAACCTCTCCCAATACTCATAAAAAGACTCATCACCCCGTTGCTCAATGTTACTTATCTCCTTCTTCAATGTAGATGATTTAGAAGTGGGAAAGTATTTCTCGAGAAAGCTCTTTTTCAATTGTGCCCAAGTGGTGATGCTGCCGGCCAGAAGGTAGTACATCCAGTCCTTTGCTGCATCTTTTAATGAAAAAGGGAAGGCTTTAAGCTTGATTCTCGTTTTTCCGAAACTCCACTTGGTTTCATCGCCGCATACCACATGAAACTCGACAAATGTTTATTTGGATCTTCACCATTTAGCCCATGGAATGAGGGAAGCAAATGTATCAACCCCGACTTTAGCTCAAATGTGTCCCCCACTTCCGGTTCCGGAAATGTGATACACAAAGGCTGTTGGTCAAGGTTAGGAGCAGTGAGCTCCATTAAAGTGCGGTGCTCGACTCTAGGAGGCATCTCTTCTTCAAATTCAAGCGAAAACGGAAGCTCTCTAAAGCCTTCACGCAATTCTCTTCTCAACCTGAAAAGAGTTAGTTCTAGATCTCGGTCGTACTGCAAATTTTCTCTGTTAGTGGCACGAGTATTAACCATAAACAAAAACCATAAGCAATACAATCCAAAAACATACACTAAATACAAACAAGTAACATCGTTCCCCCGGCAACGGCGCAAAAATTTGGCGGGCTCTTGTCGTGAGAGTCACCAAATATAAATTTCTCCTACTCTCTTTGACAAATAAATGTAGATAGGAAGTAGGGTTCGTATCCACAGGGAAATGGGGGAAGAGAGTGTATTTAATGAAACTGATCACCTAGATTTCTCTACGTGATAAACAATCGAGGCAATGAGGGATTTTTAATTAAATCAAAATCTAGATGAGCAAACAAGATGAAAATTAATTAGTGAAAGTCAATAATAACGAAGTTAGGGTCCAATTGATATCCACTTCTACGGATCTATTTATCGATTCACTACAAGTCTACTCAATTCTTGGTTGATTATCGTTAAGGATCGAATCCTCCGTTCTCTCAAGTTTTAGTTAAGTAACTACGATCTGCGCATTACAAAATCCTAATTCTCAATCAACCTCTCCTAGCGTCGAGATTCAAACTAAGAATCGCATTAAGAATAGAGAACCAATAATATTGCCGATATTTAAACAAGCGCTAAGCATTCAACAACTTGTCTAGCTTAACTAGATTCACTCAATAATGTTCAGCATAAATCAAGAGAACCTAGCTTACTACAACATGGTTGAGCATATAACATCATATTATATCCAAAACCTAGCATTAAGTCAACAACAAACATCAACTAGTAGTACTCCTAGCTAATCCAAGTCATGACCATTAATACTAATATTTAAAGCTAGACAATAACCAAGATATAGAGTATGAGAAAGAGTAAATCTTACAATAAACCGTCAAAAGCTTCAATCAACCATTTCCAAGAGAGTTTAAGCAACAAGTTCCATGCTTCTTGTCCAAAATACAAAAGTGAAATACATAGAGCTCAATGGAAGATGAAACTAGAAACTAAAACAAAAGGGAGTTCTTTTTAAGAGTGGCCAACCCCTTAGGGTTATAAATACTGTCCTATTTATACTCCCATAAGAAAATATAACGAAAAAAAGAAGAAAGTTACGAGTTGTCTAAGTCGCCAACTTAGCCGACTTTGCCCAGCGTCAGGGGTCGCGAGGTGCGGCAGACTTCACGAGGTGTGACATAGCCATGTCGTGGGGTGCGAGCAGGGTCGCACCCCGTATTCTGCGACTGATACCAACGGACCACAAAAATGCCCAGGTCGCGAGGTGCAGTACAGGTCGCGAGGTGCAGTACAGGTCGCGAGGTGCGACCTGGGCCTTGAACTTGCCTGCTGCTTGGCTGGCGAGAATGATGATGGCTCCGATGCTGTCCAATGATGTTCATGTGCTGCTTACGTTGATGCCCAAAGTGACTATAGCCCAAAGCTCCCAACAACTCCAAACACTCACATCCAACACCAATACGACGACTCCAAAAGGCTCAAAATGTCGTACCTTAACACTCTCTTACAACTTCAACCTTAAACTTCTGCTAAAGCCTAAAAGTGCACTAATGCCCATGACTACGACCAAGCCTTTTATCCAAAAAACGTCTAAAACAACGTAAAAACCCCGATAAACTTGAACACATCAGTCATCAATTCAGTAAAAGGTATATAGTCTCCTGCTTGGCAGATTGCTCATTTCATTCAGGATATCCAATCTCTTCTTCGTTCTTTCTCTTCTTGGGCTATTCGTCATATCTACCAGGAAGCAAACAAAGCAGCAGAGTAGATCGCCAACGTTGGTCATTTAGTTGATTCTCAGTTTAATATAGATGATTGTACTAATTCTGCTCTTCATTCTATTCTTGTAAATGATAAGGTTGGAGCTCCCCTCGTGCGGAGGGTCTCCTTACCTTATAAAAAAAAATTATATCTATACTAGGTTTTTTATTTAATAACAATGTGGTATTATTTTAGTTAGGCTATGTTAAGTTCGCCTTATTTTTACTTATTTTAAATCAGATCAGATTAGACCAGATCAGAAAAAATAAGTTCAAATCAAATTAGATCAGACCAGATCAGATTTGTTCAAATCATGCCTGTTTAGACTACTTGTAGGACAAGCAACTCCAATCCTTTAGTATGTTCTTTAGAGAGACTTGTGCAACGATTCCTCAGCTCTGCACTCCGAACCTGCAGAAGAAGGAACCAACCCTGGAGGTTTGGGTGCTGGTTCCCCCTCCGAAACTTAACTTAGTATCAGGTATGGGAATAGGTGTAGAGATAGAGAGAAAAAGAGAGAATATTTTAGCATAGTACACTAGTGGAAAAAAACGCAAGGGCTGCGGTTTATTGCAAAACGCAGCCCTTAATAGTGAAGGGATGTGGTTAGCCCAAAACCGCAGCCCTTTAGTAATTAAGGGCGGCGGTTTTTGTGCTAATCGCAACCCTTAATAGTGAAGGGTTGCGGTTAGCCTAAAACCGCAGCCCTTAATTACTAAAGGGCTGCGGTTTTGGGCCAACCTGCAACCCTTATTAATTCTCGGTGTTGGGCTAGCTGATGGACTTTGCGTTATTAATTAGCTAGAGAAGTTGAGCGCACAAACAGCCGTTCGTCTCCTCACTCTCATCTCTCTCTCTCCTCACTCTCATCTCTCATGGTTGCTAGGGTTTACACCACCACAAATCTTCATTCGTCTCACTCCTTCTCGGTGGCTAGGATTTCCTCTCCTCCTTCGTCTCTCGTCTCTCCTCTCGGTGGCTAGGATCTCCTCTCCTCCTTCGTCGTTCGTCTCCTCACTCTCATCTTTCTCTCTCCTCGCGTCTCCACATACAGTCGGATCTCTTCGAGCTCCCCGGAGCCTCGGCGCCGCTGTTCCTGCTCCTCTCTCTCTCTTTCTTCTGTTCGTCGTGCTGATGTGTCGTAGTGGTGCTGCTGTTCCTCCCCGCCGCTGCTCGCGCACCGCCGCCGCTGTCCTATTCCTCCTCCGGATCTATGCTGGTGGTGATGTGGTAGTGTTTTTTGGTTGAGTTGATGCCCTGTTCTCTTCCCGACTCGCGTCTCGCTCTTCTCTGGTTTGCTACTGTGTGGGTGTGGTGGTGCTGCAGATACTATAACCCTACCTCAAACAATCGTAAGTTTCCTATACAACTTTTCTCCTGTTTTCTGGGTTTTTTTAAAAAAAATTGATATTGATCTTAATTTTTGTACCCCTTTTATTTATGCTTGTGTTATTGAGCTTCAATGTTGCAAAAGCTTTATCCAAATAGGAACACATTGTAATTAGTAGATATTATTACCCTTTTTTGGATGATAGTTTGACCGTTCATTGCATTCATATATCATACCCTAATCTCATGCAAATGAGTTGGTTTCATTTTTGTGTGGCTTGAAATTTGAAGTTGGAAAACTATATGAATTAATGAGTACCCGAATTACTGAATGTAGTATTAGCTTCATGCAACTGAAATTGGGAGTATTTGTTGTATTGATTTTGTTTCAATTGTATATTACTATAATGGAATGAGTTTATTATTTGGATATTGATTGGGATTGATTGTTCTGAGCAAGTTTACTTATTAGCTTTTGATTAGAGTTGATAATATGCTCTTTTCCGGGTTTATGTTTCAGTTTTTGTTTATGATTTTTTTCGTGAGGTGCTCGATATTAGCGCCTTTTGCGGTGTGGTTATTCCCAGTTGAGATGATAATTTTTGATCCAGAGGTTATATTTTACATTATGCTGCATATATGGGAGTAATTGTGCTTCCTAGTAATTCATATGCCATTTTGGTTTTGCTTGAGGAGATACTTTTTTTGGAGAGATATTTTATTTGCAACAATGCCGCTCTATGTGATTTAGGCATAACTTCCACTATTTAGGTACACAGTTTATCCATCACATGTTTTATTAGTGGTAAATATCTTGTTCAACATTAGACTATGAACAAGAAGGACAAGGCTAACATTTCTGCCTGGAATTTACTTGAATTGATAAAAGTGGTCATACACACTCATTTTTATTGTTACAACTTTGTCATGTTTTATCTTTCTGTGATTTCTACATATCAGTAATTCGTACCTCATATGTTGATTCCGTTCGATGCTTGATGCGAATGAGTAAAGTTGCTAATAGACCCCTAATTTCCTACCTACATTACCAGTTATCTATCATTATATTTGTCCATGACATCTTATATGTCGATTACTACTGCCTTTTATGAGAAATTTCTTGCAGTTTTAAGTTGTTATATCTACTGAGATTTTAGATTTGTCTCACCCTGAAGGCTTGTTTATTCTGCATGATGTATCTACAGGCTTGAATGGATATTGTTCTGGGTTTGACTATAACTTTCCCACGATCAACAACATAATATTATTGTGAAGTAATGAAGAATATTCAAGAATGAGAGTTTCTGGCAAGAGCTTTTTAATACATTTAATTCTCTGGTCACTAGTAGAATAAATGCTTATTGTTGTGGTCATTAAGTGGCCTATTGCGGCGGTTTTGACCGCGCAGCAATTAAGGGCGCAGCAATAGGTAATTAACCTATTGCTGCGGTTTTTGACCGCAACAATAGGCCAAGATATTGATGCGGTTCCCAGCCAAAACCGCAACAATATGTTTATTTTCTATTAAAAAAGTACAACGTATTGCTGCGGTTTTGGCTAGGAACCGCAGCAATATCTTAGCCTATTGTTGCGGTTGTTGCCCAAAACCGCAGCAATAGGTCCTGGTAAAGGTAAAAAAAAAAAAAAATTTTGCATTTTGCAATTAAATTTGAAGTATTAAAACCAGGCAACTAACCCATCCACTATCCACCAAATTCCTAAACGAACTGAAGATGAAATGACATATGAATCTCATTAATATATAAAGATAAAAAAGCTAGTTACATAAATATTACAAAAGATCAAAAAATGAAAAAGCAAAATTAAAAAAACAACACTTACAACTAAATGTCTAAATGACTAATAAAAACAAATAATATACTGAAAAACATAAGAAACTGAAAATAAAAAAGAAATATTAAAACTACAAAAACTATAAACATATCTTAAGAAACGAAAAAAACGGAAAAAAAAAACAGAAAATTCTGAAAACAAAAAAAACGAAAAAAAAAACAGAAATTGCTTCGTCGGAGGCCGAATTGTTGCGCGTTTCGCCATGGTGAGGACGAAAGACAGGAAGAAGAAACGGTGGTGGTAGCGCCATGGTTTCTCGTTGAACGAAGAATGAAGCGCCATGGTCGATTGAAGCGCGAGCGAGCAAATCTTGAGACGAGATTTCGCCAACGTGTGAGACGAACAAGCCGCCGGTTGAGAGAGGCGAGCAGACGAGGATAAGAGACGAAAGACGTCGGCGGGAAGATGAAGAACGAGCGAGTAGACTTCGGTGGGAAGATGAAGAACGAGCGAGCAGACGTCGGCGGGAAGATGAAGAACGAATGAACAAGCCGCTGGTTGAGAGAGGCTTGAGACAAAGTTGAGGGTGAGAGGCGTGAGAACATGAGAGAGGAGAGAGGTGAGAGGTGTGAAAAGAGAGGCGCACAGCAATGATGTTGATGGTTAGAGAGATGGGCTTATAACCCTAGCATCTTTAAATACTTTTTAAGGACCTATTGCTGCGGTTTTTGTCAAAAACCGCAGCAATATACTAAAATAATATTTTTTTTATATTATTTTAATATATTGCTGCGGTTCTTGCCAGAAACCGCAGCAATATGTTTGGTCAAATAGTAAAAACAAATTCAAAAAATTTCCATTGAAACTATATTGCTGCGGTTTTCGGCCGAAACCGCAGCAATATGGTTATTTTATATTTTTCCTTTTCTATTTACGTGATATATTGCTGCGTATGGGTAAAACCGCAGCAATATCACCGCAGCAATAAGCAATTTTTCTACTAGTGGGTTATTATATTTTGTAACTCAAATCTATACGTATTTCATTTTATTAATAATAATATTTTGAATGTGTTGGATGTACGATTTGCTTGCGTGTTTTTTGTAATTATGCTGGGTAAATGAGAGGAAAATGATACTCTTACATATATATAACTGTTTGGGGATCATTTAGGACTAAAAATGCAAAAAAAAAAATTATTTTTGTTTTTTTTGGGTCACAAGGGCTACAGTTTTCATCAAAACCGCAACCCTTAATTTATAAAAAGGGTTGCGGTTTAGGCCCAAAACCGCAGCTCTTCCAGCTTGCCTAAGGGTTGCGGGCCAAAAACACAGCCCTTAGGGCTATTTTGACTGCATCCCTTGACGTTTTTTCCACTAGTGGTAATGGCACAATATTCAATGATCTACCTTTTACCTGATTTTGAGGGAACTATTTATAGTGTTTGGAATCTGAGAGTTGCCATTTGATGTCACCCTAGAATGGGAGCATTTGATTGGCTAGGCAATCAAAATGTGACACGTGGCAGGCAATGATTGGAGGCTGAATATCAGCCAAATATATGCAGCCGTTTTTTGGGAGTTGGGCTCTGAATATTCCTTCTTGCCAAAGGTGGGCCTTAATTATCAAGGGAATAAAAAACGATTTTTTTCACTAAGTACCCCCGATTTTTTAGAAAATTCACGAGGTACCCTCGCACTTTTAAAAATACACGGGGTACCCCTCAGTTTTACGATAATACACCCAAATGCCCTTAATGACGAATGGCGTTAACCGCCGTTAGTCATTAACCCTAATTTTCTATTTTAAACCCTAATCTATACAAATATATTAAAAAGTGTTCCCATCAAAGGAACGGTGCCACATGGCACTCTTCTCAAGCTTCTAATACACATGTTTATAATCTAATTAAAAAATATTACCAATGTATAGTTACTAGGATTCGAACACAAGACCTTTGAAATGAAATGTGAGTGTTAAACCACTAATCCACTACAATTCTAATGCTTAATGTTTCAAAGTAAAACATAATAAAGTCTTATAATTATATGTAATTATAAAGACATAGATGAACCTTTTGATCTCTAACACTTTTATCAAGTAATAGCATTCTTTTACCCTAATTCTATTGAAATTGTTATTTTGGCCCCCAACTCATTAGAAGTTTTTTTAAACAACTCATCATGCCATAATGTCCATTTTCAATTTCGCATTAGACAAAATATTACGAAAAGCTAATAAAATCAATTATGAAATTTATGTATAATATTATATTTGATAATTGTAAATTTGTAACTGGCCTGGGTCAATGCCCGGGCCACCATACTAGTTAACCCCTAATCCTAACCCCTACCCCTACCTCTAACCCTAACTAGACCTAACCCTAACCATCCACCATCCCCTCCACCACCCTCCCCCCCCCCTGCACCCCCCCACCCCGACAGCCCCTCCCCTCCCCCCACACTAGCAACCTCCCTCCCCAACCCACCCGCAGCCCCTCCCCCCACCACCCCACCCGGCCCCCCCCCTCCTCCACCCCCGCAGCCCCCTTCCCCACCCCTCGCAGCCCCCACTCGATTTCCCCACCCCTCCGTCCACCCCCGTCGAGTTCCGCAACCCTCCCCCCACCCCCGTCGATTTTCGTGGAAGTGGAACGACCCTGTCGCGAGCCATCTACTCGGGTGAGGGTGGCGGAAATTCTCTCTCTTCCATTGTTGATGTTAACGGTTCGGAAAAAAAGGGCTGCGGAGGGTGGGGGGAGGGGGATGTTCCGAAATCGAAGGGAGGGCGTGAGGGTGGGGGGATGGGTGGGGGCTCATTGGCCGCCAGTGGATTAAGGCTGCAGGGGACGTGGGAGGGGGGCTACCGGGCTGCCGGGGTGGTGGGAAAGGTGGGGGAGGGGGTGGTGAACTGGTGGTTAGGGTTAGGGTTTAGGGTTTAGGGTTATGGGTAGGGGTTAGGATTAGGGTTAGGGGTTAGGATTAGGGTTAGGGTTAGTGGTTAATTAGGGTTGAAAACAACAAAATAAGGGTTAATGACTAACGGCGGTTAACGGAGTTAACCGCCGTTACTCATTAAGGGTGTTTATTATAAAATTAAGGGGTACCCCGTGTATTTTGAAAAGTACGAGGGTATCCTTTGAAAGAGCTAAGTTTCCCTCCATTTTCTGGGACACGTGGACACCTCTGATTGGTCCACGTGGCAGCTTAACAACCCTTCATTTTTAGGTCACAACATTTGCCCCTAAAAGGGGATTTAACTGTTGCAAAACCGGTTAATGTCCTTTTACCAGTGGAAGTTACCTTGTTTTAAACGGCAATGATGCGCCCTTTCCCTGGAGGGCCACGTGTCCGGTCGTTTTTAACCGGTTGGGGAGGTTTTCACCGCCCTATAAATACTTTGTACGTTTTGTCCTTTCTGAAATCATTTCAACACCCTGAGTAAATTTTCTAGAGAGTGAGGCTTTGCAAATTTTTCTAACTTTCTAGAGAGAAAGTGTGCTCGTCCAGACTTGATTACTTCATCAATCGTCCAAGCGCTCGTCAGGTATCTCCTTTTTTTTCTTCCTTGTATTCCTTATTCATTAATTTTTTTTCTTCTTAAAAAAGCAATAAAATGAATTCCTCCTCTTCGTCAAATAATCCCAGGCCGTTCAAGAGTTTGCCTTGACGCTAAAACTGATAGTTATTCCTCTTCGGCACATTCTAGGGTTGGGCCTATTCTGGCCGGTCATGTGTATCTTTATTTTTATGGATTTGGCCTACAAAGTCAGACGACCCAGTCTTTACCTGTGCAAGGTAATCTGGCGCGCGTTAAGCAAACTGCCCGTCTAAGACGAGGATTAATTCTCCCTGCTTCCAGCTATGAAATGGAGGAATCTACTGGACGGGTTCCCGAAAGAGAAATAAGGGAAAGGGAAACCCAGAGTGCTCGGCCAGCGGCAGAGCCTTCTTCTCCCGGTAACAGTAGGGAAGAGAATTTTGAACAAATAAATCCAGAGGCCAGCCCGTCTAGAAGAGATATTGAGATGGAAGAAATTAACAACGGAGATGACAAGGGCGATTCTAGTTCTCCTAAAGAATCCGACGAACCATCCACCACATCGTTTGAGATTAGGAGACGTCTAGGTCCCCTCTCTGACGGGCTTCATAATAGTAAACCGTAAGTGGATAGAAAAGTTTGGCCCTGACCCTAGTCATTTGTCACATGATATGCCCATGACAGGCTATTCTTTTATAATCCCTAACGAGGAAGCCACAATCTTAAGCGCTCTCCCGGGCCACTTTGCCGTTTACAAGTCGGCTTTGGACGCCGGGTTCAGATTTCCTCTCCATGAATTCATTCAGACTGTGCTAAGGAATTACAACATCGGCCATAACCAACTAGTGTCGAATGCCAGACACAACATCCTAACATTTATAGCAGTCTGCGAATTGTGCGGCCTAACCCCTTCTTTGCCAACCTTCACCCAGATACACTACGTATCCAAAGTTCCCAAAACGGTGGACGGGGCTTGGTTTAGTGTATGCAATCGTGCCGGGTTTATCACTGCTTGGGATAAACCCTAAAAAATGCACAACTGGAACGTCGACTTCATCTTCGTCCGGGCTCCCAGCGAAGACATTGCCAGGCATTATCGCTACCACAGTCGGGCAGCGACGAACACCAGACGAGGAGCATCTATCTTGGATCTGGAAGATAGATTTGATGACGAGGTGGTGGAATACTTCAGGATAGCTGAGTATTCTAAACCAAACCGTCCAACTATTAAAGGGCCAGCTAACTGGATTCCCTTTAAAGAAATGTTTTTTAACGACAGCTTCTTGGTCGCCGCTGGTTTGCGGTCGGTCGAAGATAAAATTCATCAAATCTCTAAGTAAAATGTACCATCCAAAGTGTTTGTTTACTAACCATCTTGAATTTCCTTTGTAGAAGCAGTTAGAGCACTTCTTCGGAAATCTTGGACGGGCGACATAGAAATGTCCAAGTTAAGTGTAAACCTCTAGAAAGAATATTCCAGGACAGGGCCCGAAAAGAGGGCTGATACTTTAGTAAAAGTTTCTTCTCTATGTATTTTTTTTGTTTTTCTTTTGGACGATTAATACTCAGACGTTCATCCAAATAAGTTTGGACGAGGATCTATCCTAGAAGGAAAGTGGCTAGTCTTGGCCGTCCTTCTAGGTATTTTAGTCGCCTATTTTTTCTAGAGGAAGATCCTTTGTAGAAGGAGAACGTCTGAATTTGGACGTTCTTCTGGATATTCGCTTGTAATGCCTTTGGATGAGGGTCCATCATTGAAGGAAGACGGCTGTACTTGGCCGGCATCCTTTAGCGAATGGTTTATGTCCAATATCTGAGGCTCAATTTAACTTTTTCCTGGACGAAGGCCCTCTTTATTGGGTAATCATCGTCCAAAGTTTTGGAACGATGAACCCTTCATCCAGCATCACATTTAGGCCGAAAATCTTCGTCTTGAAGGTAACGACCATTATAGCCGGCTTCCTTTAGCAAGTAGAGTGCGTCCAACAAGTAGTTGTGTTTTTCCAATTTATCAACGTCGTCTTTGGACGAGCTTCTTCTTACTTGTAATTTTTTTTGTCTCTTTGCAGAAGAATGCCCCAAACATCTAAGACGTTAGCTGGGAAATCAGCTGCATCTAAGAAGAGGCCATCTACAGCCGGGGATCCTCCCCCCCTAAAAAATCCAAAGGCTTTACTGCAAAGAAGAAGACGAAACGGACGAGCTCGTCCGTTCATAAAGCTACCCCCGTTAGTCAGAGGACGGGGGACGAGTCTCGTCCACCCTCTGTAAGTAAGTCTCTGAAGGTGGATGACTCGTCCACCGTCGCTCCACTTTTGGGAGAGGACGGGCACATCTCCACCCTCCTCCCAGTGAATCAGCCGGACGCGGCTGTTCAGATTGAGAACCAGCCTGAGATGGCTTGTACAACGGAGATTCAGCAGGACGCGGCTGACAAGGAAGGATCGACCTTCAGCGGGTCGGTCTCTCAGCTGGTGGCTCAAATACCATCATCCTATAGATCTGCGTCCGTATCTTCGGGTGATTCATACTACTCAAATGTAGTTCGGACGCTGCGAGTTGGTGGACGTCCAATGAGTCCGTCCAACAAACTTGCAGTCGTTTTTCCCGTCAAGAGAACTGACCCCTCCACCTTTTTAGATAAGGGCAAAGGACCCTCCGCAGAGCCTGCTGCTCTGATTGCAGACTCAGACGATGAGTCCTCTCAAGCATTCGCCAAGATGTCGAGGGCTGAAAGGGAGAAGTTCAAGCAGGAGCTCTTCAAATGCTACCCTGAGTCCTACATCCAGGGCTTAAGGGGGGCATTGTTTGGGCACGTAGGATACATGTCTTAACTTGCTGCCGAGGTAAATCCCTTTAGCTTTGCTGTTTTAATTTGGTACTTCTACTGTTTTCATCATTTTTACCATCGTCCATTGACTTTGTTTTATTCTTTGTCCATACAGCTCTTTGCTCGCAGCATGATCACCGAGGACTGGGCGAGGGAGCTGAGAAAAGAAAATAAGCAGCTCGTCCACCAAGCTACAACGGCCGGGGACAAGGCCATACATGATTGTGGGATGCTGAGGACCCTTCATCGTCAATCCCAGGAGGCCTGGGAAATTCGTCTGGCTACCATGGAGTCCAGCAACCAGCAGTACCTCATTAAGATCAATGAGCTTCTCAAAGAAAACAAGGAATGGAAGCTGGCCATGGACATCATGTCAGACGATCTCAAGGGAGAGAGGAGCACTTCTCTTTTGGCTGCTGTTGAGCTCAGAAAAGAGAACCTCACGCTAAGTGAGGATAATGCTCGTCTGAGGGCAGAGGCAGACCAAGCCTTTTCTGATGCAAAGGAGGCCCTGCTCGACGTCGTCGAAACCTCCAAAGGTTGGGCCCTAAAGGCTTTTGAAATGATGGTCGAGTCGGAGGACGTCTGCCGTTTCAAGCGTCGCCTGCTTTTCCAGCAGGACATGCACAGGGCCCATGTAGCTAGTCAGACTCCCCCTTCCTTCTCCAACTCTGACGAAGAAGAGGAAGATGATGAAGAGAACCCTGAGGACCCGCTGGACGGCCAACAAGTCCCTGAGGATCAAGCCGACGGCAAAGATGCACCCCCGGCTGAATAGAATACCTAGTCTTAGGCTAGTGTTGTTGTTGTATCTTGGCCGATTGCCATCCATGTAGCTTGGTCTTCTTTTGTTTTTTGTGTTTTAGATTAGTTTGTAACCTTTCCTTATTCTTGGCAATGGATTCTCTATCTATGAAACAACATTTTGTTACAGAACTGCTTTCGTCCAACTTAAGTCGTCTAGCAATACTCGTCTTTAGACTGAACATCCGGGATTATGGACGATTACTTATCTTGAATAAATATGCCAAGTTAAAAAGAACTCGTCCTAAAATCTGGACGATTAATGAACTTTGAATAAATATGCCAAGTTCAAAAAGAACTCGTCCTAAAAACTGGACGATTAATGAACTTTGAACAAATATGCCAATTTCAAAAAGAACTCGTCCTAAAACTGGACGACTAATGAACTTTGAACAAATATGTCCAAGTTCAAAGGAACTCGTCCTAATAACTGGACGATTAATGAACTATGAACAAATATGTCCAAGTCCAAAGGGACTCGTCCTAAAAACTGGATGATTAATGAACTTTGAACAAATATGCCAAGTTAAAAAAAAAACTCGTCCTAAAACTGGACGATTAATGAACTTTGAACAAATATGTCCAAGTCCAAAGGAACTCGTCCTGAAAAATGGACGATTAATGAACTTTGAACAAATATGCCAAGTTCAAAAGAACTCGTCCTAAAAACTGGACGATTAATGAACTTTGAGCAAATATGTCCATGTTTAAAGGAACTCGTCCTAAAAACTAGACGATTAATGAACTTTGAACAAATATGTCCAAGTCCAAAGGAAATCGTCCTATATTGGATGACTATTTGGACTATATTTTGCTCGTCCTGGCTGAGTATGTCATAGAAGTTCTAGGGATTGGTTACTTCCCCCCCTTCCTGGGACTGGGCTCGTCCTGACTTTCCAGACGAGCTTTGTTCCAAGAAGGAGACTGGCCAAGGAAGGCCGAACTTCTTATGACTCTTAACTGGACAAGCTTAAATAGTTTGTCTACTGCTGGTCTCACTTGCCAACCTTATTGCTTTTATCAGCTTATCATTTCCTGGTCAGCTTCCTTTAGAAGGTAGTGTTCGTCTTGTAGTAATGGTCCCTTACTAGGTTATTACTACTTGGTCGCCCTTGCTTTTGAAAGTAAGACACCTTTACTAAGGTGTACTTATTTTAGGCCGGCTTCCTTTAGGAGGCAATAATGTTTCCCTTACTAGGGAGTATTACAATTTGGCTAGCCATGTATGTAATTCACCTTTCATATGGTTTATTACTCTTTGGTCGACCTCCTTTAAGAAGCAATGTGCATCATAAAAATGATTATCCCTTGCTGGGGTGATTCATTCTTTTAGTCTTATTCTTTTTTTTCTTTTATTTTTAGCTAAGTTAATGCACTTTAAAACCACTGGGTTAACTAGTAGTAAAAAATGCCCCAAAGTGAATGACTTAAGTAAAAATATAGAAACAAACATAAGTATAGAGAGAAAGTAGAAATTGTATTATGTGAATTTTGCTTGGCAAACTACCAAGGTACATGTATACATTCCTAATTCTATTTTTGTGCCGTGGCACTTTTTCTGATTACAGCCTACTAGCGTTGTTGAGTATTGATTTAGGTCAGTGTCTGAATTCCAAGTGCGCTATATTGGTCGTTGTAGGCGTGGATTTTTCATTCCTTTAATGCCTACACGCGGTGTGAGCGCGTTATTTGACTACCCCATTGTTAAGGTTTTATTAAAAATATGTTTTTGAAGTCGCCAACAAATTTTTATAGGAAAACTTATAAACCTAATTGGATATCGAATTGTAGGGACATCTTAGGGACTTATCCAATGTAGATTTCCCCATCATGACTCCATAGATGGTCAAAATGAACCATAGATTGAGTTCGGGGGTGAGGGTACAACACAGTCAGGAACCATGTTGCCCATTGCTGGCCTCTACTAAATATCGATTCACAACAGATTTTATGCCAAAGAATAATCATATAACGTTTTCATACACCCTAAAAATATTTAGTCTAGGTTGGTTCAGGAAACACATAAAAAGACTATATTTTTAGTGACAAGTTATTATACAATCATTTTACAAGGTTCCTAACAAGTTGTCCAAAATATCTGAATTAATTAGAATAGTTCTTTAGGTCTTATTTAGCATAATAACATGTGGGTGATAAAAAGGCATATAGGACAATCATAATATCAAGAATATTATATACAGAAAATATAAGAAAAGAGGTTAGAATTTACAAAGGGACGCGATTATTAGTTAGAAATCTACATCATGACAAGAAAAGGTTAGTAACTTCAATAAAATAAATATAATTATTCAAGGGCCCTCAGGATTATACCTATGCGGTTTAGATCGAAGAGCGTAGTGACCTTCAGGCGAAGCAATCTTGAAACCAGGAATATAATAGGATTAGGAACGAGAATTAATGTGGAAAATTAAAAGTGTTTGAGTATTTTGTATTCGAAGTATGTTTTGGAGTATTCGAGAGTATATGTGTGCGTAAAAATAATAATTCGATGCCGTGTTTGATTCGGGAAATCAGCCCGTATTTATAGGCAAATCAAGACGTTACGTCGCAGGCGCGAGGACACGCGTTAGGCGCAGATTGGCTTGCCTGACGTGGTCCGTCCAGTTAAAACGTTGCACGTGGAAACGCGTTTTCAAAAAGATAAAACTTTAACTTGCGTCTCACACAGGACTTGCGCCAGGCGCATGACTCTGTGTGAGTCACAAGTCCATGTGTCAGGCGCTCATTGGCGCGCCTGAAGCGATTTGGCCAATGAGCTGGACGCACGTGGCGCGCTGAGCGTACCCGCCGCGTCCGGTGCATATTCTAAAATATTTGTTTTTTTATTCTATGCGTGCTTTCAAGATGCCATTTTTATCCTTAAAAATCCGGAGATAGAATTTTCCGGGTTAAAAATCTGATTTATGGGTAAAAGATAATAATAAAAGCTTTTAAGAAAATATTTATATAAACAATAAATATTAAGTTGGGCTTTTAAAATGGACTTAAAAATAATTCACGGGTTGAACTTACAATTAATCATCATGAATGATTAATTGGGCTTTTAATATTATTTTAAAACACATATTGCCTGGTTATTCGGATTACTCCTCCATTGGGCCATGCCAACTAAGACCGCGATATATTTCATCATTGAACCCTTAAATGGGGAGATACGATTATGTGTCTACAGTCGTCCATCAACGTCCTGTAGACGGAATATTCCACTTCTTACTTCTTCGACAATCAAATAAGGACCTTCCCAGTTTGCTGTCAGTTTTCCCAGCTCCTTAGCTCGTCCTACAGCTTCGATCTTTCTGAGAACCAAATCCCCTACCTTCAGCGGTCGTCTAGCGACTCTCTTGTTAAAGTCCCGAGCCACTCAAAGCTTGTACAATTGCATTCTTAACAATGCGTTGCCCCTTACCTCTGGTAGCTGATCCAAGGCAGTACGCAAGGCGGCTTAGTTGGCCTCTTCTGCGAAAAGCATGACTCTTAGGGTGGGCTCTTCAATCTCAATGGGCAAGACAGCCTCAGTTCCATAAACTAACATGAAAGGTGTCTCGCTAGTAGAATTCTTTGTCGTGGTTCTAATGGACCATAGTACCAGCTGTAGTTCTTCAACCCATAGCACCTTGGCATTTTCAACCTTCCTTTTTATGTCGTTTGACAAGATCTTCCAAATAAAACTCTTGACATCATTCGTAGTTATGCCTCGCACTGCCTCCGCTTCTACCCACTTAGTAAAGTAATCAACAACCATAATCACAAAATTCTTTTGTCCAGCAGCCACAGGAAAAGGTCCCAAGATATCCATGCCCCATTTAGCAAAAGGCAGCGAGAACAAAATGGGAGTTAGATAATTGGACGGCTTCTGTGCAAGTTCCCATGCTTTTGACAGCTATCACTTTTTTCAGCATAAGCGAGAACATCTTCTTTTAGGGTAGGCCAATAATACCTAGTTCTCAAGGCCTTCTCTCCTAAGGCTCTTCCCCCAATATGAGATGCACATGCTCCTTCATGGAGTTCCTTCAACACTTCCAGTCCGTCTTCCCGAGTAATACACTTCAGGATAGGACGATTGAATGACTTCTTATACAGGGTTTCATCCCATAGCTCATACCACTTGTCCCTAGGGGTGTTAACGAGCCGAACCGAGACCGAACTTGACCAGGCTCAGCTCGGCTCGAAAACATGTTTAATAAGGCTCGGCTCGAGCTCGAAGCTCGTCGAGCTTGAGATATTGGGCTCGGCTCGAGCTCGAGTCCAAAACTTACGGCTCGGCTCGAGTTTGTTAGGCTCGAAAAGCTCGAAATTAAAGTTCAGCTTAAGCACGTCCAAGTCAGATTTTATGAGGGCCAATGTTTAATAGTTTAAAAGCCCAATATCTAACTTGTTAAATGCATGGCCCAAAGAAATAGAAGGCCAGCTGTAACCTGTAAGGGATTACTCAATCACAACTTTCTTTTATAGAGTAGTGCCGCACACACCCTTACTATTCTGCCGATGTGGGATGTGGAATATAAGATACTCCTTGGCCCTTGCTGTATGCGTTTGCGTTTGCAAGGAATCAACTCACAATTGCTTTTTTTTCCTTTTGCCTCTTTGATACTGCGTGCTGTACTGTACTACTGCATCAATAAGTTACAAGAGAAAATATCTCTCATATTTTTTTATTGTTTTTGCCTTTTTTTTTTTGAAAGTTTTTTTTTTGTTTTTTTAAAGGTTTTTTTTGGGTGTTTTTCTAGTTATTTTAACTTTCTAGTGTTGTCTTCAAGTCCAAGTCCTACAATTTTTTCCTATAGTTATTTATTTTAACTTTTTTTATTGTTGTCTTCAAGTTCAAGACTACAAATTTTCCCATAATTATTAATTTTATCCTAAATTAAACATTAATGGAATATTTTTAATAATTTAAAAAGTATCGAGTCTGTTCACGAGCTTTCGAGCCGAGCTTAAGGTAGTTCAGGCTCGGCTCGTTAGAGTCTCGAGCCGATCTCGAACTCGAATCGAGCCCTCTCGAGCCGAGCTTTGACCGAGCCGAGCTCGAATAGTTTGCGAGCCACCCTGGCTCATTAACACCCCTACTTGTCCCTGGCCTTGACATACTTAGCCTCCACAGGGTCTGAAGGTAATTGGCCAGTCTTCTTAAAGTATAGGCTCCATCCATATTGTTCCTCGGCTAAGAAACAGGACTTTTTCTTGATCAATACTTTTCTTTGGCTTAACTTCCCAAAATACTGTCCTTGGTAGATCACAATCAGCTGAGCTATCTAGCTTTGAAAGAGCATCAGCCTGATGATTTTATGATCTTGGTACTTGTTCCAGCACAAAGTGCTATAAAGGCTCAATGTCATCTTTGATCAGACGCATATATTCACTAGTAGAATTTTTGCTTATTGCTGCGGTTTTACCCATACGCATCAATAAACCACGTCAAAAGAAAAGGTAAAATAAAAAATACACCTATTACTGCGGTTCCCAGCCAAAACCGCGGCAATAAATGTCAACGGGAAAAACTTTCAAATTTGGTTGACTGTTTGACCAGTTTTATTGCTGCGGTTTTTCCAGAAACCGCAGCAATAGGTTCAAATATTATTAATAGAGTTTATAAATTTAATAAAACACGCCCATCAGTTAGGGTTGGCTTCCTCTCACTTTTTACATCTCGCCGTTTTCTTTCCTTCTCTCCTCTCATCCTCAACCTCTCCTATCCTCTCAGCACGTCGCGCATCTCTCATCTCTCAGCACGTCGCTCATCATCGAAATCCCTCTCTCACTCTTCTCTCATCTTGTTCCCCAATCTCGCATCTCGTACACCAATCTCGCATCATCACCGGAATCCCTCTCTCACTCTTCTCTCCTCTCCCACAAAAAAAGCTTCAAATCCTTCATCAATGGCGGATTCCGACAACAAATCCGGCGGCGGCGGAAACCGCGAGCTCTCAGCGCGCGAACAAGACCATGATTTGTTGATGATGATGGACGCTGATGATGATGATAGCGTCAATGATGATGATGGAGTGCTGGCGTTGTGCGGACCATTGCTGCAGCGAAGACAAAGGAAATACGGGGTTTGGGTCTGATGTTTTTCTTTTGGGTTTTTTTTTTGTTTTCATTTTCCTTTTTCTTTTCTTTCCTTCTTTTCTCCTTTTTTGGTTGCTAACTTAGTTACTTTTCTTCTTTTCAGTTTTTTGTTTTGTTTCCTTTTTGTTTTCTGCCGTTTCTCACTCCTCTTTTTAAATTTTCATTTTCTTTCTTGGGTGCAGTTTCTTGCAGATTAAATGTTGTGGATCACTTTTGATGATATAGTACAGTTTTCTTGCTTGCAATTGATGGATAATGGCAGTTCAGATGGATAAACCTTCAGAATTTTCTTCAAAAGAGCGTGCTCAGCGTCGTTACAATAAGTTATGTTTTGGTTTTTTTTATTTCATGTTCTGTTTTTTTGTTAAAATTATTTTTGGTGTAAATATGATTGATTCTCTTTGAATTGCACTTCGAATTTTAAGAATTGGGTTGAAGAATATTGCTTTTAAGGGTGTTGTCTTGTTCGTATGGTTTACTCTTTAATAGAAAGGAGAGTGATGATGATGAAGAAGTCTGTAATTTATAATTGTTATCTGTCGCGGAGCTTGATTAATTATGGAATAGTTTGGTGCTTTGTTCTTTTTATTTTTTTGCATTTTTGCCCTTCAAATTTGATGGCAAAGAGAATTTTTTTTTTTTACCTGTACCAGTACCTATTCACTAGTGGAAAAGAGCTCATTTGATGCGGTCAAAATCGGGCTTATTGATGCGGTTTTGGTCCGCATCAAATGGGCTCGGATCAGATCCCAATTATTTACTGATCCGGTCCAAAACCGGATCAGTAAATTATTTACTGATGCGGTTTTAGCAGTTAATCGCATTAACTGATGCGGTTTTAGCTTAAAACCTCATCAGATTGTGCAAAAAATTATGTCAAAAAAAAGTAGGTCTGTACTCTTGTGTCGAACGAAAATCTGCAACATATTTTGAAGCTTGTGTACCACAAAGGTACACACATATATATAAAAAAACCAAAATGTATATATATATTTTTTTTTTTTTTTTTGGCCCTTCTTCGAACCCGTGGTAAGATGAATTACCTCTGGGCTGCCCTCGCACAGGGCCACTCACCCAGAGGCCCAACAAGCCCCAACCCCCCCAACAATATTGAAATTTTTGCTTCCACCAAGATTTGAACCTTGGTCTCCCATGTGGGAGATAGGAAGCCATACCATTGGACCCAAGGGTCCTTGGTGTATATATACATATATATACAATAACAATACATACCAATTATATACACATACCAAATATACCTTATTTTCAATTTCCAAAAAACGTATATATATATATTACTTCCTCCGTTCCATAATAAGTTAAACACTTACTATTTTCGAACGTTTCAAAATAAGTGAAACATACCTTAAATGGAAAAAAGAAAGTGATAAAATGACAAGAGTACCCATCACAAACTTGTGTGGTTTGCTTTTCTCTCTCCTCTTTTTGATAAAGTAAAGGGTATTTTATGACTTTTTGCCTTTCGAAAGTGATGTTTATTAAATCTTGTACCCAATTCCTATGTTTCACTTATTATGGAACGGGGGAAGTATATATATATACATACCAAAAATATATCCCAAAATTTCCAGTTCAAAAATGGAAAAACCAAAATTACAAAAAAAAACGAAAAAAATGACTTCATAATCAAAAATGAAAATGAACGAAAATACAAAAACTAAATCTAACTAAAAAACGTAAATTACATAAACTGAACGAAAATTACAAAAAAAAAAACGAACTAGATCTAACTAAAAATATAAATTACAGAAAATGAACGAAAATTACAAAAAAAAACTAAAGAAAAGAAAAAAAATATAAATTACAGAAAATGAACGAAAATTACAAAAAAAAACTAAAGAAAAGAAAAAAAATAACAAAACTCAGATCTCAGATCTGATGAACAAACTAGACGACAAAAACGAAAAAAACCTTTCTAGATAACGAGAGGATTCGTCTTCGATTCGACGTTCGTTTTCGTCTTCGTCTTCGATTCGTGAAGACAACGATGAGGATTCGTGAAAACAATGGCGTTCGTCTTCGATTCGACGATGAAGGTGGTGTTCGTTGAGGGTGTCGTGGGTTTAAGAGGGAGGAGGGAAGAGGAGAGAGAGGAGGGAAGAGGAGAGAGAGGATGGATTAGGGTTGAGTGAGGAGAGAGGGGAGAGGATTAGGGTTGACTATTGAGTGAGGAGAAAGAGGGGTGTCGTGGGTTTGAGAGGGATTAGGGTTGAGTTGAGTGAAGAGAGAGGGGACAGGGTTAGGTGGGCTGGGGTTATAAGGGAAGTAAATGGGCCATGAGGTTCCGGTTTTTTTTATAGAAAAAATAAGAAAATCTGACGCGGTCCTAAGAACCGCATCAGATTTTTCTCCCAGCTTTCCTTCCACAAGAAAATCTGATGCGGTCCTAAAAACCGCATCTGTTATTAAGTGACAGATAAGGTTTTTTCCACTAGTGATTGTTGCGGGTCCTACTGAAAACCGCAGCAATAACTTCATTTTTTTATTAAAAAACATACCTATTGCTGCAGTTTTTGTTGGGAACCGCAGCAATAGGTTGCTCTATTAATGCGGTTAAAAACCGCAGCAATAGATAATTCACTACAAGAATCCGTGCTTTTAACGACCGCCTAAATCGGTCGGTCACACAAGCAAAACGGTCGGTAAGGATATTACCGACCGCTAAACAGTCGCTCAATATCGGTCGTTAAACTGCTCGTCGGTAATATCCAAATACCGACTGTTTAACGGTCGGTAAATTATTACCTACCGATTTCTTGAATTTACCAACCGATGGTTTGACGTAGGTAATCACCTACTGCTGTACGGTAGGTAAAAGCGGTAGGTAATCACTTACAACTTAATTGTTGGTATTTACCTACCGATCATTTGGCCGTCGGTGATATGAAGATAGCGGTAGGTAATTACCAACTGTTTGATCAGTTTTACCGACTACTTTTATTAAGTTGGGCAGCGTATTTAAATGTGTAAGCCTACCGTTATTCGGTCGGTAATTTGCTGTTGTTTTTTTTAAAAAAAAAAAATTATGTTTACCACAATATAAACTAATTTTCATTCCATAACAAAATAATAGGTTTGTTACAACCTATATTAAACATCATATTCTCCACGATATAGATCTAATAGTAATTCCAACAACCTAAATTAAACATCAGTTTTCTAAAAATATATACTAATAAATTAGTCGCATGAAAGTTGTCCAAAAGGCTATAAGTCTAAGTACTACAAGGAAATCCCGATCCACCAGCAGAAGGATCACGCGGGTCACGTGGTTGGGTGAAAGGGAAAGTACCTCCACATTGAGTCATCATTTGAGAATACTCTTCCATTGTCTTCTTCATCTCCTCCATGTATTTCTTTGCCTCTTCCCTTTCCTTTTCTGCTTGGAGACGCTGTGTCTCCCACTCATTTCTTTGCCTCTGAAATTCAGTTTGTTGATCAGCTAGTTGTTGCTGATATTGCTCCACGGTAGTTGAAAGCTGAGAAAGCAAAGAAGGTGTGTAGACACTAGAAGAGCTACTAGTGCGGGTTGATGATTTTTTGTAAAGTAGATCACCACTTGTACCTAAGCCAGGAATTAATCCTTTTTTCCTCCCACCCACTGTCTCAAAGTACACCTCATTGGGATCTTTGTTGACTCCCTTCTCTCTATATTCATCAATTTTCTTATCATAATCATCCTACATCAAATAGACAAGTTTAATATACATACATAATATTTCCAGGAAAAAATAGACAGAGTTTTGTTTAAATTTATACTACAAAAAAATAAATATGTATGTACCTGCAAACATGCAAAATGCAAGGGAATCCTATATTCCATCTAACAATTTAGACTATTAACTAATCAACATCAATCCCATAATTTTTCACAAACTATATAACTTCGACAACATTATAACTCAAAACTAAAAAACAAAATGTTCATGTTTCTTACATTTTTTCTTATATTCCATCCCATAGTTTGTCATGTTTCTTACATAATGAAACAAGTAAATTGTAAACTAATTTAAACAACGAACGTCGAACGACAGGAAAAAAAATAATGAAGCTCTAATGCTTAAAAACTTGCATTTCTAGAAAAAAAATAGGCAAAGTTTTTATTGTATTTTGGACCCAAAAAAATAATTTCAAGCCTACAAACATGTAAAGTAAAAAAAGATACTATATTTCATCTAACAATCTCCCCAATAATCCAACCAACTATTCATCCAACCAATCATCCAAAGAACCAACCATTCATCTAACCAATCATCCAAAGAACCAACCATTCATCCAAAGAACCATCCAAACCATCTAAATATTATATTTCATCCAACCAACTATAAAAAAATATTATATTTCATCACCATTAAAATATTTTTGTAATTTGTTATTTGATCAAATTTAGTTTACTAACCATGATTTGTTTTGATTTGGACCCAATGAGTTGCTTGCCTTGGCCTGGTTGTCATTCCTTTGAATGCGTCTGCAAGTAAATATCAGCAGCTTTTGGCAAGACTCCTCCATTTTTTGCAGCCTAGTTAAAAAAATAATCAAGTTTATTATTATATTATAAGTATGAAATATTCAACTTATAAATGGTTACTAAAAGTAATATACTCACCATCCTTCTTGCATACTCGGCCGTAGAAATTGAACCTTGACAATGTCCAGGTTCTACAACACCTTGCATGGATCCTCCTCTCTTGTTCTTTTTCGCTTGTTCTGATTTTTTCTTAAACTCATCATCTTTTGTTTTTTGCATAAGTTGTTGGTGTACTTGCTCTGGCATCTATATTGGTCTTACACCTTTTTTCTTCGATGTCACCCAATGGTGCAAGTCTTTAAGTCTTTTAGCTGCTTTGCGTTCAAAACCTTCTCTTACTTGCGAATCCAACTCCGAACGCCAAGAGTATTTACGCTGTATCATGTAAAGATTAGTGCTAACTAAATATTTATAGTCTTATATGTGATAGAATAAAATTAATTTAAAGTTTTAACCTTGAAAAGGTGAAACCAATGATCTTTTGTTGATTGACTTGTTGCAGTCCAATTTCTACTTGGCTCAATGTAGTACTCTTTGAAACATTCCGTAATAGATCGAGTGACTTTGTTGTTGTCAAACCTTAGAAAGAAAAAAAAACAATTACAATACAACACAAAATTTGTAAAATAATTACAATAAAAAGCTAATAACACTAAGAAAGAATTAGCATGCACTAAGATGAATATTATAAACACTAAGACGAATATTATAAACACTAAAAAAGAATTAGCACGAACTAAGATGAATAATAGAAATTATAATATGAAACATAATGGATAAAAATTATTTTCTACCATAGCGTAGTAGGGTCCAACTGATTGCTTGCAGAACGCGCGCTTTCACCTTGTTCCTCTGTGGTGACAATATCATCATTCCTTGGAGGAGTATCGCCCTCATGATCATTCCCCGGATGTGGAGTAGACTGGCCTCCTGAAGCTCTCCCTCGCCCGCTAGAAGAAGACATCTGAAATAACTTTAGTCAAATAACACAGATTAGTAGAATGAATAATGTAGTATAAACTTCAAAGTTTTTTTATATCAAATTTAAGGATAAAATTAGAATCAATTTAAACTCCTTAACATATTATATAATATAATGTGAAAACAATAAGAATTATAAAACCAATCATTATTAAATCCACCAAACATAATACAATGTATCAAAATTTAAAAGTTCATAGCACACTACAAAGTTTAATGTATGATCCACGACGTTATAACTACATAAAATCAAATGAGTCTAAATCTTCTTCCGCATCATCATCATCATCATCAAAATCTTCGAAGATCTCATAATCTTGTGGATCATCTTCATCACTATCATCCTCGTCGCCATTATCAGAATCACTACTATCGTTAAGCATTATATCCTCGTTTTGTTCTTCTTCCCCGTCAAAATCATAGTCTGGAATCTCATTTGGAGCATAAAGAGTTGAAGGAACATCACTTATCTCCTCTTGAAAGAATAATGAGTCCACTGGAGCTTCAATTGAAGACCTTGCCTTAGTCTGAAACACTGTCCACCATTGCACTCTACCCCTACTTAAACTAGGATAAGGGGCATAATAGACTTGGCTAACTTGGTATGATAGTACAAATGGATCATACTTTGGGTACTTCTTACTATGATTTATTTCAATGAGTTTGTATTGTTCATGTACATTTAAACCACTCAAAGAATCCATCCAATTGCACTTAAACAATATCGTCTTGTAGACTTCCAATGGACCATGGTAAACTAGTTCAATTACTTCCTCCAAAATGCCATAATAATCAACATCCTCGTGACTTTTAACACACACTGCATAGTTCATAGTTGATTTGTGTTTGCCATACTCATGTGTTTGAAAATTGTATCCATTGACGTAAAAACTGATTCCATGACTTCACTTGCCTAACGGGACCCATTGCAAGAGCATGAACTACATCGATATTAGTCCCCTCTTGTAGTACCTAATTTCATAATGTAAACATATACATAATTTACGTTAGAAAAACCTTTTCATTTAGTTAAGACTTATATTTTATTAATTAAAAACTCACATGGTTTCTGAACCATTTAGGATACTCAGCTTCACATTTGCTCCAGATCTCATCCAATGATATGTGTGGATGTGTCTCCAATATATGTTTTTCAAAGATCCTATTATTATTGACGAAAACACGATTAGAGATGTTTTTAACTAGTTACATCACTTAAACATGAAAACCATTTTTACCTTTCATATTTGCTTAAGATACCACTGTTTACAAGAACATAAAGGTGTGCACGATCATATTCTTTATCTTGCAAGAAGCGTAAACGGCCGTTGGTAGATGTACGCCCACAATCCACCCTAAACATCACAGGAATATGTCGATCATGATGGTTTTCAATGACTGAAGTGACGTTTCTACCCAAATCTCTTGTTTTAGTATCAACTTCTGGTTGGAAGTAATTCGAACAAAAATATGATATTTCCTCACATAGGTATGCATTGCAAATAGAACCCTCCACACGTGCCTTGTTTCCAACCTTACGCTTCAAGTGATTGAGAAACCTACCAAATAAATCAACATGTAGATATCGATTGTGAAAACTTCGTCATATTAGAACTTCATTCTTAAAAGAAAGTATTTTTAATTAAAAATTTCTTTCTTACCTTTCAAAGGGATACATCCACCTATATTGCACTGGGCCACAAACCTTAGCTTCATAAGCCAAATGAATTGGCAAATGTTCCATCGAGTTGAAGAATGCAGGAGGAAATATCTTTTCAAGTTTGCACAAAATTTCAGCTATATTTTTATCCAAATGGTCCATATCATCAACTTGGATAGTGGATGCACATAAGTCACGAAAGAATTGACTGATCTCAGTAATTGCTTTCCAAACATGCGAAGGGAGCAACTCTTTCAAAGCAACCGGTAGTAACCTCTCCATAAAGACATGACAATCATGGCTTTTCATTCCAAAAAGCCTAGATGTTCGAAGATCAACACATCTACTCAAGTCAGATGCAAATCCATCCGGGAACTTTAAGTCACGAACCCATTCACATAAGACCTTCCTTTGGGCCTTGTCAAGTGCAAAAGGGGCTTTTGGCATGATTTCGTTTCCTCGTTCGTCGTAGGTGAGCTCTAACTGTCGACGCTTACATAGACACTTCAAGTCTTTTCTTGCACTAACAGTGTCTGAAGTTTGGCCTTTCACATCCATCACTGTGTGTATAAGTTGATCAAAAAAGTTTTTCTCAATGTGCATGACATCCAGGTTGTGTCGAATAACCAAATCTTTCCAATAAGGAAGTTCCCAAAAAGAACTTTGTTTAAACCAACCCTTTTTAGCTTTCTTCAAGATTTTGAGAGCTTCAGGGCCATCAGTGGCTTTAGGCAAGTCTTTCACACATTGCCACATATCATCTCCGGACATCATAGGTGGAGCCATGCCATTTTCCACTTTGTTTTTGCGAAAAGCTGTTTTATTTTTACGAAAAGGGTGATCATGTGGAAGAAACTTCCGGTGGCAATCAAACCATGAGACTTTATTGCCATTATCAAGCCAAAATGCCTTAGTTTCTTCCATACAATATGGACAAGCCTTTTTCCCAGCAGTAGCCCATCCAGACAACATACCATATGCAGGAAAATCACTTACGGTCCACAAAAGCGCTGCACGGAGCATGAAATTTTGCTTCTGTGAAATATCATAAGTCATAGCACCAATCTCCCACAATTGTTTGAGCTCTTCAATTAATGGTTGCATGTAGACATCTAAATTACCCTTTGGATTCTTAGGACCGGGAACTAGTAAAGAGAGGAACATGAAAGGCTTTTTCATACACATTGATGGAGGCAAATTATATGGAGTAAGAATTACAGGCCAACAAGAATATTGTCCTCCAAACTTACCAAAGGGTGAAAAGCCATCAGTGCACAAACCTAATCGAACATTACGTGTCTCAGAGGCAAAATCACGGAAAGTGGTATCAAAATGCTTCCACGCCTCACTATCACTAGGATGTTCCATAGTACCCGGAACCTGACGATTTTTGGCATGCCATGTTATTTCCTCTGAAATATTCTTCGTCGCATAAAGCCTTTGCAATCGGGGTGTGATAGGAAAATATGTTAGGACTTTTTCTGGAATAAGCTTGCCTCTAGGAGTCTTCTTGTAGCGATCACACTCACATATACTACACTTGAGTAAATGTGCGTCGCCTTTCCAAAATAGCATACAATCATTACGGCATACATGTATCTTCTCATGTGGGAGTTGTAAGCCTTTAAGAACTTTCTTAGTATCATAGAAAGTTCTACTCATTTGGTTGTTATTTGGAATCACTTCATTCAATAAAGATGCAAATCCATCAACACACCTGTGTGGTAGATTGTACTCACACTTCAAAGATATTATTCTTGATGCCATCTCCAAGACAAATACTTTGCTCCCTTCGTACAACGGGCTATCGGCAGCTTTAAGGAGCTCAAAAAATTTCTTAGCTTCGTCATTTGGCTCCTCTTCGACATTATTTGTTTGCTCATTGTTTGGATTTTCTTCATTATGTCCAAGAGTATCAACAATCATGTCTCGATAAGGATTTGATGGCTCCGATGGGGGTTCGTCAACAGTTTCCCCTTGACATATCCAATCAAAATAGTCATGACAAAATCCTTTTTTATAAAGATGTTCTCTAACTATGTCAACATCAAAGAATCGTTTGTTGTTACACCGAAAGCATGGACATTTAATTTTCTCAGCGTCTTTGAATTTATGATTTTGTTTTGCGAATTCAATAAAATCTCGAACTCCATTCACAAACTCAGTCTTGAGAAAGCGTCCCTCAAGCCTATCATACATCCAACTACGCTCTCTTCGTTTCATGATACTCAATTCTACACATCTCAATTAAAATAATATTACTAACAAACTCTAAAATCAACATCATTTACTACATTAAATTTATTCACGTCAAATGAACATAGAAGAATCACACATTATGTTTAAAATTACAAGTTATCCGAATAAGTCAAATTAAGGTAATTTCACCCTGATATCAATTTTTACATATACCACCAATAGTATATCATAATTACAAAGATCCAGGAAAAATAAGAATTTATACTTATATACTTACATATATCTATAATATATTAATATATCAAAGATAGAATTGATGATGTAGGGGCACAGAGACATGAATGCATGTGGACCCCATTACTTTGAGCTGCCCATAATTACATGCATTCAAATAGTGGACAGCAAACAAGATTATATATATTGCTCACTTTCACTTAAGTTCATGCTTTTTTTTCTTTTATGTAATGTTTTAATATATTTCTATACTCATAGTTCACTCTTATTCACTAATATGGATGTGTAGTACAGTAGATATTTTTGCACATTTAAAAAGCAACATAAATGTGGAACAAGTACTCAAAGTTTCAACATACTTCTATCATAGCCACAGTACATTCATCCAAGAAGACCTTGAAAGAGGAAAGAAGAGAATAAAAACCTGATGTGGTGGGCGCAACAAAATCCACGTATGGTGGCTGTGTAGGTGGTGCGAGGTGCCGGTGATATTCGGCGCCGCGATGACAGTAAAAGCGTGTGCAGCGAGAAGACGGTGAATAAGAGAACTGTAGATTTACAATTGAAATTCAAAATATATATAAAAAAAGAAACTGACGGAATAATGCTTTTCTCAAAGGTCAATATTATTCAACTATCCATCACCAACAACAAGATTAAAACATTTGCTTTGGCTTTTTTAATTGATGCTAATTCAAAAGAACTCCGTCCTAACACTTGAACCAAAACGTACTCACTATGTTATATTATATCTGAACAAGCCTTACCCCTAAAAAATTTTTTTAAAAAAAAAGAAAGAAGAGTTTGACCATTCAATTGATCATTAAAAAAAACAACCTTGCATAGTTGCATGTCATGAATTAGCTAAGAGAAAGCTGTCGCAACTCGCAACGCCTTCCATTAACTTCATCCAAATTGTTTTTCACAATCATATAAAGTTTCAAACCATGACCAAGTCATCAACACAACATATATTAACCCCAACACATGCATATATATATATTAAAAACAAAACTAAATATCTTTTATTTTCCATTATTCTAACTCAAGCAAGCTACACCCATGATTCCTACAACACTGTCCTCTAAGTTCTCTAAATCCACAGTATCAATGGTGTATTAGCTCCAGTTACCCAACTACCACATTTTAATTTCACAATGCAGGACAACAACATCGAAATTCGAAGCTACGATACCAACAACGCGAGAGAAATAAGTAACTAGATAGTGGAAACAAATTATTCATATCTTATAATCGTGCACTCCAATACATCAATGGCGACTTGACTCCCATTACTATACAATACTTGTTCGATTATTACGAAGCCATCAATTGAGAAATGAACTTACACAAAACAGAGAAATTCACTTAAGGTTTCGCTTAATTGAATTTTTTTTACACTAAAAAAACTATCTTCCCTTGAATTCATAACGAAAGATATTGAAAGCCAAAACAAATTCTTCAACCAAAAAAATCAAAAAAAAAAAAATCGTGCAATCTAAATTACGAACGAAGAACAGACAACCATAAAGTAATTCGATAAACAAATTAGAATGTCGCGAAATTAAGAACTTACCTGATGGTGATGATAGAGGAGAAGAAACCGGTGACGGCAGCGTGAAGATGATGATGACAGAGGAGTGGGAGGCGTCGGTTTCTCCAAAGCAAATGTTAGGGTTATTTTTCAATTACTGATGGAGTGAAAAGGGGAACGTGGGAGTATAAAAATCTGAAATTACCTAGTAGCAATTTACCGACCGCTCGACGGACGGTAAATTAAATTATCGGTCGGTAATTACCTACGGTCTTACAGGCGGTCGGTGAAAATAAAAAACAGACGGTAAATAGCGTCTCATTTTATAAACAGTCGGTGTTTTGATTAATAGCAACCGGACACTAAGCGGTTGGTAAAAGACCGGATTCTAGTAGTGATTACCTATTGCTGCGCCCTTAATTGATGCGCGGTCAAAACCGCAACAATAGGCCACTTAATGACCGCCGCAATAAGCAATTATTCTACTAGTGATTTGCTCATAGATGCTTCCTTGCATTTGGCTGATGACTAAGAGAGAGTCCGATTTGGCCTCAATCTCTAAAGCCCCAGCCGATCTACACATCTTGATTCCAGCCAGCAGGGCCTCATACTCAGCCTCACTGTTGGACGCTTGGAACTGGAATCTTAACGCATATTCAAACTTATCTCCCTTTGGAGATTGACAAATGATTACTGCCCCACATCCATTGGCGGTTGACGATCCATCTACCATGAGCGTCCAGCGTTTCCTGCCTTCCGTTGGATCAGCTATTAGATCTATAGTTGGCCGAGTAAGCTCAACTATGAAATCAGCTAAGGCCTAGCCTTTGATTGCCTTCCTTGGCTCAAAGGTTATGTCAAACATATTCAACTCAACAGCCCACTTTGATTGCCTTCCTTGGCTCAAAGGTTAATTGATAATTTGAGTTAAAATTAACGTTATGTTGCCTTTTGGAATATGTATAATGAAAATTTTAGATTTAGCTCTTAGCTATCGAAATAATCTAGATACCATAGCCCGAATAATTAGCAGGCTTAGCTACCAAAAGGGGGTAAAAGTTCAATGATGATTTAATGTATATATTGAATTTGCTTATGAGATGTGGAGGTTTGATAATTTTTAAGTTATGAGAAGGAATATCTTTTTAGAGTTACATGAGTTTGGAATTGAAATAATGATTTAAAAGAACTAGTATGAGTGTGCTTGGGATTCTCGCATATTCTTGATTTTAAAATTGGACTTGTTGTTGAGAAAATGTTAAAATATTTATTTGGGATCAAAAATTATGATTTTTGAATATATGAGCTACATCATTTTGGGATTATGGAGAATTAAAAATGGAAATCAGTGATTATTGTATTACATGGTAATCAATCTTTTGAGATAGTAAAGTGAAACTATGAGTTTCCATTCGATGATTTTTTCTGAAAATAGTTTGATGTGATCTACTTATTTTGACATAATCTAAGATTTTTTTCCAAATTTTGAGGATGAAATTTACTTTTAAGGGTGGTATAGTGTAATAGCCCGCATTCTTAAGCAGTTTTAATCAAAAGTTAAATATATTTTATCTACTTAATTATGCGATAATATTGCTATTATGAAAATATTATGAGATATATACATATATTTTTTTAGTTCTTTTTAAATACTTTATTTTTCAAATAAGTTATGAGTTATATTATTTTTTTTTACAATTAAAACTTTTATTAAACTCATTCCTCAAATTATAGTGTATAGCTATTTTGAGTTTTTATTGAAACAAGTCAAAACTAGTCAATTTCTATTTAAGAAAGGAAATTCAACTCCTCATTACCCATATATCTCTCATTCTTTCTCAAAACTTCACCTTCATTCTGTAGATACCCCATAAGAGCAACCTTTTGCTTTCCTCAAGTTAATCTAGCCAAACTTCATTCTGCAATCAATTTTCCTTGCAAAATCATACATACTTCATGAAATATAGAAACCTCACAACTCTACTTAAAACTGTTTAAGAAAGTTTGAAAACCCAAAAAAAAAACCCCAAATTCCATTCTCTTTCTTAGATTCATCCTAAAATATTGATCAAGTGCCATGCATGTAGCCAAAAGTAAATAAAATCTCCCATAAACATTCTTGAAAGCTTGAACAAATTGGAAATTCGAAGAAAACCCCAAAACCCATTGACTCTCTGTAACAGCCCGCACTTTCGAGCTGCTAACTAATCATACTTAACATACACAAATCTCGATTAAAACTTAATAAACCTCGAATTTACATTTATTCGCAGCGGAAACATAACCTTACAGATCGATCCTGGACCTGTGGGTCATGGGCCCACAACAATATCCCAAAATATAAATATAATTACATGAAATGATCAATCGAATCTCCGATATAATACAATAAAACAATATAACATTCTTTTCTATAACACTATATAATCTCCACCATAGTTCATCCGTAAAGCATCTCTTATAACACTCATGATCCTTAAACCACACCGAAGCTAGCTTCCACATTTCCTGCAAAAGTCACTAACATTGAACGCTGCCCCCACCAGGGCAGGTTCCAAGAACAAAATTAACGAAACTGAGTACACACTGTCCAACCAAAAATTCTCTCTTTAGTGGCTTAAAACATATTCCAGTTGTTAAGTGTGACCTTATAGAAAATAAATGCGTAATAAAGAAATAGTTTTAACATGTGAACTTTTATACCTCAAATCAATGTACTTAATTTAAACAAAATCACGAAAGAATATCTTTCCGTCAAAGAAATCAAAGATTCCGCATAAAATACATTATACTTCTCAAAAGTTTTTATACTTGCTCAGAGTAAAGAGATACTCCCTATAGATACCATGGATGCAAATGTAATATATCAAAGAATATATTGAGTAACTTCCCAAATGCTTTCCATAAATTATCTTGCTATATCGGCATCATTATCAAATATAACTCAAATTTTTCTCAATACTTTAGCATCAAAATATTTAACTCAGGGAAGGAACACGAATGGAGAGAGGTAAACCACGTCTCCAAACTTTTGAGGGACGTCTCCCTACCTTTCTTATACTCTGCTTGCAAGACTTTTAGGTCATGACCCTACACAACGGAGCAATACCCGCTCCGGAGCAATACCCGCTCTAACACATAATGAGCAATACCCGCTCTACGAATGTTATTCGTCACTGCTTTCGCTGCTACTTCCCTTATAAAACAAAACATAACCACAATACTCAATTATTAATTTCACAAACTCATATTGTTCGAAACTCATATACATGGTTCTGAAAATTCATATAACATATATCCATATCTTATAATAGGATGACAAATCCATGTTCATAACATTTTTGGAAATATACTTTGGAAATGATGGAAATTTGACTTAGAAGAAGTCATATGCCAAATCCATTACACAATTCTAAATTACTTAGTATTATTCAAAATCCGAAATCTTGAATTATCTTCATCTCCTCAAAGTCATTTGACATTAAACAGATTGTTGTTTAGAACATATTTAAGTTTCTCATACTAAAAGCAATCCAACCATAGGTTCTATCATATAACTTTCCAATCATGATTGGGTTCATATTCAATACATCAACTCCGCATTGCCAAAATAGTGTTTGCATTTTCAATTTTATGCCATTAGTATTTCATACTTTAATATCCATACTATGTTCTCTTAAATATATGTAATTCTCACAACTCTATAACATCTTACTCTGAATCCTTTGCCATAATTTCCTATTCAACGACTCAAATAGTCACTTGTAATCAATAATCCCAAATATATAGCTCAATGTCTTTATTAATCTTACATCTATAACCCATAACAATGATTCCCAGAATACATGAACTCAATGCTCACACTAGTCTTACTTCATATTCATTTCATAAACAGAAAAATAACAACACCAATTCCTACGCACTCTATTACACGATATTTATATTTCCTTATACGTCCATTATATAATCTTAGTCTTCCAATCAGAAGATAACAACTCTAAATTCTTTTTCGTATCCTATAGTTCATATACTCCTTCTTAGAACTTCAATGTTATCAATTACAATGTTATGGCTTGATACTCCTTCGAACCATTTCTCGACTCTTAGTATCTATACTACTAATGTGAGACTACATATCCAGTTTTAATTCCCAATATTGAATAACTCTCGTTCCCGCTTTACTTGTTTCATATTCTCATATTTGGGATTCATAGAAATTCACATAAACCTATTAAGTGATATTTGAACTCCAACCTTGGAATAATCACAACTTAACTCCCATAATCAATAATTGTAGGCATGTATGAATTACTCAAATCAACTATTATATTCCTCAGCTGCTCCAACAAAGATTCCTAATTTAAACAATCCAATTCCTCCAAAGGATTCCTCAAAGGTATCTTAAAAAGAAACTTTTTTTAACTTTTAATCTGAACCTTTCTGCATTTCACAAAACAGATACATGATACTCAAATCCTATGTTTAAGTACATAGATGTTCAAATAGAAGAACATATTATATTCCTAATATCATCCACCAATACAAGCGTATGAAGTTTCTGAATTTGAAAACCATATTTATAGATACATTGAAAAATATGTCGAAAAGTCATACTTCAATACTCATAGGAACTCTTATCTCATAGTTCATTAAACATGTTATACTATCAGATCTTAAAAACAAGATAAACTTATCACAACTCATAACTCAACTTAATAAACACTTAAGATATACACAATATAACATTTGACATTGAAACCCACATTTAAAAAATTCAAGTAAACTCATAAAAGAGTAATTATTCACAAACTTATGATTAGAATCGCATATTAACTCAAGTCAAGAACAAAAAAAATACTCTTTTATACAAGTAAAACACAATTTTTAAGTTGGGAGGTGGAAGGACAATGTGTACCTTTACTTAACCTTCAAATATTGCTCAAGCCCCGAAATTGATTCTAATAATCCATTATTTTGGCTTAAATGATCTTGAATTCCACAATGATTCACCTCAACAACAATAGCAACAATTAGTATTCATCCTCACAACAATTCATATAAACAAGTTGACTTGATCATACTTTCTAAGCTCCTCCATGAACCAACGACAATCCTTATATGCAAACAACCATTCACTAATCTAACTCACATTATCAATCTCACATAACTCCAACTAACCCCATAGAGAATATTATCAAAGAACATAATTTATAAAAATCAGATTTTATAAACTTAACTTAAGAAGGTTCAATTTATATTACAGCTTCAATCCATCAAATAAAGACTTCAAGATTCAATCTTTGGGTTTAACAAACTCTTATCTCGACTAATTTTGCTAAACAACAAAAGATTTAGAACTGAATGTACTTGTGAAATCCACCAATAATATCCATAACATTACAGCTTGAGTTATTTAAATCGAACGAGAGAAAGATGAGAAATTGGGTTATACCTCCACAAATTAGGATCGATTTCTTTTGAAAACCTGAAACAAACCGGAAGAAGAACAAGAGAACACCAATATTAATACAACAACAGCTCCAACACGCTGCAGCAACGCAAAGAACAGGGCAGCAGCAACTATAAACTTCCAGAGAGCATAACTCATAGCTCCGAACTCCGATTGAAGAAATTTTTGAGCCTAAATTCAATAACTCGAAGAGATCTACAACTTTAATGTAACAACTATAGGCAGAAACGCACTGCATGAGTGAGATTTTGAAGAAACAGAGCTCGTGCAACACTTTATGACGAAAACGGAGGAGAGAGAAAATAAGAGTTGGGGTTTCTTTCCATTGATTGCATGGTAAAGCTTCAAGAAGCATTTGTGGAAGTTCCAAATCAGTATAGATTCAATCTTTGGCGGGTTTTCTTGAATTACGCAAGAGAGAGAATTGGATTTACTTCAACCATAATAGAAATGAAATTGAAAGAGGAGGAAGAGGAACGTGAATGTGAAGGAAGGAAATTGGGGTTTTCTTGGTAAAAATACTAGCATCCCATTTTAGGATGATTAAGGGCTTTTAATCTCATTTGGTGGAGCTTGAACAATTGACAACAAAGCATAAGTGTGTCATTTGTACATGGAGACACGAGAGAGAGAGAAGTGAGGAAATGATTTTTTTTTTTCTCTTTTTGAGCTTAAAAATTATTTATTCAGTATCTCATTTCAATATAACCTACAATAACATAATTGTGCTTGAAACTTACTTCAGACAATAAATAATGATTTTCAAAGCAATTTCCTATTAATATTAAGGAAAAATTGACGTTATGGGGCTCAACTATGAGCGGTTCTCTTTAATAAGTCCCAACTATCAATAATCCAGTGGCAAGCCTAACTATTACCTGACTCATTTTTATTTGGACCTAGTAGGTCACTTAACCTGCTACTTCAGGTAATAAGGTCACGTGACTCTAATCTCTACCCCACCCGTTTTTTTTATCTTGCTTCCCCCCTCTTTTTCCTCTACCCTTCTCCTTCTTCATCCTTTACCCATTAATCTACCCCCACCTATTCTCTCTCATCTCAAACCCAGATTTCCCCACAGCAAAAAAATTCAAATTCAATAAATCCCATTTATTCAAAATCAATTGAAAGCCACGCACCAACTAATAACAATAAGGAGGAGCTGCGGGAAGCAACACCAGCAGCACCGCAGATACTCCAGAAGACGACGCTGGTGGCAAACAACAACCACCACAGCAGCTGCAACACCAAGCCATGGTGGCAGCGCCCATGAACAAAGAAGAGAGGGAAGCGGAAAAGCAGTAATGGAAGCCTAGCAACAGCGAAAATTCACTTTTCTTTACCCCACTCTCTCCTCCCATCGCTTCACTTCCTCCATTTCTCTATCTCTTTCAGATTCGAAATTATTCTTCTCTAATTTCAATTCAATTTTGAGATCTTTTTACCCATTTGCGATTTTTTTTGAATTTAATTTGCGATTCTTCTCTAATTTCAATTCAATTTTGGAAGTCTAGCAGCAGCGAAATATGCTGGTTTTTGGTGCTGTTATTCGATTGTATACCGTAAGAGTTAGAGATTTGTTTGTTGGATAAGTTGAATTGAAGGTATTGAACCTTTGTTATGTTGTGTTTTGTTTGCTGATTTCGAAGTTCAGATTTACAAAGCATTACTTGGGAGGGAAAGGCACAGCAAGAAAAGTGAGAGAAATTTGGATCCCCTGTTCAGTCCTTGTTTGGCCAAGGAGTCAACAACGAAATTTGCTTCTCTTCCTCTGTGAACTATGGCAATGTATGAAGATTAATGGCAGCAGCTTAACTTCAAGAATTAATGGTTGAGAAGAAGACAAAACATACGAAGGAGATAGGAGAACAGTTTAAACTTTAAAGGGAAGTCTAACAAAATTGGATTAACTGCAAAATTAAGTTAATTGCAATAATTAACAAAATAAAAAAAAAAATTTGGGACCCATAAGTGTTTATTTCAACCCTTGCAACCGGTTACAAGTCATCCAGGTCCAATAAAAGATACAAGAGGTCATACTTGGGTCCTCCACAGAATAATCAAAAGTTGGTACCTATAAAAGATAATGGCCGATAGTTGAGCCCCATAGCGTCAATTTTTCCTAATATTAAAGCTTAGTAACTAATAAACATAATTAACTTTAACTAAAACATGCTTAAAAACATGGGCTATTACACTCTACCACCCTTAAAATAAATTTCGTCCTCGAAATTTAAAAACACAGAAACTTGAGAGTATTTTAAAATGAATAGATCACATAAAACGGTTTAGAGTAAATACACACATAACCTACTCCATTACCTCAAAAAATTATTGGCTCCTCAACCCAACAATCACTAAGCCTCAATTAAAATTCTCTATAATTTCCTCAAATCGTCAAATACTATAATCTAAAATCCCAATACTCAACCTTCAATCCTCATACTCAACCTTCAATTTCTCAATGTATATTCCTCGATTTTCGATAACTAATAACCCAAATCAATTTCAAACAATCCCAAAAATCTTTCTTAAACTCATATGCCATGATATGAGGATCACGACAACTCTAAAACAACCATGCTTTGATACCACCTATAATTGTTCGCACTTTCGAGCTGCTAACTAATCATACTTAACATACACAAATCTCGATTAAAACTTAATAAACCTCGAATTTACATTTATTCGTTGCGGTAACATAATCTTACAGATCGATCCTGGACCTGTGGGTCATGGGCCCACAATAATATCCCAAAATATAAATATAATTACATGAAATGATCAATCGAATCTCCGATATAATACAATAAAACACTATAACATTCTTTTCTATAACACTATATAATCTCCACCATAGCTCATCCGTAAAGCATCTCTTATAACACTCATGATCCTTAAACCACACCGGAGCTAGCTTCCACATTTCCTGCAAAAGTCACTAACATTGAACGCTGCCCCCACCAGGACAGGTTCCAAGAACAAAATCAAGGAAACTGAGTATACACTGTCCAACCAAAAATTATCTCTTTGGTGGCTTAAAGCATATTCGAGTTGTTAAGTGTGACCTTATAGAAAATAAATGCGTGATAAAGAAATAGCCTTAACATGTGATTCCGCATAAAATACATTTATACTTCTCAAAAGTTTTTATACTTGCTCAGAGTAAAGAGATACTCCTTATAGATACCAAGGATGCAAATGTAATATATCAAAGAATATATTGAGTAACTTCCCAAATGCTTTCCATAAATTATCTTGCTATATCGGCATCATTATCAAATATAACTCAAATTTTTCTCAATACTTTAGCATCAAAATATTTAACTCAGGGAAGGAACACGAATGGAGAGGAGTAAACCACGTCTCCAAACTTTTGAGGGACATCTCCCTACCTTTCTTATACTCTGCTTGCAAGACTTTTAGGTCATGACCCTACACAACGGAGCAATACCCGCTCTAACACATAATGAGCAATACCCGCTCTACGAATGTTGTTCGTCACTGCTTTCGCAGCTACTTCCCTTATAAAACAAAACAAAACCACAATACTCAATTATTAATTTCACAAACTCATATTGTTCGAAACTCATATACATGGTTCTGAAAATTCATATAACATATATCCATATCTTATAATAGGATGACAAATCCATGTTCATAACATTTTTGGAAATATACTTTGGAAATGATGGAAATTTGACTTAGAAGAAGTCATATGCCAAATCCATTACACAATTCTAAATTACTTAGTATTATTCAAAATCCGAAATCTTGAATTATCTTCATCTCCTCAAAGTCATTTGACATTAAACAGATTGTTGTTTAGAACATATTTAAGTTTCTCATACTAAAAGCAATCCAACCATAGGTTCTATCATATAACTTTCCAATCATGATTGGGTTCATATTCAATACATCAACTCCGCATTGCCAAAATAGTGTTTGCATTTTCAATTTTATGCCATTAGTATTTCATACTTTAATACCCATACTATGTTCTCTTAAACATATGTAATTCTCACAACTCTATAACATCTTACTCTAAATCCTTTGCCATAATTTCCTATTCAACGACTCAAATAGTCACTTGTAATCAATAATCCCAAATATTTAGCTCAATGTCTTTATTAATCTTACATCTATAACCCATAGCAATGCTTCCCAGAATACATGAACTCAATGCTCACACTAGTCTTACTTCATATTCATTTCATAAACAGAAAAATAACAACACCAATTCCTACGCACTCTATTACACGATATTTATATTTCCTTATACGTCCATTATATAATCTTAGTCTTCCAATCAGAAGATAACAACTCTAAATTCTTTTTCGTATCCCATAGTGCATATACTCCTTCTCAGAACTTCAATGTTATAAATTACAATGTTATGATGTGATACTCCTTCGAACCATTTCTCGACTCTTAGTATCTATACTACTAATGTGTGACTACATATCCAGTTTTAATTCCCAATATTGAATAACTCTCGTTCCCGCTTTACTTGTTTCATATTCTCATATTTGGGATTCATAGAAATTCACATAAACCCATTAAGTGATATTTAAACTCCAACCTTGCAATAATCACGACTTAACTCCCATAATCAATAATTGTAGGCATGTATGAATTACTCAAATCAACTATTATATTCCTCAGCTGCTCCAATAAAGATTCCTAATTTAAACAATCCAATTCCTCCAAAGGATTCCTCAAAGGTATCTTAAAAAGAAACTTTTTTTAACTTTTAATCTGAACCTTTCTGCATTTCACAAAACAGAATCATGATACTCAAATCCTATGTTTAACTACATAGATGTTCAAATAGAAGAACAATATATATTTCTAATATCATCCACCAATACAAGCGTATGAAGTTTGTGAATTTGAAAACCATATTTATAGATACATTGAAAAATATGTCGAAAAGTCATACTTCAATACTCATAGGAACTCTTATCTCATAGTTCATTAAACATGTTATACTATCGGATCTTAAAAATAAGATAAACTTATCACAACTCATAACTCAACTTAATAAACACTTAAGATATACACAATATAACATTTGGCATTGAAACCCACATTTAAAAAATCCAAGTAAACTCATAAAAGAGTAACTATTCACAGACTTATAATTAGAATCGCATATTAACTCAAGTCAAGAAAAAAAAAATACTCTTTTATACATGTCATATTTAAAACACAATTTCTAAGTTGGAAGGTGGAAGGTAACCTTCAAATATTGCTCAAGCCCCGAAATTGATTCTAATAATCCATTTTTTTCGCTTACATGATCTTGAATTCCATAATGATTCACCTCAACCACAATAACAACAATTAGTATTCATCCTCACAACAATTCATATAAACAAGTTGACTTAGCTTGATCATACTTTCTAAGCTCCTCCATGAACCAACGACAGTCCTTATATGCAAACAACCATTCACTAATATAACTCACATTATCAATCTCACATAAGTCCAACTAACCCCATAGAGAATATTATCAAAGAACGTAATTTATAAAAATCAGATTTTATAAACTTAACTTAAGAAGGTTCAATTTATATTACAGCTTCAATCCATCAAATAAATACTTCAAGATTCAATCTTTGGGTTTCACAAACTATTATCTCAACTAATTTTGCTAAATAACAAAAGATTTAGAATTGAATGTATTTGTGAAATTCAACAATAATATCCATAACATTAGAGCTTGAGTTATTTAAATCGAACGGGAGAAAGATGAGAAATTGGGTTATACCTCCACAAATTAGGATCGATTTCTTTTGAAACCTTGAAACAAACTGGAAAAAGAACAAGAGAACACCAATATTAATACAACAACAACAACAGCTCCAACACGCTGCAGCAACGCAAAGAACAGGGCAGCAGCAGCTATAAACTTCCAGAGAGCATAACTCATAGCTCCGAACTCCGATTGAAGAAATTTTTGAGTCTAACTTCAATAACTCGAAGAGATCTACAACTTTAATGTAACAACTATAGGCAGAAACGCACTGCATGAGTGAGATTTTGAAGAAACAAAGCTCGTGCAACACTTTATGACGAAAACGGAGGAGAGAGAACATAAGAGTTGGGGTTTCTTTCCACTGATTACATGGTAAAGCTTCAAGAGGCATTTGTGGAAGTTCCAAATCAGTAAAGATTCAATCTTTGGTGGGTTTTCTTGAATTCCGCAAGAGAGAGAATTGGATTTACTTCAACCATAATAGAAATGAAATTGAAAGAGGAAGAGGAACGTGAATGTGAAGGAAGGAAATTGGGGTTTTCTTGGTGAAAATACTAGCATCCTATTTTAGTATGATTAAGGGCTTTTAATCTCATTTGGTGGAGCTTGGACAACTGACAACAAAGCATAAGTGTGTCATTTGTACATGGAGACACGAGAGAGAAGTGAGGAAATGATTTTTTTTCTCTTTTTGAGCTTAAAAATCTTTTATTCAGTATCTCATTTCAATATAACCTACAATAACATAATTGTGCTTGAAACTTACTTCAGACAATAAAAAATGATTTTCAAAGCAATTTCCTATTAATATTAAAGCTTAGTAACTATTAAACATAATTAACTTTAACTAAAACATGCTTAAAAATATGGGCTATTACACTCTCTCTCTCTCCTCTATTCACGACCTTCTGTTGGCTCATTTATCTTCAGCCTGCAGTCTGAATTTAGCAAATGTTCCTTCTTCAAAGTTGTATATCTCTCAAAGTTATTGAATTTAGACTCAAAAAGTACTCAATTTGGAGATGTGTGGTAGGAGTTGTACCAGTATGAATTTTTCTGTTGCCGTTGCCATTTTTCTTGCGCTGCTGCTCGTGTAGAAACAACAAGCTCTTCCATTACTTCTCTAAATTATTTCTCTTTCTTTTATGTGCAAGAGACTACTCAAATTTCTTATGATCTATTGCATGCAAAGGTAAAATTGGTCTTCTTAGTTTTTACTCTTATTTTCAAAAAGAATACTTCAAATAGTTAATGAGATAATCAATTTATGTATGACTTGTGCAATTGATTGAGATTATTTTTTTGTTTCATTTGGTTGACTATCGATTGTTGGTTGAAGACCACATGGTTCTAAATATAGTGTTATGGGTTATAAATTAATAAAGTAAGAATAGCCTATAAATTATGGTTGTAAATCCGTGCTTGTTGAATATAAGACACGTGTTCATGATCCTTTTTAAGCTAAAGAGTAATATCCAAATGTGAGAGATTGTTGTATGACAGTATGACTAATACTAGTAAGGGTATTTTGAATATATATTCAAGGCATACTAATTACAAAGTTCATCTTTTCAAGTCGTTTGATATACAAGAAAGGATTTGTACTTCTAAGCTGTTGTTACTTAAGTATTTCCATCCCATAAGTATTTTGGCCTAAGTGAATTATGATATAACAGTCGAACTTTTGATTTAATTGAATGGATATGTTATGCATATATGTTATACTTATAAGTTGCAAAAGTCATACTACTTTATAACTGATTTCATCCTATAAAACAAAATCTTTGCTAAAATGATTAATTTGTCGGTCATTTTTGTCCCTTTATGCAAAAACTTTGGAACTTTGCTTTATTATAATTAATAACACGGCCTTAGGAATATGAGATGGATTCATTATTACTCGTACTCAGGTATGTTTATGACAAATCTTTATCGAGTTATTTTTACCACTACAATACCAACAACATACGTTATCTTTGAAATGGTTACTCATATTTGAGTCTATTAAAAATTGACCTAAACATGTTATGAAAACTATGATACTACTATACTACATTTTAATATTGCTGGATATTGATTTGGTTGGCTGAAAGGTCAAAAAGAATAATTTCTAATAAGTATTTACGGTTTTAAGGTTTGTAAATATGCTTCTAGCGAACTCAAATAAACTTTAGCAAGAGTAATTAAATTGTTATTTTGAACTTATAAGTGTATTATTTGTGATTAGAGGATGGATAATTACGTATAGATAAGATGAAATATAGAATGATTGTTTGTTTGCATGAGTTAATGATTGAATAAAAATTGGGAAATAAATATTTTTCTTGTGTGGAAAGTACTTGTTGTGAAGATGTATTGGATTTAAGCAATGAAATCTTTGTGTATTATAAATGGAAAGAGTTATTGTGTTGATTTTGAGTTCATGATCAAGTTTATGTACTTCAAGAAAGAATATTTGCAAGTGTATGTTAAGAATCTAAAACTCTAAACTTAGTTTGTCCATTTTCATATCATTTTGAACCGGTTTCACTGAAAAATATTTTTAGCCATATTCGGGGATTTTTTAGTAAAATTCTTATTTCAAAAAAGATGTTCATACTGAAATTTTCTTAAGGTTAGGCTCAAGAATCATTTGATTTGGATATCGTATGACAAAGTTATACATGTTCAAAGTTTTTGCTATTTTTTTTTCTTGGAATTTATGAACAAGATTTTGATAAGTATTTAGAATCAATGTTTATTTCAAGATTTTTAGAGGACAGTTTAATACTGATTTTGAAAGAAATAAATTTCAGATTTATCGAAACTGAAAGAGAAAATGTTTACCATATATGTATGACTCCTAAAAGCTAAACCTGCTGAAGATTAGACATATTTACAATAGCTTATTCTTGAAGTAATCTTTTATAAGTATTAATCATGTTTTTTAACTGTACAGCATATGAGGATTTTACATAAGGTTTAACACGTTAGTAAAGCTCTTATTAGTCAATATTTTAAATGTCTTGTAGTATGCTATATTCAATTTCGACAAGTTTATGGAAGTTAAAAAAAAGAAGAGAACAACTACTTCCCAAATTTGTTTAACAGTTTTATTTTCAAAGTTGAAAGCTTAATTTATTCTTACAAGTTATTACAAGTGATTATTAGTCCAAGTGTTTAGTAAAAGTGTACGACTCAAACAACAACTATTCTATGCAAGCTACAATCTCTGTTAAGAGTTAAGTTACTTTTATCAAATTATGTGTATCAAGTAAACCTTGTTGGAGTTTATTTGTATGATCTATATCTACTTCTTCAACACAATGTTCTTAAATGACTTATCTCTACTAAAAGAACTCGAAATAATGATGGAATAAATATAACTGAGATTTGTATAACTTGCTATGTGCATGTAATGGATTAAAAGCAATGGGAGAAAGTAGTCGTGGAACGGTGAGGAACAACAATTGCAGGCGAGAGTGGTGTCTCGTAGCTGCTGGTTACTGAATTAAAGATTGCAGGCGAGCGTGGTGTCTCATAGCTGGTAGGGGCATGTCCTGAAAGTCTTGCAGGCATATGGTAAATAGGAGGGTGACGACCCCCATAGTTTAGAGATTGTTGGTCGTGGTGACCCCTCTCTAATCGTGTTCACTTTCCCCAATGAAAAATATATTGATTGAAATTCTGTGAATGCTTAAAGAACGAGAATCAAGAATGTTATTGGACATGTGAGTCATGGTACATGGTGTACAATACAAGTTCATACACAACCCGACGCATTATTATAGTCACTTTGTGTAATAATTTTTAGCACATTGAATAAAGTGCTTAAAAACTACTTATGTTGAGTAAGAGTCATGTGAACAAATATGTAGGTTAGTGTCAAATGGTTGAATCATGAATATATGACCTTCGTGGGTTATGCTTGTCACCCTGAATCTGAAATCGAAGTACTCAACTTAAAGTATGTAAAAGTCGTTTAATCCTAATAGTTTTAAGCTTTATTGTATGAACGTTGTGAGTTATCTTTTTTATGTATTCTATTCTTAATGTTTATCTGAAATGTGTGATATGTTGTGAAATTTGAAAAATCCACTAAAGAGAATTTTAGGTTGAACAGTGTGTATTTTGTTTTCGGAACCTGTCTTGATGGGGGCAGATTTCCTTCTTAGTGATTTTTGCAGGTATCAAATGGTCCCTGATTGAGTCAATGGCAAGGGCATTCCTTAAGGATCATTGCAAGATCTTATTTGGTTCATGATTGTAAAGTACTTTAGAGGAATATGAGATGTGATTATGTTAGGTATAAACCAAGGGTTATTATATTGGAGTTGTGTATTTTTATTCAAATATATATTGTTCTAGGTTATAGTCGTGTAAGCTCATGGTGCCCTCGTCCAGGATGAGAAGATAAATTTTGTCGTCCTCTTAATTTAAGCTTGATTACTTAAAGGTTCCATATTCTTAGTTAGTAGCTGGGAAGACCGGGCTATTACACTTCAACTCCCTTAGGTTCAACCTTTTACAAACGGAGTGTGGCATCAAGCTAACACTTGCTCCTAAGTCACATAAAGCTCGGTCAATGGTCATGTCACTGATAGCACATGGTATAGATAAACTACCGGGGTCTCTTAACTTAGTGGGCAACTTGTTTTGAATTATAGCATTACAATTTTTCGGTTAAGTTAATGGTGTCCACACTATCTAAGTCCCACTTTTTGGATAGGATCTCTTTTAAGAACTTAACATAAATTGGCATTTGTTTTAGTGCTCCGGTGAATGGGATATTAACATGGAGCTTTTTGATCGACCTCAAGGAACTTAGCAAATTGATCATCAAGCTTAGAAGTGGCAAACCTACTTTAGTAAGGAAGCTTTGTTACACAAAGAGGTGGAGTGCTTGGCGGAGTACTTGTGACTAGCCCATCATCTTTGGTTTTTGGTGGTGGTGTAGGAGGGTCATCATCCCTCTCATCCACACCATCATTCAAGTCATTGGTCAATTGTTGGTCATCCTTCTTTGCCTTACCCCCATTTACACATAAATCCCCCAATTGTCTACCACTCATGGTGATTATAACATGGGCTTGTTCATTAGGATTTACACCTTGACTAGGGAGTTGGGTAGTGAAAGTACCTTTTAAAGAACCCGTCATTTGAGCCAATTGAGTTTCAAGCATTTTATTGTGAACTTGCATTTGATTTAGGCTCTATGTCAACTCACTAGTCTCTTTAGCTTGGTTAGTCATGAAGGTTTGCATCATACTCTCTAGACTAGTGGTGGTGGTGGTTGGTCCTAATTGAAGGGGTGCTTGTTGGGGGGAGTTATAATTAGGCCTTTGGTTTCCCTGAAACCCCGGGGGAGGTCTAACATTTGAATATTGGCCCTGACTAGGATACGAACGACGGTATTGACTGTGGTTGTATCCATGTTGGCCTTGACCTTGATTAACATTTTGACCCACATTTTGAAACCCATTTTGATTGGAGCTTTGACCTTAGTTCTTCCACCCAAAATTCGGGTTGTAACGCCAATCTATATTAAAGGTGTTAGAATATGGGTCAAATTTTTGGTTTAGGGCATTGACTTGCTCCATAGAGGGAGAAGAGGACATGTTGGAGTCTACAAAGTTGCATTGGGAAGAATAGTGGTCATACGCTCCACAAGTAACACAAAACAATAATTAAATGCATTGCCATGTTAGTATGACTGGAGTGGGGAGTGTTCCCAAAGCTATTCATATGAGACATGTTTGGAGGGGGACATGAGTTGGGGTTTTGGGAATGACCAAGCATGGAAACATTAGATGAGGAAAATGGTAGATGATTTTAATTGATTAACTAAATGATGTGATTACTAAGTCAAGAAAGCTTAATAATCAACTATGACGCAAATCTTAAACTTTCTTGGATTCAAGAATCAACACTATTCGAATGAATGTAAAGCAACCAGATATTTCTTGTTCTAAAGATCACTCTTGAAACTTTAAACAAGAATCTAAACACTTCTAAGATCACTCCTGAAATTACACTAGTAGAATAATTGCTTATTGCTGCGGTGATATTGCTGCGGTTTTACCCATACGCAGCAATATATCAAGTAAAAAGAAAAGGAAAAACATTAAATAACCATATTGCTGCGGTTTCGGTCAAAAACCGCAGCAATATGCTTTCAACGGAAAATTTTTGAAAAAAATTTGACTTTTTGACCAGACATATTGCTGCGGTTTCTGGCAAGAACCGCAGCAATATATTAAAATAATATTAAAAAATAATATTTTAATATCGCCATTAATTTCATAAGACTATTGTTGCGGTTCCTTTAAACACCCGCAGCAATAGACTCTTCTTTTTCATAAAATAAGACGCGCGACCCAAATTAGGGTTTTTCTTGAGTCTTCTTAAACACCCAGCCGTTTTTCTTCTTCCTCTTCTTGACCGTTCCTCTTCCTCTTCCTCTCTCTCCTCTTCCTCTCTCATCCTAACTTCTCATCCTTCCTCCTTCGCCGGTCATCCTTCGCCAGCAATAGACTCCTCCTTCGTCGCTCGACTCCTTGTTCGTCGCTCGACTCCTCGTTCGTCGGTTGTGATGCTCCTTCGTCGGTTGTGATGCTCCTTCGTCGGTCGTTCGTCGCTCAACTTCTCCTTCGTCGCTCGACTCCTCGTTCGCTCGACTCCTCTTCGTCGACCGTGCTTCTCCTTCATCGACCGTTCGAAGAGTCACCTACCGTTTGACTGTTTCAGTTTGGTGATGTTTGTTTTTTTTTTCGATTTTCAGATTTTTATTTGTAATATATTTTTCCAGCTTTTTTTGTAGTTTTTTAATTACGGTTTCTTAATTTTGTAGTTACGGTTTCATTACGGTGTAGTGATGTAGTTTTTTCGATATTTTTTTTTCGATTTTCGGGTTTCTTAGTTTTTTCATTACGAGTTTCTTAAGTTTTTTCATTACAGTTTCTTAATTTTGTAGTTTCTTACGTTTTTAGTTTTAATTTGTTTCTTAGTCTTTTCATTTCAATTTTTAAGTTTTTTAGTTTCTCTTTTGTATTGGGTGTTTGTAACAGTGGATTGTTGTAGCTATGTAACATATTATAATGGTACTATAACCACAAAAAGTTTACGCCTCGAGAAATTTTTTAAAATTTTTTTTTTTTTTTTTACAGCGTCTATTGCTGCGGTTTTAGGAAGAAACCGCAGCAATATGCGTATTTTTTATTATTAAATACAGCATATTGCTGCGGTTTTCCCTAGAAACCGCAGCAATATGTTGTATTATTCTGATATAAAATACTAATATTGCTGCAGATTTTCCCAGAAACCACAGCAATATGTTCAAATATTACTGCGGTTAAAAACCGCAGCAATATATTAATTACCTATTGCTGCGCCCTTAATTGCTGTGCGGCCAAAACCACCGCAATAGGCCACTTAATGACCGCAGCAATAAGCATTTATTCTACTAGTGTTAAGATGTTTAACACTAACACTTATCACTCCTGAAAAGTCTTAATGGTTCGATTAGTTAAGCTAACAAGCAAAACAATAATCAAGATTCAATTAAAACAAAAGCAACTAACTTTATTAATTATGTAAAAACGCCTTATATAGGCAACAAACATAAGACTCCTACTAGAATTAGGAAAGCAAAGCAACAAACAAGATAAGAACAAACTACTACTTAGCATCACACACTCATTACACGCCAATGCTAACTAGACTCCTATCCAAACTATAACTCCTAACAAATAAAGCAACAAAAATACATAGGAGATCCTAACAGAACTAGGACTCTATGCAACAAACAAGTCATATAGAGTTTAGGACTCATTTCTTCGAACTCTCCATGCCTTTCATTCCTCTTCTTCCACGAGTCATGTCAAAACAGTCACCAACACTTGATTTCTGGCCTTGAGCTTGAACCCCTTATGTTCCATAACCAAATCAATTGGTTCTTATACTACAAGTGCCTTTGCATCCACATCATTCTCCCCCTCCACAAAAGAATTTACCCTCAAATTATCATCGCCATAGTAAGGAGACAAACCATCCACACTGAACGTTGCACTTACACTCCCAAACTCATCCGGTAAATCAACCTTGTAAGCACTATCCCCAATAACTCCAACCACCTCAAAAGGACCATCTGCTCGAGGCATAAGCTTGTTCTTTCTTTTGCTAGGGAACCTCTCCTTTCTCAAGTGAACCCACACTGGTTGCTTACGCCCCTTGTTAGCTCGTGTCTTGTATTGGTTGTTCATCTTCTCTATCCTTGCTTTCACTTGCTCGCGAGTCTTAGTGAATGCTTCTAGCCTTTTCTTTGCATCCGTATGTATCTCATGTTTAGGCAAAACAACAAAATCAATAGGTAACAAAATATTCAAACCATACACTACCTTAAATGGAGAACGAGAACTAGTAGATGAATGCGCCCTATTTTAAGCAAATTCCTCATGAGCCAACTTGATATCCCAATTTTTTTGTGTCTTACTCACCAAAACACGCAACAAAGAACCCAAGGTTCTATTAGTAACCTCCTTTTGACCATCAGTTTGGGGATGATGGCTTGTACTAAACACCAACTTAGTACCAACCATGAGCCAAAGACACCTCCAAAAATGACTTAGGAACTTAGAGTCCTATCAGATACAATGCTCCTAGGTACACCAAGCAACCTTATGATCTCCCTAAAGTATAAATCCGCCACATGAGATGCATCATCAGTTTTATGCATAGGAACAAAATGTGCCATTTTAGAGAATCGATCTACCACCACTATTATGACATCCTTCCCCCTTTGAGTTCGAGGCAACCCGACTATAAAATCCACGCTCACACTATCCCAAGGTTGATCAGGCACATGTAAAGGTGTGTAAAGGCCCTTATGGAACGTACTCTTGGCCTTTTGACATGTAGCACATCGAGTAACCACCAAGTGAACATCCCTAATCATCTTCGGCCAATAAAAATTCTCTTGAAGTGTATCAAGAGTCTTTTGCACTCCAAAATGTCCAGCCACTCCCCCACTATGCACCTCTCGAACTAGCAAACTCCTCACACCACACTTAGGCACACAAAACTTGTTGCCTCTAAATAAGAAACCCTCTTGCACCACAAAAGCACACTCCGGTTTCTCCATTTTCTCCCCAAAATCAGCATCATCTTTGTACAAATCTTTCAAGTGCTTGAAGCCTAGCACTTGTGCATCCACCACCGCCAACAAATAAGCACGCCTAGATAAAGCATCTGCAACCACATTAGTCTTACCTTCCTTTTACCTAGAGGAAAACGTTAAGGATAGTATTGACTCTACCCATTTAGCATGTCTATGGTTGAGTTTTTGTTGACCATGGATGTACTTTAGAGCTTCATGATCCGAGTGAAGGATGAAAGGTTTGGACCTCAAATAGTGTGACCAATGATCCAAGGCACACACAATAGCATAGAATTCCCTATCATAGTTAGAGTAGTTCAATTTAGCACCACTCAACTTCTCACTAAAGTAAGAAATTAGACGCTTCTCTTGCAACAATACTGCGCCAATGCCCTACACCACTTGCATCACATTCCACCTCAAACAACTTATGAAAATCGGGTAGTGCTAAAATAGGAGCACTACAATGTTTCCCCTTCACCTCTTCAAACGCTTGTTGTGCTAAGGATGTCCAACTAAATTTTCCTTTCTTCAACAACTCAGTAATAGGTGCCATGATAGATGAAACGTTGTGAATGAACCCCCTATAGAACGAAGCCAAGCCATGAAAACTCTGACACTCCGAAGCATTCCTAGGTGCTAACCAAGAAGAAATAGCCTTCACCTTCTCAGGATCAACATGAACTCCCTCTTGTGAAACAATATAACCCAAGAACGCCACACTAGAGACTAGGAACTCACATTTCTCTAGTTTTCCATACAATTGTTGCTCCCTAAGTTTCTCAAATAAGCTACGCAAATGCAATAGATGTTCTTCCATACTCTTGCTATAAATAAGAATGTCATCCAAATACACAACAACAAACTTATTAAGAAAAGTTCGAAGTATCTCATTCATCAACCTCATGAAGGAACTTGGCGTATTGCATAGACCAAATGGCATCACCATCCATTTGTACAACCCTTGTTTAGTCTTGAATGCAGTCTTCCATTCATCACCCTCTCTAATTCTCATTTGATGGTAGCCACTTCGAAGATCGATTTTTTAAAACACCGAGGCTCCATGCAATTCATCCAACATATCCTCCAATTTAGGCATAGGAAACCTATATTTCACGGTTATATTGTTCACTGCCCTACTATCTATAACATTCTCCATGTTCCATCTTTCTTAGGGACTAGCAAAGCTGGCACATCACATGGAATCATGCTTTCTCTCACGTATCCCCTCTCAATCAACTCCTCTATTTGGCGTTGTAACTCTCTAGATGCCACGAGATCACACCAATAAGCAGGCTTGTTTGGCAATGGAGCTCCAGGAACCAAGTCTATAACATGCTCTATTCCTCTCAAGGGTGGTAAGCCTTGTGGCAACTCCTCCGGAAAAACATCACTAAACTCCCTCATCAAAGCTTCCAATATCTCATTACAATGGGTTTTGTGACTTGTGGCAGCGTGCCTTATCACCAAAGCATAACCATAACCCTCCTCTTCTACTTCCTTCTCAAACTCCTTCGATGAAAGGAATAAGCTTGTTGGCCTTGCTACTTGCTTTTGTGCCGATGAATTAGGAGCCAAAGGGTGTAAATGTACCCTCTTAGTACCAACCAACACCGAGTAGACATTCAAGTCTCCCTCATGTATTACCTTCCTATCAAACGCCATGGTCTCCCAAGCAATAGATGGCACGCATTCATGGGCAAGACATCACACCATAATTCATCTTTATAGCCCCCAATGGAAAACCCAATCAAAACTTGTTTCTTTACTCTCATGCCAGTGCTATCATCCAACCAACTAAGTTTATAAGGCTTTGGGTGCTCCCTAATGGCTAGGTTAAGCTTGGACACCACATCAGCCGCAACAACATTAGTACAAGAGCCACTATCTATGATCACATTGCATGTATTTTCCCCTACCTTGCACCTAATATGGAAAAGGTTATCTCTTTGCTCCTTGTTAGGTGTATGATCTACATGAAGTGCACGCCTAACAACACCAATCAATCTCGAATTATCCTCCGCAAATGCATCCTCTTCCTCCTCATCTTCTACGATATGCATCTCTTTTGGAACAAACTCATAGAGTTCCTCCTCTTCATGCAATGACAAAACTGCCTCATAGTAAGAGCTCTCCTTGTAGGACAATTGCTAGTTATATGCCCACGCCCTTGACACTTAAAACATTTTCTCATCTCCTCAAACTTCTCTTTTGGCACAAAAACCTTCGATATCTCTCCCTTGGTTTCCTCCTTGGCTACACTATCCTTCTTTGTTCCCTCAAACCCCTTCGAATAAGAAGAAAAGGAAGCAGCAGATTTCGAAGTACTTGCGCCAAACTTGCTATTATATGAGAATTTAGGTTTGTCCTCCTTCTCATGAGCCTCAAATCTCAAAGCTAATTTTGTCACATCTTCAAAGGTATGATATGTGGACACCTCCACTTTATTGGCAATTTGCCGATTTAACCCTTTAATATACCTCGCAATCTTCATGGTTTCTTTCTCCTCCAAGTCACGTACAAGGCACAATTTGTCGAACTCCATGGTGTATTCATGGACACTAAGCGTGTCTTGGCTCAAAGTTGTGAGCTTTAGGTACTGCTTTTGCTCATAGTCACTCGGTAAGAACTTTTCTTTAAGCTTCTCCCTCAATTTCACCCAACTACTAAGCTTCTCTTTACCCTTCTTGGCACGTTTAGCCTTCAAACTCTCGAGCCAAATACCAGCATAATTGGTTAGCCTTATCGAGGCTATCTTGAACCTCTTCGTGTCATCGAAGCCCCTATAATCACATACCTTCTCCAATTGTCGAATCCACTCCCAACAATTCTTCAGGCTGCAATCTCCCGTGTATCCTCCAACTTCAAACCACGATCATCATTGTATGAGGTTTTGGTGGATTCTTCTTCACGGTCCTCCCCCTCTTCATCCGAATGTGCCCCTACAAACGTTGCACTACTAGGATCAAGCTTCTTCTGTAAAACCGAGGCAATAGCATCCATCCTCGTCTCCAATCTACTCACGTTGCAATTGATGTTGTTGATACTATTGGAGCTTTCGTTTACTTTGATTTGAGAATCGAATTGGAACTTAGTAAGTTCCTGCAATGCCTTAGCTAGTTTCTCCATCTCGGATTCCATCTCCACTCCTAGGACTTCAAGATGAACTCCCCGCACTCCCAACGCTCACCATGTACCTCAAAGATGAAATCTTAGACACCAAAGATTGAACCAGAAAAGAAGAATCCCTTCTAATCTCACCCTCCTGGAAAAATCTGATACCACTTGATGTGATTACTAAGTCAAGAAAGCTTAATAATCAACTATGACGCAAATCTTGAACTTTCTTGGATTCAAGAATCAACACTATTCGAATGAATGCAAAGTAACCGGATATTTCTTGGTCTAAAGATCACTCCTGAAACTTTAAACAAGAATCTAAACACTCCTAAGATCACTCCTGAAATTAAGATGTTTAACACTAACACTTATCACTCCTGAAAAGTCTTAATGGTTCGATTAGTTAAGCTAACAAGCAAAATAATAATCGAGATTCAAGTTTTAAAACAAAAGCAACTAACTTTATTAATTATGTAAAAACGCCTTATATAGGCGACAAACATAAGACTCCTACTAGAATTAGGAAATCAAAGCAACAAACAAGATAAGAACAAACTACTACTTAGCATCACATGCTCATTACACGCCAATGTTAACTAGACTCCTATCCAAACTATAACTCCTAACAACCGGATATAAACTAAGTATAAAGCAACAAAAATACATAGGAGATCCTAACAGAACTAGGACTCTATGCAACAAACAAATCCTATAGAGTTTAGGACTCATTTCTTCGAACTCTCCATGCCTTTCATTCATCTTCTTCCACGAGCCATGTCAAAACAGTCACCAACACTTGATTTCTTGCCTTGAGCTTGAACCCCATATGTTCCATAACCAAATCAATTGGTTCTTGTACTACAAGTGCCTTTGCATCCGCATCACTAAAGCATCTACTTTAGAAGTAAGTAAACCAATGCTATCAACTTCATACCTTCCACCTCTCTTGGAGGTTGAAGCGCGCTCCCCCTTGTTCCAATCTCGATCATTTTGGACCACATGTTTCAATTGCTGAAAGAGATTCATCCGCCTCCTTCATCATTATTCGTCCATCCGCTCTTGCGTTTAGACTCATTTTGTTGTGAGAAGAAAGTCCATTGTAGAAACGATGGAGTTGCATCTCCTTCTCTATATCGGGGTGTTCGTACTCCCTTAGGAGGCTTTTGAATCTTTCCCATGCTTCATTTAGACCCTTATCTTCTCTATCTTTGAAGGTCACAATCTTAGCTCTCATTTCGGCCATTTTTTGCAATGAATAAAATTGGCCCAAGAATGCTTTGGTGACATCCTCCCATGTGGTGAGTGAGTTCGGAGGTAGGTCCATGAGCCAACGAGATCCCTCATCTCTTAGGGAGAACTTGAACACGCTTAAACGAATGAAATCTTGCGTGATTCCATTGTGCTTCACCGTTGACAAAACTCAAGAAACTTCCTCAAGTGTTCTCGAGGGCATTCATGACTACTACCCCCTAAACTGATTGTTTGAAATGAGTTGAATGAAAGCCGGCTTGAACTCAAAGTCATTAGCTTGTGTGGTGGGTGCAACTATGGCACTTGTTGGAGCATATGCCATAGGGACACCATAGTCCATCAAACTCCGGTTGGTTACTTCACTACAAAAATGAATGCATTTTAGCAACCTAGTTTGGCAACAAATTTATAAAATGTTGATGAGTAGCAGCATAATTTTTTATTTTGGTTGCCTGGCATTTTTTGCATCATGAGGGCAACAACATTTTGATTTATTTTTATTGGAAACAAATTGTCTAAGTATTTGTTCCTAGATGGCATCAAATTTTGCAATTTGTTGTCATGTTATTGCAACGAATACTTGTTTTGTTGGTATTGGAAGCAAGTCATATTAACATTTGTTGCTATATGACATCGTATTTTCGATTGGTTGCTATTTAGAAACAAACCATGCTAACAAATGTTTAATTTGTTGCCATGGGAAACAAATAATTTTATTAATTGTTGTTAATTAACATATGAACTGGATCACTTTGAGCAACAAACTTTGACAACTAATTTTTGATGTGTTGCTTTTGGCAACAAGTACTCTTACTAGTTGTTGCGAGAATGGCATCCGATTTTTAATTGTTGCCTATGTAAACAATTGTCCTACACATGTTGCTGAATTATATCCACTGTTGTATTGTTTTTGGCAACAAACTATGGTAATGAATACTTGTGTTGTTGACATTGGAAACAAGTCATTTTACTATTTGTTGCTACATGACATCATATTTCTGATTGGTTGCTATTTAGAAACAAACCTACGACAACAAATATTCAATTTGTTACCACTAGAAACAAGTAATTATTTTTATTGTTGTTAAAATGGAAACATTTATTTTATACGTTTTAAAAATTATAAATTAAAAAAAATCCTTGAATTAGTTTTAACAACAAACTCGAACAACTAGTTTTTGATGTGTTGCTTTTGGCAACAAGTAGTCTTATTAGTTGTTGCGAAAATGGCATCTGATTTATTCTTTGTTGCCCTTGTAAACAACTTATCTTATGATTTGTTGCTAAATAATATGGACATCTTGTATTACCCAAAACTGAAAATTACTCCGTCTGATGTTTATTTGTTTACCCACTTCTTTGGGCACAGAGTCTTAGAAGAGAAATAAGTGTGTGGGTCATAGAAGGGAAGAGAACATATTAATGTATTGCATATCTTGTTGAAGTTAATGTTGTGGGTCAAGAGTAGTAGAGTGAAAAAGTTTATTGTAAAAGTAATAATGTAAAATTGGTATGACTATTCCAACAATAGAAAAAAAGGAGGGAATAATCTAATAAATGACAACCCAAAATAAAAAGTGAGTACACTAATAAACACCAGAGAGAGTAAACTAAAATTTGTTGCATCAGTTCTAGCAACATACTATGGAGATGCATATTTGATTTGTAACAATTAGAACAAGTAAGTATATTATTGGTTGTTAGATGACGTCGTAGTTTTAATTTGTTGCTAAAATTGAATACTCGGTGTCTTGGTCCCCTATTAAATTCACCTCATTTTTGCTTATTTCAAAAAATAAATTCAAGTATATTCTGGAAAAAAATTAAGTGCTACCCAAGTACACATATATAAAAGAAAAACAAGTTATGATAAGAATTAATAAGACTATGTTTCATTCAACTTATTTTAACTTAAATCTGAAATAATATTTATGATAAGTTCAAATTAGCTCAATAAACTAGATAGGTTTTTTTGTAAGTTCTAATAAGTTCAAATAAGTTGATTCCAATATATAAGACATAACAACTGCTAACTTCAATAAGTTTCAATAGATAACTTCTAATTAAGTTTAGATGAGTTCAAATACGTAACGATAAACAAAGACAAGTTTAGAATGGTCCATAACTGCAGTTAAATTCAGATAATTGTGAAGAGAGAATGGTATTAGTAAAGTTGACAAAATAAATTGAAGCAAAAACATTTGTATTTTACTTATTTTTGTCTTAATGCTTAGCTATAGTTAGAGTGAATTATGATGTTCGTTATTGAATTAACGTTATTATCTATTATTCGTATTTTGACAATATAATAGTTTCTTAATTTCAAAATTATTTTCATAAACTTTCACTAATGTTTTTTCGTTCGGTAGGTAATTAAGATAAAAAACTCTATTGAACAGACTCTATCTCATATGTATAACCAGCCATCTTTGCAGGTCAAACTCATTATTAGCAAGGTTTTAAAAGTTTTTTGAGGCTAAAAAGTTGTATTTTACTTTTTTGTCTTCATACTTAGTTAAGGTGAATTATAATGTTAGTTATTGAATTAATGTTATTATCATGTTTTAATAGTTATATTACTTAATTATATAGCTTATATACTTAATTATGGATATGTGTAAGCGATAGGTGATTTGCTATCAAGAGTGAGATGGCTTCACTCTTCACTATGCTTTCGCACAAATGATGAAAAATAAATTAATGGTGGCAAATGGCAATAGTTAATATAACGGGTGATTAAGCAAAATCGCCTTTTTCATTGACACTCTACTTTTTTCATTCTTGAATTATGGCATATATAGGTGTCTTATGATTTGTAGTATGTTTTATTAACCATGTTATCTGTGCTTTTTTTTGACATAATTAGGAGAAAGAATTGAAGCGTGTGCCTACTGCAAGTGAGTTATTTTACAAATGACATGTTAACAAGAATAAATAATTTGTGGACGAGACGACAAAAAAAGTTTGGGTGAGTGCCTACTTTTGTAATATATTGTAGTTATGCTTGTTTTATGAACATAAAAGCATTAAGTCTTACACACATATCTTTACCCTTTCTCTAGGCTGAAATCTAGAACAACATATCTGCCAACTTGGACGATGCAAATCCTAAGACAGAGGACGAGTTACTTTTGAAAGCCTTAGGTGGAGGGAAAAATGGAAGGGTATATGATCTTGGGAGTGCTACTGATAACTTTTATGTTAATCCACTTAATGTGCCAAGTTCAAAGATGGAGGGAAATAAGCTAGTGTCAAATTTGCAGAATCATGTTGAAGAACTCACTTCAAAAAACTTTGGAACAAACAATTTCAAGGAGCTTGAAGACACTAAGGCAAAACTCGATGAAACAACAAAAAAGCTCAATGATACAACAGATGCTATGAAGACTATTCAAGAGCAAGTTCGTTTCCTAACTCAAAACGCAATTCTTCGTTGAATCTTGGATCATCCTCATTTACAAACTACAAAAAATAGCAATTGGGTGTTATGATCTTTATTTAGTTTTTTGGTCGAAACATGGAACAATTAGTTTAGCAAAGAGTTTTTGGATTCCTTAGTGCATATTTTGGGTACATATTTGGAGCATTTCTAACTTTTTGTCTAAGTTTTATGTGAGAGATTATGTTTTATAGGTTATGAATTGATCTTTAATGAAAGTTTTGTTTATTTATTAATTATTATAATTGTCGTACAAAAAATTAAATTTAAATTTTTTGTTTTGGGAATTGAAAAATGGTGCAAATAGGCGGGTATAATGCAACAAAGGAAAGGCAAATTTGTTGCTAGATTTGGCAACAAAAAACAGTATTGTTGCAAATTTTAATGGTAATGCTTTTTTAATACAGGCAACAAAAACCATAATTCGTTGATGAGGAGGTAAACCAAAATAAATAATTTGTTGCTATAATCAGCAACAAAAATCAAAATACGTTTCCATTTATTAGCAACTGAGATTAGTAAACTGTTGCGAATGTTAACAACAAAAATATATGTTTTGTTGCTATTTTCTCGACAATTTGTTGCCATTACTAGCAACTATCAGTATTAACTCGTTCCATTGTTCGCAACCCATAATAATAATTTGTTTCTGTTTACAGCAACCATGATTGATATTTGTTGCTATTGTTAGCAACCTATGTTAAACATTTGTTGCTATTGTAAGCAACCAAAACAAAGAATTTGTTGCTAGAGTTCGCAACAAATTCACCAGATATAGCAACAAACATGGCAACCATATTTGAATTATATTGATGCAAGATGGCAACAGTGTTTTGAAATTTGTAGCCAAAATCACTTGGCGACAAGCATATTAGCTACCAATAATTTTTGTTTCCAATTTATTGCTAACTGCAGTTAGCAACAAATTTCGTGCAAATAGCAATAAATTTTACCGGTTGCTAGAATGATTTATTTTTGTAGTGCTTCCCCCATTTCTTGCTCTAATTCTTCAAAACTAAAGGCACTTGTAGAACCTTGAGGATTTTGAACGATAGGAGAATGCAGTTCTTCTTGCACTCTCTCACCTCTCAACCCTCTTCTTATAGCTTTTACGGTTCTCTCAAGTTCCGTATCAAATGGAATAAGAGGCAAGGCACGATTATTTCTTGGCATACAAGACCACAAGGCTAAAGAGGGGTACTCAAGCAACTTAACAAGCAAAGGACACCAACACACAAACGACAAAAGAACAAGAAAATAAAAATAAAGACTTAGACTCACAAGCAAAACTACTACTCATTGAAAATACGCCGATCCCCGGCAACGGCGCCAATTTGAACAAGGGAAAAACTAGGTAATTGCTAATTCCCCTAAGAACAAATAAAAGTCCTAACTATGCACCTAAACTAGTCAAGTGGTAAGCGGGGGTCGAACCACAAGGATCGAAGGTCTCACCAAGGTAGAGTCACTAAGAGTATGCAAAGTCGAAGAAAACATCAAGTTTTGGTTAAACTAGGGGATTTAAACTATTGGAATCAAATTAGGAAATTAAAAGCACTAGGAGTGGGGAAACACCACAATCATGATTCACATCCAAAAACCTTGTATAGTTATGGGGATTAACATGTAAAGTGGATATGCAAAGGGAGTAAATAATCCTAAACACCTCTAAAATCTTTCTTAGGGAGTTTAGGGTCCTAATTATAGCAATAAAACCTATATTTCGAGGTATTATCACTTAACTAGGCTAAGATATATAGGAATTGAAATAAAACCCAAATCAATATAAGTCAACAAGTGATGCATAACAACCAATCAATCATTTATGAAGATCAATCACCTAAAAGCAAACTATTAAGGGGCAACGAATGGGTCAAAGGATGATGGAGCTCACATGAACTAAGTTACCAACAACATCAATGATTGCACAAATCCCAAACATAACAAGCCCAACATATTTTACTCATGAAAATAGGATGAAAATAATGATTGGGCTCCTCCCCAATCCTAGTTAATGAACTACTCACTATCCATTATATTAGCAAACATCCTAAACATGGAAGAACTAGCAATAAATCACCAATCCAAAAAAAAAAAAACCAAAAATCAAAACTTTAAATAAAAAACAATACAAAATCTAAAGAACAAACAAGAAGAAACTAAGAAAAGGTGGAAACTTTAATCTAGATTAAACTATTAAACATGAAGATTAAGCATTGAAAACATGAAACCAAAGCATGAAAATAAAATAAACTAGAAATGCATAAAAACAATGAGTAAGAAAGAAAGGATTGAGAAGATTACTAAGTAAATAAGAATTTCAAAGAAATTTGTCACTTTTCATTGATTTTCAATCTCCAAAATACACCTCTTGACCCAAGTTTTCTCTCTCCTACACTAAGTAGCTAAGTTTAGGGTTCTAACATATCTAGATTCTTTTCCAAAATAGGGTAAGGGGGTATTTATACCTCCCCTAATTACAAATGTCGTAAAGGAAAAGAAACGCGAAAAAGACTCAACGGACAGTAGCCAGGGCGGGCTGATGCGAGAGAGCCCGGGCGGGCTAGGATAGAGCCTGGACGGTGCAGGGTGACCGGGCTCGAGCATCTACCCCGGGCATATGCCATTTTTCCAGAAGTAAGTATTGCTACTGGAGAGCATGGGCGGGCGTCCTAATAGCCTGGGTGGGCTGCTGGGAGCTCGGACGGACGTCCTGGCCCGGGCGGGCTTCTGGGAGCTCGGACGGGCTCTGGGCTCGGGAGAGCTTCGGGCTTCCCGGGCAAACTTCTTGCTTCCCTTTTTGCTCCCCTCTAAACTTGTAGGAACTTGAATTCCTACACATCAAAGATCAAATGGATAGAGTAGGAGGATGGGATGCAAATACATGTATATATACGCTAAGAGAGAGTTAGATAGAAAAAGAGGTGAAATTAAGGGAAAAAAGAACTAAAATTGGAAATAAACTAAGTAAAATAGCCTTAATACTACCCCAGGAGTGAAATAAATCTCACTCATCAGTACCCTGGAAAGATGAAGAAGAAGTTTTGGGCTTCTCTTTCTCCTTTTCCTCCTTAGCTTGTGCCTCATATTTCAAGGCAAGCTTACATACATCACTAAAAGTGGCATAGTGAGTCACCTCCACTTTCTTACTTATCCCCTTTGACAAACCTTTAACTAAACGAGCAATTTTAAAGGTTTATTTCTCTTATAAATCACAAATCAAGCACAATTTTTCAAACTCTTTCATGTATTCTTCCACACTCATGTCATTCTCTTGTGAAAGGTGGGTAAGTTTTAAGTATTGCTCTTGCTCATACTCCTTACTAACCCATTTATCCCTCATTTTCTTCTTCAATCTAACCCATGAATCGATGTTCTCTTTTCCTTCTCTCTCCTGCTATTTGACTTGAGGTTTTCATACCAAAAGGCAGCAATTTTAGTGAGTTTTAGGACCGCAAGTTTGAACCTTTTCCTATCATCATACCCTTTATAGTCAAAAACGGTTTCAATTTACCTCATCCAATCAAAAAAGGCCTCACTATCATGCCCCCATCCAATTCGGGCATCTCAATTTTTAAACCCCTATCTTCATTAAAATTTCTAGGTGTATTTATCTCACCCTCCTTATTTTTAAGAAAATTTAGTTTTCAAGTTGTTTGTATCAACATTTCGGACATAGCATCAAGCCTAGTGTTTTGTTGAGCCTTATCTTCATCATTTTCTTCTGATTTCTTCTATAAGTTTTCTAACTTTTGAGTTATGACTTGTAACATCCTAGCAAGTTCACCATCAGCCATGATTTCACTATTTTACTAGACTATTACAATTACAAGGGCCGGGGTAAAACTGTCGTAAACTTTGAACAATAAAAGGAAACTGCAAATGGCCTTGAGACTCTCAAAGGCTTATATATTATGAAAATACAGGAAATTTCAAGCAGAATAAAAAAAGAAAATCTTGAAAAGCTTTGCGGATGAAGGAGAAATCTTCATTTGGAGTTCTGTATGTTGGATTTACTTCGTTCTGGCACAGTTGCGAAAAATGTGCCCAATTTAATAGCTAAAAATTTCACAAAAATCTGAAAACATTTGTGAGTATTCTAGACAAAAAGTTACGCAGAATGAAAAAAAGAATCAACCAATTTGGACTTCTGAAGGCTGAGAAATAGCCCTTTAAAGTCGACTGAAAAACTGGATTAATTCTGGCAGTTTTGTTTCTTCTCTAAAAATCAATTTTTTATTCAATATCTCCATGCCAAAGCTCTGATACTAGATGATGTAAGTCTAAATACACCCTACAAAGTGTTGGATAATGAATCTAAACTCAAGGAACCAAGAACACTCACTTTAACACTCGAAAACACAAGAAACAAGGATAATTGTCAAACCACAAGAACAAACTCAATGATTTGGGGTTTCTAGGCCAGAGATAAGACTCACTCAATATCTCCTAGGATTATCACTCAAGACTCACTCAAAGTAATAAGGGTAAATTAACACTTGAGACACACTCAAAGCATAAACTTGAAACACAAGGTTTTTTATAATCACACAAAGCTGTCTTTCTCATATCATAAGTTGTCCTTATATAGGATATAGGAGCAGCAAAAGAAAGCTTAAAACACTCAAAAAAAATTGTACCCTAAAGAAACCGCCCAAAGCTACGGTTTCAAGGAGAGCTAACAAGCCTCCCATAATCACGCCTCTTGAAGCTCCATAAATGAGTTGTTACAACGAGGTTATAACCAGCACACAAAGAGCTTAAACACACCCTAATTACACGCCTAATAAACATCAAAGCACACGCCTATCATGAGTTTACTTTATGAGTAATCTCATGGTTTTATTACAACCCAAAAACAACAAAAGCAAATAGAAACCCAAACATAACTTGGGCTTTCTTTACAACCATACTTGAAACCTATACAGAACTTGGGCTCTTCAATGTTGCATGCCACCTTCATTCCACCATCCAATTTAAGCAAGTAACAAACTCGGGATTATGAACAAATGGAGAAAAACCAAGAGCTTCTAAAACAAGTGCAACTTGTTCATGAGCCAAAGAGCCTTTAAGTGGGCTACACTTTGGATCAGAGCGAGTGAAACCTGAATCTAAGCGAGATTAATTCATTTAGTGAGTGAAGCTAATTTGTTTAACCTCAAACTATCCTCTTAAATGGTGAGTGAAGCCATTAATCTAGTCTAGAACCCTTAACAAACCAATACTGCATGAAGGTTTTGGGAGGTTCTTAGAATCATATTGATTGGTATTATGAGAGTAGCAAGATCTTATCAGATCCGGGCGTGCGGATTGTTGGATTTTTGTGTTTTTTGGTTCGTTGGAAGTTTAACATACGAAAGTTTAACAATACAAAATTTGGTGTCTTTTCATTCAAAAACGAAATCACAACAGCGTCGAATGTTTCACAAAGTTTTATGGAGTTCTAGACAGGATTGAGAAGGTGAATGAAGCATACAAGGTTAGAGCAAACAAGAATCGAAAAGAAGTGCTCTACGAACCAGGCGATCTAGTGTGGTTACACCTCAGGAAGGAACTAACGATTTCCATCAAGAAGAAAGAACAAGCTCATGCCAACGAGTGATGGTCCATTTAAGGTGTTGAGATCAACAACAATGCTTACAAGATAGAGTTACCTAGTGAAATGGGTAACATTTCAACAACATTCAACGTTGGTGATCTAGCTCCATTCGTGGATGAAGACTTTGATTTACAAGAAGATTCTTCCCAACCGAGGAAGAATGATGCAGGAGCATTTAGCTCCATTAATCTAAATGTTAATCTTCTTGAAAATACCATAATAATGCTTTAGAAGTTCAGTTTTTAGGTTTAATTAGCACTAAGTATCATAGAGTGTTAGTTAAATAATGTTAGTTACTTAATCGGTTTTTTAGAAGCACTTTTGTAACCTTTTTGTGAAGGCTTTCTTCTGAATTTTTTGTAAGGTGCTTAGTCACCTATGTGCTTAAACTAGTTGCTTACCAAGTATGAGGCATCTGCTTGCCAAGGAGCCACTTAAATGCTTTCCTAAGCTTGAAGAAAGAAGAATAGTCGACAAAGGCTGTTGGGCAGCGTGAGAATAGCCGTAAGAAATAAAGGAATGGGCAGCAGCCAATTCTCCACATTTTGGGACATGTGACCTATGGTTGTAAAGAGCTTCAAGTGTAGGAAATCCTCCCATTGGTTTCCTGGATGTTTAAATAGCCAATCATGAGATATTTGCAGAAAGATGGATAAAGATCCTCTAAAACCGGATTTCAGCATCTCTTTCAACTTTTAGCTTATATTAATCATATTTCTAGATCTTTGTTTTCTGTGATATTTTGACATGCTGTAATATAAGTAGTGAGCTGCTAGCTTGTAAAATTTCAGCATTGATAAATGAAACGCCAGATAGTTCTCTCTATTTGAAAACAAGTGTGTTTTCAGTCCAAAACCGAGTTTTGTTTTGTACCCTTAAAATCCTTCTTGTTTGCTTGTCATCCATTGAGGTGAGAGCTAAGCTAGTGAAGTAGGTTGTAAAACAAGTTGTTTCACCTTATTTTAGCCTTGAATGGTGGTTGTTTGGGTTGTGTAAGTGGTGGTTGTTTGTCTTAGACAAACCGGGTGTGGTTTCCTTTGTTTTCTCTTAAACCGATTCTTAATCTCTCTTAACAAATACTCTCATGTGCTTAATCTTTATGTATCATTTGGTATCAGAGCTTTAGGTCGGTATAGAGCATCTTAAACCCCTCATAAACCTATTCCCTAAGCCTAAACACATAGCTACAAAAATACTTAAACTGAAAACCTTTAAACCTCTAAATTTCCAACCTTTGGTGAGTTTTGTGCTGTTTCTTTGAGATGGATCGGAGGAAGGGCAAGGCACAAAATTTAGAAGAAACATGACTTTAGAAGAAGCTAGGTTGGTTGGGGTGGAGAAAAAAGTAGAACAACTCACGGATCAGATTAGAGATGTTCTAACTCATAGAAAAGATCTTCAAGTGGAGGGAAGGCGTGGAACTCCAAGGAGGGAGGGTGAAGAAGTGTAGGAGGCTATGATACTAGCAGGGAGGAGTTTGAACTTGCATTTGAAAGGAGGAGAACACCTAGGCCTAGAGATGTATGCAAAGATCTCAAGCTAGATGTTCCGGAATTCGATGGTAACCTTAATCCAGATTCATTTTTGGAGTGGGTTACATGATGTAATAGGATTTTTGAATTGAAAGGCTATGATGATGAGAAGTCTTTCAAGGTGGCAGTAGTGAAACTTAAGGGGTATGCTTCTCTATGGTGGGAGAATGTAGTGCTCCTTAGAAACCGAAAAATAAAGAGTAAGGTATGTAGTTGGGAGAAGCTTAAAAAGCTTATGAGGGAGAGATTTTTGCCATCTACCTATACCCTTGATTTATAACTAACTGTCATCTTTAAAACAGGGTTCTAAGAGTGTTGAAACATATATACATGAGTTCAAAAACCTGATGATAAAGCTGGATGTGCAAGAACGTGAAGAGCAAATAATGGCTCATTTCATTGGTGGCATTGATAAGAGCATTTCAAGGAAGTTGGAGTTGCAACCATACGCTACTTTGAATGAGCTCTTCAAATCAGCTCTCAAAGTGGAGAAACACCAAGATGAAAAGAAGAATAAGGGTGTGCAAAAGGGCAGGCCTTCTTACACTCCTAAAGGAGGTCCTAGCTACTTCAAAACCAACTCTCCTTACACTCCAAAAGGGGATACAAGCAAGGTGGTGGACAAGGGGAAGAAAGTGGCAGATTCTTAAACCGATTCTTAATCTTTCTTGACTAATGCTCTCATGTGCTTAATCTTTATGTATCATACATACTCACAAATTTTCATAAGATTTTGAGTAGCTTTGATTGGTCTTGGAAGTTAGAGTTTTTTAATGAAAATTCTAGATGATTTCTAGTGTATACTGATCAATCCATGGATTGATTTTTTTCTTCTTATGATGACCTTTGTGCAAAGTTGTCCATATCAAAGAGAAATTGTGTCAAGAATTCATTGATGATTTTCAACGTGATCTAAAGCACACTTTGCTTCAAGTTTTCATGCCTATAATATATGTTCCATGCATGTACTAAAAGAGAATCCAGATCAAGTTTTTATTGTTGAAGTTGAACAGAAGGTTGAAAATCGTTCTTGTTCCAAGGATAAAGCGTTGATATTTGAGGATTCTTATGAGGTCGGGATAATCCCTAGAGTGAGTGCACTGAAACTCGAAGCGTTTATTATTATTCCATTACTTGTTCCATCACAAATTTCTCCTAAGCAAGTGCGTTGTTGAAAGTGAAAGTGCACAACATTTTATTTTGTCTAGATATGAAGTTTCAAGGATCATTTGTTATCTTTAGCTTGTTCCAAGGATATGAAGTTGTTGGCCTTGTTCCTTGTTCCTTAATCCTGCATTTTTCTCTAACTTCAACAAAATTTCATGGGCGAAATTTTTCCAAGAAGAGGCAAATGATGCTTGAGCAACCAATGATTCTCATTCATAGACGTTTTTGGAAAGTCTTGAAGATTCTTGGAAGAGTCGTAAACAAAGTAGGTTTTTTCAAAGGGCATCCTAGTTTTATTAAGATTCAATGTATCGTAGAGTTTTATTGACATTAGATCATTTATTTGTAAAGAGTCCAAGTTATATTAGAACTCTTAGAGTCATACAAGTCTAGTATGATTAGTAGTCTAATCTTATTAGAAGTATAACCATGTTAGAAGTGTAATATTGTTGAAAGTCTAATGGTGTTAGAAGTCTAGTTTAGTCACTTAGGAGCAATTTTTAGTGTTAGAAGTCTAATAGTGTTACCCTAATTATGTTAGAACCCTATTGTTGAGGAGTCTAATCTCCTTAGAATTTTTTGCTTACAAGTTTTTACTATCCTACTCGATTCATATTAGTATATTTTAGAGTCCTAATTCTATTAGTTATGTAATTGCCTGCTTATTATGATCAATAAATACAGTTTGTGAGTTTAAGAAATGGACATGAGTCTTGAAAAGTTTTAAACACTTTCCAGAATTTCTATTTGTTTTAAAGAGTTAATCTAAATTCAAAAACCTTAGTTTTTAGGCGAGTTAAACGTGAATCTAAACAAGATTAATTCAGTTAATGAGTAAAGCTAACTTGTTTAGTCTTAAACTATCCTCCTAAACGTGTTAATGGTGAGTGAAGCCGTTAATCTCATTTAGGACCCTTAACAAACCATAACTGAGTGAAGGTTTTGGAGAGTTGAACTAAATTTCGTTCTCAGAAGTCAGAATCATATCAATACCTGCCCCCAACACATTGTATGGAGGGAACTTTTATCTTTCTAAAATACCTTACATATACAGAGCAGTGGTTGTCCGTTCTCCCTCTTACAATCTGATCCACATTGTTCTGTATTTACATTTACATTACATTATTCTGTATTTACATTCATGTTCAAATGTATCATACTACTGAACGAAGTCATCCAGGAAATCATAGTTTACACATAAATTAAATTTGAACTTTTCACAATGGCAATGCATGTTACTGCTAGGTTTTCTTAACTGCAACACATCTTTGAACAGGCATGCCAGCAGGTTTGGCACAAGATATCTCCCATTTGACCAGAAGAATGCTTACAGAAATCACCTTAAATGCTGCATTCCCCTACATTCTAGAGGTATTAAGCAGCACGAGTTTTACTGCACAGAAACGCGAGAAACATGACTTGCTACCTCAGAAACCGATATCAAACTTATCGGATGCTCCTTTACTTCCACGGCATCATCATGCACATTCAAGTCTTTAGGTATAACTTCCCATTCTTCCTTCGTTACTTGGAAGCATCTCTCTTTGACCCTTTCAAGTTCAAATGCCGTGGGCAGCACAACATAATCATTCAGAGGGTCATAGAAGGGATCAGGTTCGCCAGCATTTAGCCAGTGCTTCAGTATTCTGAACACATGATGGTCAGAAAGGATGCCACGGTGTTCAGCAGGTACTCCAATCCTAGCTTCAGCATTGAGCCCATCGGCCTAGAAAAACAGCAAAGCCAAAAGGGCATTTTCAAATGGATGAAGCATCTCCGGAAAATATTTGTCACCATCTAACAAAACTAGTTCTGCACCAACCTTAAAAATGAGAACAGAAGTGTACAAGACCAAATGACTAACTGTTTATACATGTGCACAAAAAAAAAGACACCATACATAAAATTATAATAATGGGAAGACTTCCAAAATTCTGATATAATCACTTCAAAGGAAAACTGCAGATGTTTAGCGCAGCAAAGATGAGCACAAAATACCTTTGCAGATTCTGCTGGAACAGTCCCATCGCCTTCAACACTAATGAACTTGGCCTGTAATAGTAGCAAACAATCAGATAGATGGAGACACTAGCAGCAGCATAAGTGCATCATGCAACCTAGAGAAGAAGTGTGTTGGGGGGGGGTTAGGCTAAAGGAAACAGAAATCGCTTAAGAGAGGAGTGCCATAGCAGAAAATCCAGTTTTTTCATCGACTCATTTCAAAAGTGTAAGGAGTGCAGAAATGTAATAAAACCAATTCACTAAGGGATGCTGTCTCTAGCTGCACCAGGAAGCTTTATGTTCACTTGCCTCATTTTCTTGATAAAATTATTTTCTCCTCCCCCTCCCAATGTACACAGAAAGGGCGTAAGGATTAAGGTACCTATAATAGCCTTTAACATCTTAGTTGCCAACTTAATTTGTTATCCCAGGGTAATATAATATGTAAAGCTTAAACAATCTGCTATAAGTCAACATCAATGTCAAACCAGAAACATCTCTAATTTCGAATTTCGAGGACGAAATTCATTTTAAGGGTGATAGAGTGTAACACCCCTAAATTTAAGCAGCTTTAATTGAAAAGTCAATTATACTTTATTAGCTTAATTAAGTTATTAATAATTCTTCTGGAATCATTTTGAGACATAAAGCTTTATCTATAAAAAAAAATTATGAAAATCCATGTAAAGTAAACTAAATTTTCATCTAGTTAAGTTGCCTGATAAATATAATTTTGGTTTATTGTACTAATTTATGTTTTAAGTAACTCTATTAAAAGTTACTGTATCTTATTGGCATATCAACTTTTTAGAGAAAATTCTTTAAAAAAAAAAAACATCATTTAGAGAATTCTCTAGAATCCAAGAGAACCTTCTCATTTCTATTTAACTTTCCAAAATGAATCAAAACCCCAAGATCAAAAACTTCTTCCTCCTTCCTCTTATCTCACGTCCTTCTCCTCCTCTTCTGCCGGCTCAACTCGCCGGTGGTACGCCACCCAGAATCGACGTTAAATTCTCCGGCGCCCATGTTCTGGTCCTCATGGTGTGGTGCATGAATAGCCATCATTGCTGCCCTGTTTCTCTCTCCTCTGTTCGTGCTTAGCTACATCTGGTGGTGTGCCGCGGAGCCTGTAGTCTGCCGGAACTCCGGATGCATGTTTTGCACCTCCCTTCTTTATGTTGTTGCTGGAAATCTTTCAATATTCTTTTCTTATAAGGTATAAAAACAAGCCATGTCCCTTGATTTTTAAATTCAAATTTCAGAATCAATCCGAGTATACTTTGTGGGCTATGTTTTAGTATCATTTGAAGCTTCCTAAATAAGGATTTTGATTGGAAGTTGGAAAAAAAAAAAACAAGCTATGCATTTCATCTCGGAATTTAAATCAGTTTATGGACAAATCACATATTTTTTTTATTATATATACTTGATTCCAGTAAATCTGATGCTTGCTATTTGATCAAATTGAAATAAGGATTTTGATTACAACTATGGGCTAGTTTGTTTAAAAGAAATATGAGATTTGTTAACCAACTTCATAATTCATTTGAGAACAATTGTTAGTGAACTATATGTTGAGTTGATAAAAAAATGAGTTTAGAAATTATTGACGTGATTCAGTTTACTTCTATGATAGGATGCAATACTAGCTAGTTTATGGATCTTAAGATCAATGAAATGAGATTATCATTATGAGCTATGAGGTATTCTTATATTTATGGTGATTAGAATTCATTTTATGAGTTGTAAGATTTGTCTATGTGTTCAATTTATAGATTTTCTATTACTAAAATCGAGGAATTATGTTGGGAAAGTTAAATCATATAACATATTTTGCTTGGAGGTAGTTTACTACTAATAGTTATTTTTTGTGGTAACCTTTATGGGATTTCGATATCAAATGGTGTGCAACGATGATATACTAGTGGAGCAATATTCATAATTGGGTAAAAGGTACACATTGTCCTCCATCTTCTAAACTAAATTCTACGTTTATGTGGTTTAAAGATCATAAGAGTTTTGGCATGAATTATATGTTATAAGTTCTATATAAAATTTTAAGTTCAATTAGAAATCGTATTGTTGTTTAGAATTTGAAAAGAATTTTGTTTGATCAAGCTATTTTACTAGTTGTTTTGTTCCAATAAATAGGATATCTAGAGTCTTTTATAAGTTTACAATTGATTATATGATTAGTATGTATTCAAAAATATGTGAAAGGAAATGCTATTTTCCCATATGAGATATTGTACATACATGATGATGAGCTTTAAGAACTATGACTTGAGTTACAAAAATATGAACTTACTAAATCATGAATGAGCATTATGATTTTGTTTTTGTGAGGAGAAGAAGTTTAAATTTACACTTATATTATATTATTAATAGCAATTACCGAAAAATATTGTAGGATCTGGGTTCTATAATGTTGGAAATCTATGTCGGAGTAATTGTGGGATAAAATAGTTGAATGGGAGGACTGGATTTCAGCATGGAACGCTAGGGAATTGATGATATGAATTTTAATGAAATGAATATGAGGTTAATATTAATATGAACATTGATTTCAGATATTCTGGAAGTATCGTTTTGGGTTATCAACTTAAGATTAACAAGGACATTGAGTTAAATATTTGGGATTGTAATTGCAAATGACTATTTGAGTCGTTGAATATAAAATCTTGACATAGAACTCGGAGTAAGATGTTCTTGAGTTATAAGATATTTATCAAAGCATAATATGGGTTTACTAATGAAATACTAAAGGAATAAAGTTGGAAATGCGAACACTATTCTGGCAATGCGGAGTTGATGTATTGAGTATGAAAATGATCAGGAAGTTATATAATAGAACTTTAGAGTGGATGGTTGGGTTGTTAGAAATTATAGTTGGAAGATCTAATATGAGAAACTTAAATATGCTTTAAACGACAATATGTTTACTCTTAAATGATTTTAAGGAGATGAAGGTATTTCTAGATTTTGGGTTTTGAATACTACTAAGTAATTTAGCTTGTGTAATGGATTTGACATATGATTTCTAAGTCAAGTCTCCATCATTTTAAAAGTATGTTTCCAAAATGTTAGGAACATGAATTTGTTATCCTATTATGTTCTATATGAATATATATTATATGAACTTAGAACTATGTATATGAGTTTCGAAAAATATGACTTTGTGAAAATTAAGAATTAAGTATTATGATTATGTTTTGTTTTATAAGGGAAGTAGCTGCAGAAGCAGTGACAAACAACATTCGTAGAGCGGGTATTGCTCATTATGTGTTATGGAGCGGGTAGTGCTCCGAAGGGCGTATTGCTCCGGAGCGCGTATTGCTCCGAAGCGGGTATTGCTCCGGAGCGGGTACTCCGGAGCGGGTATTGCTCCTTTGGGTAGGGTCATGACTTAAAAGTCTTGCAAGCACAGGTATAAGAAAGATGGGGAGACGTCCTCAAAAGTCCGGGAGACGTGGCTTAGCCCTCTCCATTCGTGTTCCTTCCCCGAGTTAAATATGTTTTATGTTAAGTAGTGAGGAATATTTGATAATGATATCTATATAACAAAATAATTTTTGGAAAGCATTTAGGAAATTACTCGATATATTTTGATATATTACGTTTGCATCGTTCATATCTAATGAGAAGTATCTCTGTATTTTGAGCGAGCATAAAAGTATTTGAGAAATATAAATATATTCTTTACGTCGAATTGTATTGGCACTTGTTAACTTTGTTTTGTAGTTTGTCTTTTTTTACTTTGAGAGATTTTGTAGTTTATGTCTTAGTCATATGAAATTATATTTAACGGTTAAGAACTTAGAAAGAAGAATATTTTTTTGAGAGATTATATTAAAAAGGAATATTAGTTTGACCCTAAAATATGATTATATGAAGTTACACTTTCGAGTAAGTTATATTTTGAATTACGTTAAGTTCGGATTTTGATTCTGGAAGATCATGTTAGATGCACTTGTAATCTTTACTTTCTTTGACGGAAAGATATACTTTCGTGGTTTGGTTTTAAGCACAGTGATTTATGAAATCTAAACCAAGTTTAGATAGTTTCTTATTACGCACTTTTCTTACTATGAGATTACTTAGCAACTCAAATATGTTTTAAGCCCCCAAAAAGAATTTATGGTTGGACATTGCGTACTCAATTTTGCTGATTTTGTTCTTGGAAAAATGTTAGTGATTTTAGCTGGAAATGTTGAAGCTAGCTCCGTTGTGGTTAAAGGATCACAAGTGTCATAAGAGATGATGCTCGGATGAGCTATGGTGGAGATTATATAGTTTAATTGAGAAAAATTCTTATGGTGTATTATTGTATTATTTCAGATTTCATAGATTCGGTTTGATCATTTCATGTAATTGTATTTCTATTTTGGGTTGTTGTTACGGGCTCATGACCCATAGGTCCGGGATCGTATAAAAGGTTAAGTTCCGCAACGAGTAGATGGAAATCCGAGGTTTATTATATGATAATTGAGATTTGTGAATGTTAAAGTATGATTAGCAAGCAGCTCGGAAGTGCAGGTTGTTACAGATGTATCTGATACAGTCAGGAGCATGAAGCATTCAAAAAAGTACATCGATGTATCTCTTATTATAAACTAAGACTGTGTGCGTGTGTGTGCCAGAGAACTAGTCACAAAAAAAACATGGTATTATGTAATGAAAAAGAGATGACCTGTAAAGGATGTATTAAGGTAGCGGTAGCACCCTACAGAAACTATTGCATCAATCATGGAGAATCAATTGTAATACTCTAAAGTGCAGGAAGCAACCCAAACAAGGTCTCGGTCCAGTGAATTTTGATCCATTGACATAAATCACTAGTAATAATAACCAAAGGTACTTATGCGACGAACATACCCCACACCAAATCAATAGGAGTAAACAATCACGCAGATACTACTATGTCTGCAAGTTCATAGTTCATGCACATAGCTTTCAAGAAAGATTCACGATAAGCATTAAAACAAAGATAAGACCTGATTATATCTCAGCTGCTCTAGATCCGTAACAGGTGAATCCTCACTGCCATAGCTGCAGCACATCAAACTAACAGTAAGACCAATTGGAATAATGAAACAATTAAGTGGATCATAAATGAAAAGGCCAAATCCAATAGAACTACCAGAAAGTATAAGTTATAGTATAAGGAGGCACAAATTGAATGAGCAGAACAAAACTGATATATATCATACCAAACACTGTGAGGAGTATCAAGACTGGTTCCATAGATGTTATAAAATTTAACTTTCGGAGGAACCCTTGCACAAGATAATATCTCCTTAGTTTCACTAGCCCAACTTAGTATATCCATGTTGAATGGAAGAGGCATACTGCCACCTACATAGTCAACCTGATAAGAAACTACAGTCAGAAAATTCTATATTGAAGCACAAGTTTGAATAGTGCTACGATAATTCTAAGGTTACAATTCAAGTCACGCCACCACTAACCGTATTTCTTGATAGAGACTTCTCAAAGATAGTTATACTTTCCTCTGGAGTATATGAGTCCAACATTATAAGGGAGTTCCCATCACCGTCATGCTTCTTCCTCCAAATTTCAAGGCGTGGAGGATCTAGCCAATGAAATTTGGGACAAGCCATCAATTCATAGATTGAAGGACATTCAACAAGCTGAAAATTGACAACCATCAATTATAAAACATCAACTAAAAATACACAAGGAATGCAGGAGAGGTCAGAGCAGCCAACACCTAGCAGCAAGGAAAACATCTGAAACTATTATAGTCATACAAGAGGGGAGTCAAGGGCTCAAAGCGATAACGAAAATCATGATCATCCTTGAGTTTTTACTTACGTTAGTCAGATGCAACTGTCAGGTACAGATACATATCCGTTACGACACGTTGAGACTCAAATTTTCGGACACGAGGACCTAGTCCTAGAATTGAACAAGGGTGCAGGGACACCGTCATGAAATTTTAGAATCTTTGCAAATTGAAAATACATATACCATTCTTTGGATTCAATTGTTTGTAAAATCTAGTTCAAATCTTAACTCAAAACAATAATTCAAAATATACTGTACAACTTGCTCATCTCTTCTCCTCTACTTTCATAAATTCCCTACAGATATGTGGACAAGATAGTTGCGGTGTCAAGGTGAAGATTGAAGTATCGTGTAAAGAATCCATACCCTTCTAAAAAGTAAATAGAAGTAATAGAACTCTTTACAAAGATTTAAAAACGAGAAAAAAACAACAGAAATATACTTCCTCCGATTCTTAATAGATGCATCATATTGACTTTTTTACACTATTTGTATCAACTTTGACCAAATATAATTACTAATTTTTACAGAAAAATGTCATTATTTTCAGTGTTATTGTTTAATCTCAATGTATATAATTGAAGATATTGATGGTCAAAGTTGTACATCGACAAGTGTGGCCAGTCAATATGATGCATCAAATAAGAAACAAAGGAAGTATTTCACTCGAGCAACACATAGTATGCATTGAGACTTGAGAGACTGTATGATTAAGAGAGTAAAAAAAACAATGAATCCAAATACAAATAAGTTCAATCAGAGTGAGATATAGGAGTATATTTGAAGCAACAAGAGCTGATGGAACTCGGCATACGTGAATACAACTTCCTGTTACATGGAGGCATATACTTGTTGGGCAACTACTTAGTCCTCTTTACATCACTCACTTATGCGCTGTTGTCCCACTTGGTTTCCTCTTAAATGATCATCAAGTAAATAAAGTTTAAAATATATAGAAGGGTGTCGTACAACTACATTGGCTTACAACCAATTAAAGGCATGTTGAAGCAAAAAAAGAAATAATGCTGAAAAAGAAGATGATGAGGAAAGAATGTTAAGATTAATCCAAGAGAAATCATAATGCTGTCAGCTCATAATGCTCAAGACACAGTAAAGAATTACAACATGCATCCCCCCCTTCTTCCAGGCCAAAACACAATACTAAAAAGCACAAAAAAAGAAACAAAAACAAGAGAAGAAAAGAAAAGGCAAGAATAAGTATATACCAGCTGGTGCATGCTCCATTTGGATATGAAGAAGTTCTGCTCCCATCCCTCAACAAATGAACAACCATTCAACATTGCAGAAGTGACATATCCAGGAGCACCTGTCAATTTGAAGCAAAAAGTTCTATTAATTCTATCCCAATTCTGCATAAGATGGTCATGTCAAGGAACATATTCTTTCTACCAGAGTTCTTATTGTTTATGAACTTGCATGTTAACATGAAAAACTTTGTGTTGATGCAATTAAGGTCGATTGTACATTTGTACCACCTGCCAGGTTGTCTATTTTAACGGTCAAGTCATTCAAAAGTTAGTCAAACGAACAATGTCAAGGTTACTAATGTGGCTGGAGGCATTTTTGAAAGCCACAGTCAGAAGAATGGGTGAAAAGGGAATTGATTCGTTAAAGTTTCCGTAGCAAGTTCACAATATCATTTACATTTTAAGGGTTTCTTCAGATTCAATAGTCATCAAAAAGTGATTTTGGGATCAGTGATGCAAAGATTTAGAAAGAAATTCGGGTCATTCTATTATGTGCTCCTATGTCTTTCAGGATTCTACGTTATGCCCTCCTCCCTCCTACAGAACTCCAGACAATAACACTGGTTTTAGATATTTTCAATGAGGCAAGATAAATGTAGAATTTGAGAAGTTGTCAAAAACTAATACACGGAATCTTGTAAACTGACTGTAACGAATTTGATTTCCAATTAGGGAAAAAACACAATGAAGTCAAAAAGTTGTCAAAGTCTAAAATTCCGAATTCTAGAGTAGCACGAAACGTGCATAACTATCAATTCTGCCCAGAAAACGGAAAAAGAGGTGGAGGGAACCAAGTTTAGTCTCATTTGACAAGGCTTGATTAGACAATGAATTATATAAAGAATTTGGATCATAAGCAAGTCAAATCACGGGCCAGGAACACTTGCCTTGAAATGGAGCAGCAATTGCTATCCAATTCTTCACATACTTCTCAAACACCTACATGAATTTACAGACCATGCCCCTTCAATTAACTACACGACGACATTGTATTAGCAATTCAACCAGAGAAAGCAAGAGTGCTCACATCGCCATGCAGGGACATGAAACATTTAACAAGAATGCCACCCATAGAATGGCTAATTATGTTTATCCTTTTTCCCCCTGATGCAGTATAAATTGACTCCAATTTTGCAGCAAATCGCTCCATTGTTTCCTGCAACCTGAGGTTTTACGAGTGGAAAGTGAGCCAGAAGAAAAGAAACAAAAAAGATCCCATCAGACATTAAATAAGAACAGATAAAGTTTCAGGGGGAAAAAAAAGCATAGTATTCAACTGATTGCAACGTAACCAACTCATCAACATAGAAGCATAATATTAACATTTGACCAAACTTATCAACATATCAAAACAATTCCACAAACAATAACATAAGCTTTTCAGTCACTGGTTCTAAAGTGACAAGAGTACAAACTGCAAAGCCTCAAGCATACTTTCCCTTTTTTTTTCTCTAGAAGATTTTAGCATGTGCACAATCCCAAACGCTAAAATGCCTTCTGAGTCAGTAAGGGTGGCAGCTCTTATTACTGCCCCTCATTTAGCTCTTGCATTAACAGTAATGGATAAAGAACGAGTGAAAATAACAATACAAAGTGTGGGCATGGAAAGAGAGAGAGGAGTGTCAGAATGGAAAGAGATTAAAAGAAAAGTGATAAAGAAAATTTCAAGTTTACTTGATATAGAAATGTGAAGTTCATCGTGGGACATCGCAGAAAGGCAGATTTGAAGTTTATTAGAGATGGAGTAGCAAATAAGCATAGCCAAAGTCCTTGTCAAAAATCATTGCAACAGCCTAAGTGAAGTGGGCAATAATTTACTTCAAAAGCCCCTTCAAGCCACATTTAATTTATGCCAATTAACAAGCAACTTGATGCGGATTCTAAGGCAACTAATCAAGATGAACCTATTACACTTCTCATGGAACATATGGGGTTCACTTTGATGGCTCAAAGACAAGCTTTTGTCACTTGTGTTGCTTGGATTGAAGAAGAAGCTACTTAGCATTTTAATTAAGTGTCCTAATCAGTTAAAATGTTAGTTAAAGTAGTTGAGTTGTTTTTAATTATGTTTAGTTGCAATAAGGTACGAAAATCCTAAGCTAATTTCGGCCCATGTGAGTCTTAGTTGTCATAGTTTGTATTTTAGGAAAGTATCCTTAAAACATGAGTTGTAAGTGGCGTGCAAGGGGATGCCCTTAATGCCGTGTGGTTCTAGAGTATTTTAGGAAAGATTTGCACATCTTTCCTTTTGCTTGTGTTTCCTTAAGTTCTAGCTAGATTCTAGGCTTGAATTAAGGGGAAACTTTCCTTATCTTTTCCTATGTTGGCCGCGGCATGTAGTAAGCTTGGAGGGCAAGGATTTCTTGCTTCTTCTATTATAAATAAATGGTGCCTAACCATGTTAAGGTTAGAGTGATTTTATGATTAAACGTTATGTTAAGTTTGTGATTGTTTCATAAACCTAAACTTCCATTAACTTGATTTTCAGGAGTGATTATTTAGTTAGTGTCTAAACAACTTAATTCCATGAGTGGTTTGAGGGTGTTTAGTATTCTTCGTTGAGTAATTAGGAGTGATTACTTAGCAAGAAATATCCTTGTTACTTGTTCAACTTTTGGATTTGCATCAAAGGGACGTTTTCATTGAATACTTAGCTTACTTAGCTTGGTGTTCATATCAAGACTACAATCATACCCCACAAGCAAGCCAAGAACTAAAATAGCCCACATAGAAATTTTGATACAGAACAATCAATGAATATTAGCGCATTCCAGTCCAACCAAAGATAACAAGAATTTGAAAACAAAGCAACCTCCAAAAGGACCTTCTCCCTGTTATTCTTAACTCTTAACACCTTACTTAAGCTCATAATACTGCAGTCTCAACTTTATGGAACAGGTATATTACTGCTATATTTGCACATCAGAAAATTATTGGTCCTAACAACAGCTTGTGCTATATTAGAGACAATTGTCTTGCTCACGAGCAAGATTGTTGAAAGCAAAGCATTACGCTAAAGAGCAGATTGTACTAAAAATATCATTAAAAAAAAAAACTTGTAGATGACATGACCTGATGACTAATCACCTTAGAAACAATAACGATTAGCTGTGATGATCTCAACCAATTATGCAACTAACTCTGGGGAAGGATCCATGTGCTTGTACCCTGATCAAGGTGATTATTCTGTTTTTTAGAATCTATATGACTAATTCCCGATTTCTTATGGCACAAGGATTCACCAACCTATACTATTAAATTAAGCTGCTCATGACTCACTTAAATCATAAGCAAAAACAATAAAGAACAAGAGAAGTCATGGTTGACAGAAAGTCAAACACATATGTCAAAACAGAATTTAGACAGTAACCAGAGTCATTGAGGCACACGCCAATTTAGCCACTCAAGAAAAACAGACACCTATGTAGATCAAAGATACTACAAAATAGAAAATAAAAACAAAAGAACAGGCAAACAGCAGTAGAGCATAAAACATACCTATTACTTTGCCGAAAATCATAGCCAAAGCCAAACAGTGTTTTCCCCTCTTCAAACCCCCACTTGATCATTTCTGTTATCATTTCATGAAAATAATACACACCTTCCCTTCCAAGGATCTGCATGCCAAATATAAAGACTTGTAAAATTACCATCCTGTACTGTATCATGGGGTATGCAGCTGACGAAAAAGAAAACTCTGCATAAATGCAGCAATGTCATGGTTTTAAATTTCAGCCAATATCCTACATATCAGCCAATACATATCAGATTTTAACTTACCAAACAGAAATTCTTCCACTGTAAGATTTTGTTAAATACTCCCTTATATTTATTAGTTTACCCACTTCTTTGGGCACAAAGTTTTAGGAGAAGTAGGTATGTAGGCCATAGAAGGAAAGAGAAAGTATTAATTTATTGACATATTGTATTGAAGTTAATGTTGTGGACCAAGTGAGAAGATAAAAATAATAATAAACAATTGGTAGGACCATTCTAAAAACAGAAAAAAAAGAAATGGGTAAACTAATAAGGGACAACCCAAAAAGGAAATTGGGTAAACTAATAAAAACCAGAGGGAGTATTATTAGATACAGTCAACATAAAGAGGATATATGTCTGATATAACCAATATAATATCAATCGTGACCCTAACACAAGATCGCCATAAGGTCAAATACTACTTCTAAAAGGCTTCGGCTCCTTACAAATAGATTTGATCATAGAGTATACCTACACTTCCATGATGCACAATTGATACAACGAATATGACATTAGCAACGATTTAAACCCGGAGTAGGCTAGAATTGAGCTCAAACTAAACTTGAGACATTAAATTTACTCGAAAAGCTAGTGAACACCGTGAAAAAAATAATAATAGTATATTCTTATGTAGAAAACTTTACAAATGTCCCACAATGGTTAAAATTAAAAACAAGCTTTTATTCTCTGCAAAAAAAATGAGTTACAACCCACAAATCAAATAATAATGCATCTCGTGAGGTTTACAATCAAGCTCACGCATGAGAGGGTAGACAAAAAAGAGAAGAAATCCCAAGGCTTAACAGAAAAAATTGAGGTGGTATAGAAGGCAGTTAGTGAGAGCAACAAAAGTAGAGGGGTAGTCCTCAGAATGTAGTCCCTCCGTCCCTTATAATAGACACCATTTTCCTTTTGGGGATGTCCTAAGAATGCTCCATTTCTTTTGTGGTCAGGGGGCCCATTACTTTACTTCTAACATAAACTACATGTGGTCACATTACTTTTACTCTCATATAAACTACATGTGGTCCCATCATTCCAATTTGTCACCAACTCTACTCAACAAAATATTAGAACTTGTGGCAAACCTATATGAAGCATACTATCAGGGATGGAGAAATAATTAGGGTAAGGGGAAAAAAGAGAATGTCATGCAAATTCGGTTATCTCATTGTCCCATGCGAATGTCTAGAAGTTTTGTATGATGCCTTGAACTTGAAGCTATCAATACAATCCTCAACCCTCTTCTCTAATTCTATTCCTCTTTTTTTTTTTTCTTTTCCTTCCTAACTGATCAGAGTTCGTCTTAGATCGGTAATTCGATAGCAAAATTCTATAATGTAAAACAAAAATCTTAAACCCACATTTCAACTTTTAGATAATACTCCCTCGTTTCTTTTTAGTTTACTCACTTCACTTTGGGGGAGAACCAAGGAGGAAGTCCAAAATATGAGAGAGAAACTGAAAAGTAAAAGAGAGAAACTAAAAAGTGGGTTAAGATATTAAAAAGGGGATGACATGGGTGGAAAAAGAGGAGAAAGTAGATGGGACATGTTACCAAGAATAGGAAAGGCAACAATGTATAAATTAGAAATAAATGGACCAAAAGAAGAAAGTGTGTAGATTGAAAAGAAACGGAGGGAGTATATAGATGTTTAATTTAGTACGCGCACACACATATAGTTTAAAACCTAAAACACCAAATTAAGAAACAAACAAGTTAGATAAGCTAAATTAGAAATGAACCGGTACAAACTAGGAGTTGTCCCACGTCGGTATGGAAAGAAAGCAACATGCTTATATTTTCCAAAAAAGAAAAAGGTGGGTATCTAACAATTCATATTAATCAATGTATCATCTGACATATCCCACAAAGTTAATTCTTAAAATATTTACAAATCTTTACCCCCCCTCCCCAAAAAAACAAAGAAAAAAGAAAAGAAACTTATACCCTTTATGGAAATAAAACAATAAACATTTAAACGAAGTTAGATGAATCAAACTTCTAACAAGAGAGCGGGGAGAAGAAAAAGAATTAAAGCAAGTAACATGATAGCATTATATCACAGAGCGAAGGGACAAATAAAACATACTCGAAATTATTTGGGAAGCAAGCAACAAACTTGTGTTCTCTATTAATTAGAAAGATAGCTATCACATAGCACATACACTAATAGAGTCGGTTTTCAACTTGAACTTTGTAAGTATGAGTCGAGCCAAAGATTCTCGAGCTCAATGAGTTTCATATCGACGAGCAAAGCTCTCTCAACTCATGATCCACTTGCTCAATAAGCACCCTTAGCCTCACGCAAAGGAGGCGCACTTTTATTGGCAAAAACTTCAATAAGTTACTTTTACATTATTCTGCCTTAAATCCCTGCTATTATACATGATAACTTTTCCCCCTTGAAATGTACCAATATGCTTCATAATATTTTTGAAGTATTCCAGAAAGTGCACTAGTGCATTAAATTTTGCAACGGCAGCTACCGATAAGTGTAGAGCATCATTAACTAGACAATGACAAACAAAGGGAAGAACCACTAGAAGACAAAATAAAATAAAACATACAAAAAGAGATAAGAGCACCATATAGAAGGGTAATAGACGAAGCACAAAATAGACGAGTAGAATAATAGATAAATACCCCACTTTGAAGGGGCAGTGGCTCCTTTTCTCACCTTAGATCTTTAACAATATATATTAGTACTATACTTGTGATGCATTTCCAAGGGACTCTTTACCAAGCTATATAAACAATTTTGTTTCCAAGTTCTGTTAGGCTCGTTGATGGTACTCATCATTAGAAAACCCAAACAGTCCTAAATAGCTACCCATTATTCGCAACTTCGCTAAGATTTGATCTGATAGCTTGATTATTATTAGGCTTTGGTTTACTATATTAAGCTCATATGATATGGGTAATAGCATGGGAATTGATTTGTTGTATGAAGTTGTTGTTTACATGGCACACAACAAACAAGAGCAGTTGGCGATATTCAGTACATGCACCATCATTCTCGACAAGCAAGCTGGTCAAATCTCATTCAGGCCACAGACACCTTGATGTGTGAAAATTTAGGAATATGAAGGCACCAAATTGGAGTTGGTCCTCGGTTCAAATTTTTGATAAGAAATATTCTTTTAATAGATTTTACGTGAAATATGGGTTGGGACATTAATCTGAGTTGAAAAATGGGATGTTCAAAGTTAAACAACAAAGTAGCAGCAGCTTTTCATCCATATTCTTGGACAAGTTTAATTGGCTACTTGAATGTAATTGGCTAGTAGTAGAGTTCAGCAATGCTTATATATTTTCATGAGAGTACTTGGTTGGTATGTGATTAGATAACTTGATTCCTTAGCAGGTGCACTACTTTATTTCTTACATGCAACAAGGAAGTCGTTTTAGAGTTTTAATTTTCCTTGTCTTGAGCTGGCAACTCAATTTCAAGAACCCTTGAGTGGCCTTAGGGAACAAAGACAAATATATCTTCAAGTTCAAACTTCAGGTGAGTGAAGCCATAGGACCTTAAACTCAACCCTTCGGGAGTTGTAGCTGAGTAAAGGTTACAAGGAGCTAAGCTTTGGCAAGCAAATAGCAATGCGAATCAACTTCAATAGGCAGCAGTAGAAGACAGTGGAATCCCGCCTTCCAGCTTACAAAGCCACAACCTAAATTGAAAAAACACTATCAAACTTAGAAGGAGAAGAGAGAGAAGCAGCAACTCAGCTAACCTTACTGAGTTACTGGAGACGCCTGGAGGAAGATGATGTCAGAGACATGCAATTTATCAAGGGCTCTCGCTTAAAATAGGAAATTAAAGTATGGGAAAGATTCAACTTGGAGAAATTTTAATTTTTCTAAACCCATTCCTTCCCTCTCCCTCATCACATCACTATGTCCAGTGCACCTCGCCTGGAGGGCCAGGTGTTCCATATGCGACAAAACCATCATCCCTCCTGCATCAGTCCTCACGCCTAAGCGTGTCTCAAGAGCGCTTTTGAAAAACATAGTAACTAAGTTCTACAGCAGTATGTAAAACCCAAACCTGTGAATGCCCACTTTAACCCTGTTGGGGACAAACAGAAACATCATCTTAGCGCAAAAAATTTCTATCAGAAGCGATTTATCAAAAGAAAAGTATTAATATAATTTGGCTCTCATTTGTTTATTTGAATTAAAGTCTTTAATCTAAATTAAAAACCCTCATTCAGCAGAGCAGTCGCCTACTTAAACGTTTAACTGCTGGCCAATTATCCTAAAATAAAGTCCAGCGCACAATCAAAACATCTAGACACTTGCCACATGTCATCATGGCTACACAATCTCGCAAAATGAAGACGACCAGTCTTCAGCAAGACAAACTGTCATTTATTTTGATGAGATAGCCTGTAAATCAAGAGTGCGAAGAAAAGAAATGTAATCATCAAACGGAGGGTCATTGGCTAGTGACTGTTTTTTTCGAGTATTACTCCTTCCATCTCATATAATTTTGTGCACTCCTATAGCACCGGGTTTAAGAATAGTATTTAGAGTGAGAAGAAAGTAAGAGAAAGTGTGGGGTTGGAGAGAGAGAAAAGAAAAAAGATTCTACTTGAATAGCTAAGCGTGTAATTAAGCAATTTAGGACAATCAATAAAAGGAAATGCGCAATATATATTACTCGGAGTATTTCACATGGAGATAAGTCTAAAAACATTGTTACAGCACATGGAAATGTTTTAAAAGTCTCGTGAAGCTCATTCTTGTGCTAAACTTTTGGGATTGAAGAATAAGGTTTTTTGTTTCTCAAAATCCCGTCTTTCATGGGTATAGGGTAAAAATATAAGATAGTCAACAAAACCTCCTTCCCACTTCACAAAATACGTGCACAAGAATAGCCATAAGTGAAAGATAATTCAAAATTTTATCTGACATATGTTACAATAAATTAAGCTTCTGGAATCAGATTATGAGGGAGTCTTTTAGCTTGCATATCAAGATCATAGTAATCCACAGAAGTACAAACATCAAATAAAAACAATGGAGGCAGCTCTGCATCAGCGAATATAAAAATGGTCATCTACTGTTTAGATCAAAGTAGATCCCCAAAGAGAGACATTATGTACCAGGTCAGGGTCAAGGACATCAATTGCATACAGCCCATATCGATCTTCAGGCACTACAATGTTCGTATCAGAATCCAAAGATACCGTTTTACCTACATCAAAAGATAAAAAATAGAATGATGATCTGACAATAGAGAGTTGCAAAAAATCGAGAAATAAAACATGAAGCATACTTAACAAAGAAAGGATTACTAGCAGAACAAAATTTAGAAATGCATTTATATGCTAATGGTCATTGAGGACAGGATCTTCCGGATTAAATGAAGTAAAAGAGAAATAACCTTTTCCCTCATGTTTTGTTTTTAAGTTATTTCTGGAAAAGATAAAAACTTCCCTTTCATATTTGCACCTCTCGAACTCTGCTTAATGAAAGTCAACCAGAACTGGGAAGGTAAGAAAAAGGGCATGGTATAAATAACGAAATTGACAAAATTGATAAGAGAGAGCTTGCACATCTTTCACCAAAACCCATCCCACAATCTATTAATAGTGACACTAAAAGCTGCCCAAACTCTCCTCTAAGTTATTTCTCTAACACTTTTGGGATGGTTTAGATTTTACTCCCTCTGTATTTTTTTAGTTTGCATGTTTTGACTGTGCGCATTCACCAATGCACGTCTTTGACCTTAAATATCTTTCATTACATATTACCAAAAATCATAATTATTGATTATTAATAAAGTACTCATTAAGACGAATCGAACAAGACCCCACATGACTATATTTTTTCTTATATATTAAGAAGAATTTAGAAGATTCTCTCTAATTGTGAATAGTGTCAAGATTCCAAGTGAGTAAACTAAAGAAATACAAAGGGAGTACTTCTTTAGCCTAATATAGGTCAGAACAAAATTTGAAGCATTTACCATAATCAATCAGACCTAAAACCACACAGATAAAATGTAATGAAAAGTTTAAACAAACTTAGCCTGAGCTTATTTTTGCTGAACTTAACTTAATTTTGCTTAACTTAACCTAGTTTTGCTGAACTTAACTTATTTTTGCTGAAATTTATTTTTGTTAAGTACAATTTCTTTATGTATTGTCAATTATTGAACTTATTTTTGCTCAACCTAACTTATTTTTGCTGAACTTAACTTATTTTTGCTGAAACTTATTTTAATAAGTTGAGGAGAACAAAACCTTAAAAATAATTAGTTTAAAAAGGAAATAGCTTCACTTATTATCTGGACAACAATCTGCATAGATCGAAAAATATAATGGCTTATATGGAGCTCTCATCTCTATAATTCAGGAAGACTCCGAAATCTACCAAAACTTATTCTCCTACTTCTATATGCCTTAGAACAACAAAAATCTTAGCTGCCAAAGTCTTGTTGGAACTGAAGAAAAAAACCAAAAATTTCACCAGCTACAGAATGTCTATGAGGATTCTCTCACTTAAAAAGTCGCTAAACAATCACTAAGCATGAGATGTAAAACTGAAAGCTACATTGACTTTCTTGATTCTTCCATCAATTGCTATTGTTTCTATCTTCTTTTGAGCATCAACACTAGCAATTGCCTCTTACAGCAACGAAATGAGATCAATAGCAAATAGTGATTTGCACCTACACCATCCAAAATAAAGAAAGCTATGTAGCAAAAGTAGATGACCGATCATGTGATGATCCTGCTCAAGTAATCAACCACAGCAGCAAATACAAGCAAGCCAATCGAGCTAGAAGGATAAGTTGTATTAAGATAGTCACCACTTAGCCTTTCGAAAGGCTCAGACTCTCCCAAGAACAAAATAACTAAATGACAATTATATTTCTGGATACCCTTCTTTTACTCACCCCTTCCCTTTATATACAACTGCTGATTTTCTCCCACTACCCAAAATTCCCTTTTCTCTAACAACTTATGACACTACCTGTGAGTAATTATTACATGCACTGAATCTCTATTCTATATGTCAAGAGGGGTAGGACACTAAAAAATAGAAAAAAGAAAAAAAAGGAGTTGTTACCTACTTTAATTAAAAAAATAGAAAAGGAAAAATAAAAAAGAGAACTACTTAATTAATTAAAAAAATAAAAAGATAAAAAAGACACTACAAAAAAAAAATATCCCTAATTTATTCGATGTAATAAGCAATTAATTTAATTTTCTACATTCCCTTAAAAAAAATCTACATGTTTTCGCACGCATCGCGTGCATGTAAACTAGTTTCTGTTAAGCAAGATTGATTTACTGATTTACCCGTCATCCTAGGTTCTGGACTGATTTACCCTTCTTCTTGCGGCGTGTGTATGTGAGCATAGGTGGAGGGTCTGGATTAATTACATTACCCCGGCCCCAAAGACTCATCTTGTCCTCAAGGTGGAAGCATGGGAACCTAGCATGAATGGCGTCCATATCTTCCCAGGTAGCCTCAAAGGCAGGCAAATTCTTCCACTTTAACAGTACTTCAGTCCTTCTTTCATCACCCATCTGCACGTGCTTCACATCCAACAATATTTCCAGCTCAACTACTAATTCCAAATTCGGAGCCAACTCTGCAGGTATGGTAGGTGACACTGCTCGATTTAATTGCGAGACATGAAAAGTTGGGTGAATTCGACTAGATGGGGGTAGCTCCAAAGTATAAGCCACCTTGCCCACCTTCCCACCTTGCCAATGACTGAGAAAGGTCCGTAAAAACGTGCTGCCAACTTCTCAAATCGTCTGTTAGCCACTGATTTTTGACAGTATGGTTGCAATTTCAAGTAAACTCTATCTCCCAGCTCAAAATTCTCATTCCTGCATCTGCTGTATGCTTCATGATTTGTTGGGCCCGAATCAAATTAAGGTGCAGGTCATCAAGCATCCCGCTCTTGGAGTTTCTCTTCTAGACTATCCACTGGAGAGTGCCCTTTTCCCAAACGCAACAGTGTGGATATCTTCCATACACCACCTTGAATGGGGTCAACTTGGTAGACATGTGAGGGGAGGTGTTATAGGAAAATTCCGCCCATGGTAACCACTTAGCCCATGTTTTAGGATAGCCCCTCTACAAAGCATCGGAGGTAAGTCTCCAAACTCCTATTCACAATCTTTGTTTGGCCGTCGGTTTGCGGGCTTAGTTTTAAAAGGCGCTAGGCGCTAGGCGCAAGGCGTAAAGCGCACCGAGGCGCAAGGCAAAGGCGCACGCATCTCGTAAGCAAGGCGCACTTATAATGATTATTATTATTATGTGCTTTTGTGGTTTTAATATTTTTGTTTTTTTTGTTTTTTTATTTTATTTTTATTATTTCTGGATATTATTTTTCTCTAAAAGAAACTAAAACTGGTATGGAGTAAAAAAAAGAGTTAACATAGTACAAAGAAGTGTAGCACTACAGCCTTCCAAAAAGAAAAAAAGGGAAAAAAGAGAAGTTGGCAGGCAAAGAACATTTATAAAAATAAAAAGAATATTAAAGAAAGAGGAAAGTAAAACAGATAAAGAGGAAAGTATCAAAACAGAGAGAATATCGAGAAGAGAGAGAAAGAAGATCGAAGAAGAGAAAGAAATTAAGAAAAGAAGATCGAAGAAGTGAGAGACAGAATATCGAAAGAGAAAAAAAAAAGAGAAAATCACACAAGAAGAGAAGATCGAAGAGAGAGAAAGAAGACTTGCCTGAAGCTTGCTCGCCGACGGCAACCACCGGAGATGGGTCGGAACTGGTGGGTGGGTTTGGCTCGCCGGCACCCTCTCTGACCTCCAGCGAGTTGGCGGCCATTAGTTCCCACCTAAAGAAGAATTAGGGTTTTCACCAAAATTAGGGTTTTTAAATTGAGGTTCAATTTGATGAAATTTAATGAAATTAACAAAGGGCTTTTGCTTGAAATTGCTTAATAAAAGCCAAGGTAAGCTTAAATTCGAAATTTTTTGGTTTTTTTAAACTTTCAAACTGAGATCTACACTTTCTCTCTCCTCATGCGCCTGTCTACTGAAGGCGGCAAGGCGGTGGGCCTTGCGCCTCAACCAAAGGCGACAAAAAGCGCGCGCCTCAGATCGCTTGTGCGCTTCGCATGGCTCGTCCGATGCGTTTTGTCCGGAACCTCCACTCGCCTAGCGCCTAGGCGCGCCTTGGGCGCGCTTTTTAGAACTAAGTTTGCGGGTGATATGATGTGCTCCGCTTAAGAGCATTACCTTGCAGACGGAACAACTCCTGCCAAAAGTTACTCAAAAAAATACGATCTCCATCAGACACAATAGAGCCTCGAAAACCATGCAATATGGCGATCTCCTTGATGAACACATCACCCACCGACAGAGCACTAAAAGGATGACGGAGTCCTAGAAAATGTGCATACTTCGAGAAGCGGTCCACGACCACCAAGATGTTGTCTTCACCCTTGGAGAGCGGTAAGCCTTCGATGAAATCCATCAAAATGTCCTCCCAAACCATGGTAGGTATGGGAAGAGGTTGAAGCAAGCCGGCTCGGAACTGTTGTGACACCTTCTGTTGTTGGCAAATGGAACATTTCTCGACATACTCAGTCACATGTCTTCGCATACCCAACCAATAGCATTCCGTTGCGACCCTAAGATATGTTTTCACCTCTCAGGAGTCCCCCCCAATCGATGTATCATGATATTCGTGGAGTAACAACGGAATGAAAGTGGAAGACCTAGGTACAACCACTAGCCCCTTATACAGCACCTTATTTGCACACCTTATTTACACAGAGAACTCAACAAGAGGTTTCACCCCTACTAATATGATTCAAGAGGGGATCTCTTGCAATCTCATCCACCAAAACCTCCCAATCCACGCCTTGTGTGGTTGCAAGCATCCTCAATTCCGCGGCCCCCACAATTTTTCTAGAGAGAGCATCGGCCACACGATTTGACGCTCCGGGTTTAAATTGAATGTCAAAGTCAAAACCGATCAACTTGCTTACCCATTTCTGGAATCCCGCGTCAAATTCACGTTGTTGTGTGATATAGCGTAGGCTTTGTTGATCCATGTGTATCACGAAAATGGTGACCTAACAAATAGTGCTTGTTGCACGGCCGAGCAAATGGCCATCAATTCTTTCTCATAAACCGACTTCAATGGAGCTCGTGGGCCAAGTAATTTGCTATACAGCGCAATGGGCCTAGCCTCCTGCATCAAAACTGCTCCAACCCCATAGCCCAAAGCATCGGTTTCCACCACAAAAAATTTCTGAAAATCGGGCATGGCCAAAACAGGTAAGGTGGTCCACGGCTTATTTAAGCCTTTCAAATGCTTCCGTTGCCTCAGTAGTCCACCCATACGAGTTTTTAAGCTAATCCAGTCAATGGTTGAGCAATTTGGGCAAAATGCTTCATGAATTTGCGATAATACCCAGTTAGTCCCAAAAACCCACGCAACTCTTTGAGATTTTTTGGAATAGCCCACTCAAGCATAGCATGGACTTTGTCATGGTCAACTACCACCCGTTCACTAGATATTACATGCCCCAAGCAACCTTCTGGTGTACAAACTCGCACTTCTTCAAACAAATTGTGATCCGATATGGTTTGCAGGACCACCTCCAAATGTCGAACATGCTCCTCCTCCGTCTTACTATAGACGAGGACATCATCAAAAATTATCAATACGAACCTCTTGAAGTACGACCGGAAAACCTCATTCATCAAACATTGAAACGTTGTCGGGGAATTGGTCAAGCTAAAGGGCATGACCAAAAACTCATAATGCCCTTCATGAGTTCGGAATGCCGTTTTATGAGTATCTTGAGGGCGTACGAGATTTGATAGTATCCCGCCTTAAGGTCAAGTTTGGAGAAGTACATGGTTGCATGAAGCTCATCTAATAGCTCATCTATCACCGGAATGGGGTACTTACCGGCGACGGTCTCTTTATTGAGAGTCTGGTAATCAACACAAAACCGCCATGATCCGTCTTTTTTCTTCACTAACAAGAGCGGACTTGAAAATGGGCTAGTAGAGGGCATAATAATCTGGCAGCCAGCATCTCTTTGATAAGACGCTCAATTTCGTCTTTTTGAAATTGAGTGTAGCGGTAGGGACGTAGAGGGTTACTACCCTCCTTGAGTGTGATAAAGTGCTCATGGCAACGGTGGGGCGGTAATCCAACTTGAGCTTCAAAAACACCTCAAAAACGGTCCAAACCACTGCACCATGTGCCTCTTTCTCTTCTATTTGGTTTAACTCTAACCGCAAACCTCCCCCCTCCTTCATAAGCGTTCGAAACATGGCTTTTAAAGGAAATTTGAGAACGAGCCTACGTAGGATCTCCCACCAATTTTACTACTCTCCCATTCACTTCAAATTGCATTTCCCAAGTCTTCCAATTCGTCACAACCAACCCCAATTTTTCCCCAAAATAATGTCCGAGTTGCCCAACCCCAAAGGAAGAAAATCTTTCACCACCATGACTCCTCCCTCCAATTCTAGCACTACTTGCTCACAAACACCAGAACCCTCTGAGAGCTTCACCATTACCCAATGAAACACCGAATCCATTTGACCCAGTCACCGATATCCCCAATTCCCGCACCGCCTCTAAGGACACAAAATTATGAGTGGCCCCCCGGTCAATCATCACCACCACCATACGTTCTCCAATTTGACCCACGAGTTGCATAGTTTTAGGGCTAGATAATGCGATAACAGAATTTAGGGATACCGCCTCGGTGGGTGAGATCAAAGGCTCGCTGCCACCAAACTTCAAATCAGGTTCGAATTCTTCTTCTCCCTCCATTAAAAGAACGCTGAACTCTTTTCTACAACAACGGTGCCCTGCCGCCCCTTCTCATCACATTTGAAACATAAACCTTTCCGCGTCGCGATTGCAATTCTTTCTCCGACAACCGCCTAACTTCCCCGAAATTTCTGGTGGAACCACCGATGGACCTGGGTGAGGAAATCAATCCCTCTTACTTGCTCGGAGTGGAAGTCCAATTTCTAATTGATAATCCTCTCAAAAGAGTACCAAGGAATGCAACACTTAGTGAGAGTAGGACCAAGATCACATACCTAACTTTGATGCCATCACATAGAAACAACATAGCAAAAAAAGTTATAGAAAGAACCATGACATAACATTTTTTTCCATTAAGGGTGTGTTTGGTTGGGAGAAAAGTCTTTTCCAGGAAAACTATTTTCACACTTTCCACTGTTCGTTTTGGACCGGATCAAGGAGGGGACAATATGGGTTGAACAGTTAGATAGTTGAACTTCAATCAATGGTGGAAACTAATTCCATAGTGAGGTAAAAGAAGCCACACTTTTTCTCACTTTATCTAAAAATACATAACACAAACAAAGAAAAATGGACTCAAAGAAAAGTTACTTTCCGTGCAACCAAACAAAGGAAAATCAATCTAGAGTTCAGTTTTCCTTTGGAAAATGGTTTTCATCGAAAACCACTTTCCACTAGAAATGTTTTCCATCCAACCAAACACATCCTAAATCTGTGTTCCTTATAGTCTCCAAAATTTATCTTAAGTGAGTAAGGTGCTCACCCAAACTCTTGCTAATCCAAGAATATCATCAAAATACACAACAAACTTCCGCAAACATGGCTTTAGCACTTCGTTTAATTGTTAACCCAAAAACCATCACCAACCATTCATAAGCTCCAAGCATAGTCTTCAATAGATTAAACACCATATAATTCATCAAGCCTTTCAATCGAGGCATAAGAAAGTTCATCTTTCTTTGGCACAAATAAATTCGACTATAGTCTGTATCTATTACTATTCTAAGATGCAAAGCAGGAGAAATTCATCAGAAAATACATCAGAAACACTCTTATCTCCCTCTCAATCTCTCCTCTAGTGCCATATATCTCTTCTTCTTCTAATTTTTTGTCTATCGAACATCAATGGCCTTCGAAAAACAAGAAATAACGAAAATTTGCATACTAGAAAAGAAGAGAAAAATAATAAAATCAAAACCTCTCTTTCCTCTATCTGCCAACTATCTCAATCTGCATACTAGATTGTATTATACATTAAATTAGTGTTTGCATTGAAAATTTTAATTCAAATCAATACCAATAACTTGAAAATTAAGTTAAATTTTAGTAATTGACAAACGATTTCATACACGCCTCAATTGCTCTGTATTACCTAATTCTATTCTAACCCGAGTCGGCGAATCGAGTGATATTAAAAGTAAAATTACCAGTAGAAGTGTCAAATCGAGACCAGAGTTTGGTGCGAAAGACATAATCAGCAGCGAAAATTCGAACCCAGACGCGGTCAATATGGCCATTTTGATTAACAGCGTCGAGAATAGAACCGGCAATTCCAGGGACCAATAAAACAGGATCAAGATTAGAGTCAACAAAAAGTTGCTCCTGCGGCTTCCTAATAAGTTTCAGCCACATCTCCAAAGCTTGTACTATGTCTTCCAGCAACACCGCCATGGTTGTAGCAAGGATTGATCAAGTTGTTGAGGTTTCCAAAAGTGTGCGAATTCAGGATTTGGAAGGCGATGATAGGAACAGAGAGATAAAGCCTTGTTTCACAGGTCAACCTCATAAATAGGATTTTCGAGTTGAGTCGGGGAAACGCAAACAATGTCATCCGACTCTGGCCGCTTCATTGTTATCATATCTTTCGAGATCTATTTTTGGATAAATTGATTTTTTTTTTTTTATATAACGAAAAGTTTTGGCTGGAACGGTCTCAAAATCTTAATCGAAAGTAAGGTCTAAACCTGGCCCATTCTGATCCAAAGTCAAGGGTGGAGAGATCGAGATAATGGTAGGCATTTTGTGTGGGAGAGTAGCCAATAAAGATATTGTAGGAACATCTTTATTTTGGCAACATATTGTAAAACAATTTTCTAACATCCCTATCACAGGATCGTTGTAATATCTAGTATTTTTAATAGTTAATATTTATATTTTTTTAGAAAAGTTTTGGTTGTTAAATAGGCTTTTATTTACTAAAGAGGCTTTTCAAATAGGCTTTTATAAAAGATTTTGAGTATTTAAAATAAATTGTAGCCCAAATAGATGTTGGGCCTAAGTTTACTAGTTTTAAAAAAATAAGTATTTTGGAAACAAAATTTAAAAATGTTTTAAAGGAAAGAAAGAAAAAATCCAAAAGATTTTACAAAAAAGATTTACAAAAAAGAAAAAAAAGAAAAAAAAAAACAAAAAATAAATTTTCCGGCGCAAGACAACTCACCGCCAGTAGGTAAGTTTTGGTTTTTCTCATTTTTATCTTTTTCTTCATATAAGATTCTAGATTATTTATCTTAGGGGATAATTTATATTTGTCCCTGGTCCTAGTTAGATGATCGTAAAAGTAGTTGGATTTTAGCTAAATTTATTTATCTTCTCTCAAAAACCCATCTTTTAGTTTTTGAGTCACAGTATATTTCTACCCATCCAACTATTAGTATAAATAGGGTCTCCACCCATCATATTCTTCACACCAAATTTGAGAAATACATCTCTTTTCTCAAGTTTAAACTCTCTCTCTCTTTTAGCCTACCCTTTCTCTTCCTCCTTAGTAGTTATTAATTTTCAAGGTGCGTGTATATGTAGATCTTTAATAATTATTTTGCAACCTTAGTATCATGTTTTTAGGAAAATATTTTGGATTGAAGTCCATGTTTTTATAAGTTTTATTATGAACTACATGTGTTTTGTATGAACATGTTTGAATGTTTATTAATTTTATTATGCACTTGAATTATGACTTTAGTTCAATATTATTATAAAGTTTGATCTTTGAATCGTATTCATATAATTTACAAGGAGTTTGATATTTAAATGCATGTTTAAATATTTAAAAAGGAGTGTTTTTGAATTATTATTATTTTTCAAAAGTTACCTCTTAAGCAAGTTATTTTATTTATGCCTTTATATGGCTAAATTTATAAGTAGTACTATTCTTTTTAAAGGAGGATTATTTTAGAAGGATTTTTATTAGATATATGATCTTTTATGATCACAATTATAAAGAGGCAACGGCTTGTCATTTATTAGCAAGAACGGTAGCCATTATATTATATACCCATGTACTTTTTGTATAAGTCATGTGGACAAGGTAGTATCCCCTCGTAATAGACTCAGTAAGGAATACTAAACTTGGGGGGTGTGCACACTTTAGGAAAGGTACCTAGGCAAGGAAAAAGGATTTTTATTAAAGTTATATACTCTATATTATATAAGTATTACAAGTATCCAAGGAAGGCTTTTCGAAATTAAATATTTCAAATGTTTAATTAAATAAAGTGTTTAATATTCCGCATATACATGTACTCGGTATTTTTTACCGAGCACGCGTTTTGTTTGTTTTGTTTTATGGCTTTGTCCCTTTGTGATGACCCTATTTTGGCGAGCGAAATTTACGAGGTTGATATGATGCATATTTCATATGGGGGAGCTAGTGAGGAATCATAACTAGTCAAGGAGTTGTTATTTTATTTTCTTTATTTTTATTATTGTCGTCATAGTTGTACAATAAAGTTTATATATATTAATAAAGAGGAGTTATTTAAGTTATTTCCGCTGCATTACTTTCAAGTTCAGTTAGTAGTTAGTATTAAAGCCTTTAACGTTATCACGTGGCGGTAATACTCTCAAGTTTCTCAAGGGCTTTTATATTAAAATATGTTCTTCAAAAAGAGAGAAATTTGGGGGTGTTACAATGTGGTATCAGTTTAAAAGTCTAGGGATATGAAACTGGAATCTAAAATTAATGGGTAGACTTAAGGATGAGCATATAGGTTAGAGAGTTTCGCATTCTTTTCATATTTATATTAAATATGCATAAAAATCTATTTTATTATTTGAGGAAAAACGATTGATTTGGATAAGTTGGGTTGGTAATGTTTCTGGCAAGGAAAGGCTTGGGCTCTCACCAACGTTGCGTGTAACCAACTCTTTCCTGGGAAATTCATTGGCCCGATTATTCTTTGTCATGAATCAAGTACTCATTATAAAACATATTTGGAAAAACAAAAGGTTGAAAAAAATAATTTTGGCAAGAAAAGTTTTAGCATTTTATGTGCATAAGTAGAATAAGATGATAGACGTATTTTTCGAAGATTTGAAAAAAAAAAAAATTTTAGAAATTCTGAATCTTTATCGATTCATTTCAAATTACAGTTCAGATTTATTTTTATTTTAACTATTTTGTCAACGTGTAATTAATATTTTACTTATATATCTATATTTTTTTTTCGAATTATAAAGCTGAATTTTTTTTATGAAGTATTGAAATTTTTATATGAATTGTTTAGCTATTGTTATATTAGTAATATGATTATTTTGAATATATTTTAAGGAAGTTTGACTTATTGTCAAGTTAATATGAAAAATCTTCGTATTTTTCATAAGCAAAAGAATGAGTTTATTGTTTATTATAAGAATTGAGTTATTATTATGTCTTTCATGACATATTATTAAGAAGCTACTTGCAAGTTGTGATATTACTATCTTTTGAGGCATTTTTTTTTTGGCACGAATATTTTCTACGATAATGAATTTGATTATTTAACGTTTTATATGACATGTATGCATGTGATCTAATTCATGCAAAGTGATTTAGATGTTTATTTTGTTGATTTATAAGTGTTACAAGAACTTATGACTTCAAAGTAAGAATAGTTGACTATTTTAGATTCATTAAAGGTGAAGAGTGTCTTGATTTATTCCTTTGAAGGAAAGAAGTCTAGTAGTTATTTTTTTTAGTAGGAGTGAAGAAGACAATACATTATGATATGTGCTAAGAATTGTGAAATAGTAATTTGAAGTTTTATTCAGTTGGATGACCTTTAATATTTAGTGACATGGGTAAGGAAGGGAAATGTTATGATTTGTGGAAACAAGAAGTAAGAGATTAATGGTTTATACAGTTTGGAGGAATTATTAAGGTTTAGATAAGTTATATACTATGTTTATGGATATAGCCAACACTATGTTAGCTTCGATATAGATACAACCTTAAAAAGGTGGCAAAATAAGGGATATTATGAGGACCTTATAGGTATATGAGATATCATATTTGAAGTTTGATTTAATTAAGGAATTTTACCCTATGTTGAATTGCAAATATATTTAAAGGAGTTATCGTTGTTATATTAAAGCAAAGAAAGTACGAAAGACCATATTTGAATTTTTAGTAGGTTCCTTTAGATCCTTTTTGTTTAAAAAGGTGGAAGTAAGATACTAAAGCTTTCCAAACGTCATACGAAGTTGATTTTGTGGTATTATTGGGTGTCAAGAGGGAGTATTATTTTTAGAAGTAGTCTTGAACTCTTGATTGAATAGTAATGTATATTGTTGTTACAATGAGTTATAAAGGATTGGGTATATCAATTATCAAAGGAGTCAAGTGACTTTAATAATGGAAGAAATATACTTTTTGGAAAAAAAAATCGGAAGTTTAATAAAGGAGAAAAGGGAAGAAATTAGTCAATCAAGGTAATTGGTTTTGGAAATAGTAGTCGTATTTTTGTCTTATGGATTTAAGCAATGAGTATATATTATGTGAAGGAGTTAATTTTATTGAAATGGAGATTATATCAATTTTGAGGCAAGATTGTTTATTTATTGTCTAAAGTCCTAATTGACTATTGTAGTACTGTCTGTTTTGAGAGAATATTGATTATAGTACGTTAAGTAAAGTTTGAAGATGAATTTCGAGGAGTTTTAGTTTTGAGGACCTAAGTAAGGATGACTATTTTCTTCAAGTATATGTTGTGTTGTTATACTTACAAGTTTAGCATATGAAATGATTTAATTTGATTTGTAATAAAGTATGATCGACGTTATTTTATTGGTATTCATTATGAGTTCTTCATGAGTTTTGTGAAGCTTTTTGAGGAGAAAGCAATTTTTTTTTTATAAAAGAAAGGCATGTTTGATTATGGCATTTTCAAGTAAAGCTTACAAAAAGTTTTATAATTTTCTTTTACTCACTATATTATAATATTTTTTAATATATTAGCATTCACCTCAAGTTGTTTTTCAGCAACACTTGTTTTAGTATCAATATTAGTTCTTTATTAATTTTGGAAATTTTTCCTATTCAAAATTTTAAAATTTTTCAGTTTGTCATAAACTACTTTTTTTGACTGAGTTAAATACTTTCTTTATTATGTTGATCTATTATTGAAGACAATTATTTCTATTATTAATACCTTGAAACAGAAGTTATCTTTTAAAAGCTTAAAAGTTATTTTTGGAAGTGTTATTATCTCTCTAGTGATTTTATTATTACATTTCCAGCAACGATTCTTATATTGTTTGCATTACAAATTTGGTAAATAATTTTAAGTCAAAATTTAAGCCTTAACGAGTTACGGGGGCGTAACTCCTTTTAAGGGGGGTAGAATGCGATAGAGTTTCGCGCTTTTAACTTAAAACGCTATTTTTGACCTAATTTTGACTTGTTTCATGAGTTATTATGTAATCCCCCATAATTTTAAAGGATTTTATAATTATATTTTATCATTTATATATTTATATTTTAGTTCAAATGATTTTTATTATTGAAGTAGGTTGACTATTTTTGAAAGTCAAATGAAATTATTTTAAGGATTTAAGGAAGTTGAAAATATTTTAATTAATCATGCTTTGAAAAAGGTTTGAAATATGAATTTGATTTAGAAAAGAAGTCTAATGGACTTGAGGAACCCAAATTCTAAGTAGATTGGGAAAGAGGAGTTATATTGATACTAGGAGTCCTCATTCATCAATCCTAGTTATCATCGAATCCTATTTAAACTTAAATTCATTTTTCCTAAGCCCAAAAAGGAAACCCTAACTATAAATACCCTAAGCCCAATTATTTTCCCTACACAAACTATTTTTTCTTCACTCTTCCTCTCAATTCTCACGGCTCTCTCTCTCTCTCCTCTTCCACGTAATTTTCTTTTCTTCTTCCTCTCAAGCTTTTGTTTCTTCTTCTTCAAGTAACGCTTTCTTCCTTGCTAAGAAACGTCACCGCCGCCGTCGTTGACCGCCGTTGACCGTCGCTGCTGCCACCAAGACTCCTCCTTGGCCGGCGCCTCCTCCCTTTCATCTTGAGTTGGTTTAATTCTTTCCTTTTCCTCAAGTTTTCCATTAAAGACTATGTTTTTATGCTTTATTTTAATGTTAATCATGTTTATCAATGTTAATTTACTGCTTTAATGAATAATCGTGATTCATATATATATTATATTATAAGAATAAAAATTCAGATTTATTTATTATTGTTAGTTTGAAGTTTTAGTAATTAAAGCATGGATTTTTAGGGTGTTAATTATTAGAAAACCATAGTAGCATATTAAATACTATGAGATTAATTTAATTTATGATTTTAAACATGTTTAAGAGGGTTTAAAGAAGGTTTTATGATTTTATAAGTTGCTGGAATTTCAGAAAGCATTTTATTTAGGGAATTGTAAGAATTTTAATTACTAGTATGGTAGTACTATGCTAGGAATTAAAAGTAATTGGAGTTTTGATAGAAAAATCAACTTTTGAATATGTTTAAAGGGGATTTTAAATATTTTAAGTTGCTGTCTTTTTAGTTAAAAGTATTGATTTGAGTTATATTGGATTTCTAGGCGGAGAGTATTCCGTAGGAGATTTCTAAAAGGGCTAAAGTGGCCGGTCGACTAGTTTACACAAGGTACGTACATGCCTATGTGATGATTGAGATAGTATCATGATTTTATGAAGGAGAATTATGTAGTATCATGTATAGGAACTTGGTTGAGTTCATGTATGATATTTATTATGTTGGATTTTGCATGTTTTATGCTTGTATGCAAACATGTTAATTATAATATTTGATTATTAGTAGAATATCATGTTTGTATGGAATATTGATGCAAGCATGTTAATTGGATTGGGAACTTTATTTATTAATTCACATGGGGGAATTAATATATTTATTAGTATTGGATCATGTTTGATCATTGTTCCCTTTTTGTATTTCACTACTTTATGAGGACTGTGGGCCTTATTTGGTAAGTTGACAAGTTGTGCCTTTGAAAGGTAAGATTGATTGTTGGCTAGGTTCAACAAAGTAAGAAAGGTTGGAATTAAAGAAAGTAATCTTGGATTGTAAGTTGTGTGATCACTTATTTAATCCTAAGATAAAAGAAGTTTAGTCGTGAATGTTGAATTATATTCTGTGTTGCTTGTATGTGGGTCATAACAAGTAATAAATTGTAAATCACGTAAAGTGTAACTTGGATAGTAATAAGCTTTAGACTGGTGCACGTCTGAAGTTGGACAATCAGGAGTTGGGGTACATGGTGAGCGAGCCATGACTTTTTCTGGGAATTGGATTGATCACCATTCCTCTTTTTATTTAAAGATTCCTCTATATCGCAGGTCATTATGGAATACGGAGTCGCGCCCGTATTTCGTCTTCCTAGGTGAAGGCTGGTTTTTAGTTAGACAACTCGGTCCAATAACTATTCCATTTAATATAATAAAAGTTGATTGAAGTTTAGTTCAGTAGAAGTCATCTGCAGAATGTTATATGGTTGTATTACTTATTTATCTCTGTTTACTATTTCTTAGTATCATGATTAGGATTAGTTATGTATTGTTATGTAGTACTCAGCTTTGCTGATTACGTGCTTTGTTTGTGATTGTTGATCATGGCTTTGCCTTATTGATCCTGTGATGACCCAATTTTGGTGAGCAGCATTTCTAGAGCATTGACATTTACAGGTTCGCAGATGTAGCATCATTGGGAATCTGGGAATGGAGAGCTTGTGTATATTTAGTTTGTTATTTTGTTCTGCATTAGTCGGATAATGTTATTATAAGTTGGTTGATATACTTTCATAAAGGGGTTTGTTTTTGAAGTACTTAATTTATTATTTATAAAGTTTAGTTGATGTTTTCCGCTGCAAAATTCTGAATAAGCCGATACGTTATCACACGGGCGATAATACTTGGGTAATTCTCTAAGTTTTGTATTATAAAGGTATTTCTGGGAAAAAGAGAATTATCGGGGTGTTACAAAGTGGTATCAGAGCTTTAGGTTATTTTCAAAACGTTTAGGCGCCAAATTAACTTACTAGTTACTTGAATAAACTCTTAGAATTGCTCCTACTTATTCGTTATAGGAATATATATATTTATATATTTTTAAAGAGGACCGAAAATTTTTTTTTAGGGTTCGAAAATTTTTTTTTGGGACCGAATTATATATATATTTTTTAGAGCTGAATTTCGAAGTTATATATTTTTATATAGCCGAATTTTTTTTAAGAGTCGAAATTTTTTTTTCCCTTTCGATTTTTTTTAATGTTCGAAATTGTTTTTTTATGAGGAAATATTTTGTTTTGTTTAGACACTTAATTTTTATTATCTTATAAAAGTGTCTGCATTATTTTCATGGCTTTGAAGTTTTACTTGTAATATTGTGAGAATGGGTAGCATAGGAAGGGCATATAGGATAGCAATATTATATGTCTGCATTGAATAGTAAGTTCAGTATGTTAATATTTTTCTTCCCTGCTAACTATTCATGATTATTTTCTTTCCTGCAACTGTTTAGGTATTTCTTCCCTGTTGATTGTTATATTTTGTGCCTATGATGTTGATGGTATCTTTTATTGTTATTGTTGGGAATTACGTACAGGGAGAGTACTAAAAATATTATTGAATATATTTATTTGTTGTAGATCATTAATCATGTCTGCCAGATTAGGAAGCTATTATAACCCCATTGTTCTGAGTGACGATGAAAGTGATGAGGACATAGCACCTCTTGATGGCAATAACTATACCAGTCTAGATTGGACTATGCGTACTTTAATGAGGAGAGATGTAACCAGTGATGATGAGCTCATTGTGGAGTTCGACCATGCTAGAGGCCAGACTAGAAAAGACATCTATCGTGCTTGGTTCAGGTTTGAACCGATTCGGAGTCAGAGGACGAGGAGCCTCAACCTTCTAGGAGATCTAAACGACAAAGGAGATATGTCGCATATTATGATGAGGACATAGATGAGTCTGAAGATGAGATCTTCGTACCTGGGCTATACATAGAAACTGAGGACAAAAATGATAATGTGATACCTTAGGTTACTGTTTATTTATTTTTTTTATTTATTATTCTTCTTAGCAATAGAGGAAATAATATTATAATCAGTTGGTTAGTCGACCAACAGTGATAGCATAGTTTTATTTTATTTTTTTTACAATCATGGTTTCCTTTTAGGAAGGTATAATATTATAGCAACATTTATTACATTTAAATACCCGTTATGAAAGAATAAAAGTTGTTACTTAATTATATGAGTGAGTAAAAATTTATTCTGGGCACGTAATGGGAATATTTTTTTTATTTTCATTAGGCAATTATATTCTTGCTTGCTTGTTTCTATTTGCATGTTGATGTGAATATATTTTACATGGATGATTATGTGATCATTAGAGAACATTTCATGTTGAACTTGGAACTAGTTGAGAAATTGTACATTGATGCGATCTTTAATGATCAAATCAAATGTTGCCTTCCTAGATGGAAATGTGAGTTATCTTTGGAACCTAAAGTAGAGTTATATTACTTACGAGTCCCGAAGTAGAATGGCTAACAACAAGAATCTAGTCACGCTATTCGCCTCTTGGCGGAGAAATTGACTCGGGAGAGAGGCGAGCGTCCCGAGAGTGCGGGATATGTTCGAAAGGCTAGCTAAGGTTAAGCCACCATACTATAAGGGGCAAGCCGACCCTACCTTCCTAGAAAACTGGATTAGGGAGTTTGAGAAACTTTTTGAGGTTGTAAACCCGCCCGAAAATTTGAGAGTGGGTCGAGCCGTGTTGTACCTTAAGGATGAGGGCGATTTATGGTGGAGGGAGAATGGAGCTAGACCGAGTGCTATAGAAGGATTCAATTGGGATGCTTTTGTGTGCGCCTTGAGGGGGAAGTTTTACCCTCGCATTTATGAGGAAGCGAAGGCCCGGGAATTCATTAACCTTAGGATGGGTAGTATGACCATTTCGAGTACTACGGTAAATTCATAGCAGCGTCGAGGTTTGCACCCGAGGTTGTAGCTACTGCGGAGTTGAAGGCTCAGAGATTTGAGCAGGGGTTGACTGATGAGATACAACTGGGATTAGGAGGGGAGACCTTTACATCCCTAGATATCGTGTATGGGAGAGCCGCCCACATTTATGGACTCCAATCGAGGCGGGATAAAAAGAATCCGGTGGTAGGTGAGAAGAGGAAGGACTTTAATCTTTGGGGAAAACCGGGGAATTTCAAGAAGAGTAGGAATGGTAAAGGGAATTTCCAAGGAAACAACAACCGGGATAACCGCAATAGGGGGTCGAGTCGAAAGAGTGTATCACTCGCAAGAAGTGTAGCAACAACCACCCTGGTAGAGACGTAAGGGGAACCAAGTGATTTGTAACTACTTGCCGGAAGAAGGGCCATATGGAGTATGAGTGCTTTGCTAAGCAAAAGAAGGAGCAAAATGGCAATGGGGGTAGTAACCAAGCGAGGTCTGGATTCAACCAGCCAGGAAATCAGGGTTCGAAGCCTGCAGGGGCACAGAACAATCAAGGAAGCTATAACAAGCCTGCTAGTGAGAACAACCAGAGCAAGGCTCCGGGAAAGCTGTTCGTGATGAGTCGATATGAAGCTGATCGATCTGCCGATGTAGTGTCTGATACTTTTTCTTTTAACACCGTGCTAGTTAAAGCATTATTTGATTCGGGGGTGACTTATTCTTTTGTCTCGTCGTCTGTTATTAAAAGTCTGGGGTTAATAGATTTTGAAGTGATTAATTTGCCTGTTAGTATACCTCTTGGTGAGACCATAAGGTGTACCAAGATGTTTAGAAACTTGCCTCTAAAGATAGGAGACTGTGTTTTTCCTTCTGACTTGATAGAGTTTAATCTGGAAGACCTAGATGTAATTCTGGGGATGGATTGGCTAAGTTTATACAAGGCCAAGATAGATTGTGAAGTTCAGAAAGTAACTTTAAGGAATCCTTTGGGTAAGCTGACTTCGTATAGACGTTTTGGGAAATCCAAGAGCTTTGGGGTTATCTCCGCAATGCAAGTGAAGAAGTTGATGAAGAAGGGGTGTGAGTTATATTTCTGTAGTGTGCAAGATGTGGGTAAAGAGGCTGGGGTAAGTATTGAAGATGTTCCGATTGTGAATGAGTTTATGGACGTGTTTCCGAGTGAGATCTCGGGTATGCCGCCTGTTAGAGCTGTTGAGTTCACCATAGACCTAGTTCCTGGAACCGCTCCTATATCTAAGGCACCTTATAGAATGGCACCTCCGGAAATGAGTGAATTGAAGACGCAGTTGCAAGAGTTGTTCGATAAGGGTTATATTAGACCTAGTGCATCACCTTGGGGAGCTCCTGTGTTGTTTGTCAAGAAGAAAGATGGGAGTATGAGGTTGTGTATCGATTATAGGGAATTGAATAACGTAACCATCAAGAATAAGTATCCTTTGCCTAGGATAGATGATCTATTTGATCAATTAAATGGAGCGAGCGTGTTCTCGAAAATTGATTTGCGTTCGGGGTATCACCAGTTGAGAGTAGCCGACAAGGATATACCTAAGACTGCATTTAGGACTCGTTACGGTCATTATGAGTTCACTGTAATGCCTTTTGGGTTAACCAATGCACCTGCCATATTTATGGACTTAATGAATAGGATTTTCCATGAGTTCTTAGATAAATTTGTGGTCGTATTCATTGATGATATCCTGATCTATTCGAGGAACGAGAAGGAGCATGATGAGCATTTGAGGATCATATTGGAGACGCTTAGGAAGAATCAATTGTATGCCAAGTTCTCTAAGTGTGAGTTTCGTTTGGAGAAGGTAGCATTTTTGGGTCACTATGTGTCTAAGGAAGGAGTCTCTGTAGATCCTGCTAAGATTCAAGCTGTGAGTGAGTGGCCAACTCCGAAGAATGTGTCTGATATTCGAAGTTTCTTAGGTCTAGCTGGTTATTATAGAAGATTTGTGAGAGATTTCTCGAAGATAGCAAGACCTATGACCAATTTGATGAAAAAAGAGTCAAAATTCGAGTGGAGTGAGAAGTGCGAGGAAGCCTTTCAGATTTTGAAGGATCATTTAACCTCCGCGCCTGTTTTGACCCTACCTGATGGGAATGAGGGATTTGAGGTATATAGTGATGCTTCGAAGAATGGTTTAGGATGTGTGTTGCAACAGAATGGGAAGGTGATTGCGTATGCGTCGCGTCAGTTGAAACCTTATGAGGCTAATTACCCTACCCATGATCTTGAGTTAGCTGCCATTGTGTTCGCTTTGAAGATTTGGAGACATTACTTGTATGGGGTGACTTGCAAGATATTCACAGATCATAAGAGCTTGAAGTACATCTTTACCCAGAAAGATCTCAACATGAGGCAGAGGAGGTGGTTGGAGTTGATAAAGGATTATGACTTAGACATCCAATACCATGAGGGGAAAGCAAATGTAGTCGCTGATGCACTGAGTAGGAAGTCGAGTCATAGCATGAACGCCTTGATAGTTCCTGAGGAGTTGTGTCGAGATATGCAAAGGCTTAGCCTAGAAATTTTAAATCCTGGGGAGATCGAGGCAAGATTGAGTGCTTTATCATTGGTATTGTCAATTCTAGACGAGATCAAAGAGGGTCAAGTTGGGGATGAGCACTTAGAGAAGATCAAGGAGAAGATGGGCCAAGGCAAGGAAAGTGATTTCACGATTCATGATGATGGTAGTCTGAGGTTCAAGGGTAGGTGGTGTGTACCACAAAAGTGTGGTGAAATTAAGAGACGCCTTATGGATGAGGGTCATAATACACCGTACTCTGTGCACCCTGGGGGTGACAAGCTGTATAAGGACCTTAAGCAGATCTATTGGTGGCCAAACATGAAGCGAGAGGTAGCTGAGTATGTGTCTAAGTGCCTAACCCCCGGGAAGGTGAAGATAGATCACAAGCGACCCATGGGAGAAGTTCAACCATTAGAGGTTCCGGGATGGAAGTGGGATTCCATATCGATGGATTTTGTAACTGCTTTGCCTAGAACAAGGAGTGGTAATGATACTATTTGGGTTATTGTGGACCGTCTGACAAAGTCGGCTGTTTTCATACCGATCAAGGAGACATGGAAGAAGAAGCAACTAGCAAAGACATATGTTAAGCATGTGGTGAGACTGCATGGAGTTCCAAAGGATATCATTTTTGATCGTGACTCTAGATTCCTTTCGAAATTTTGGAAGAAGGTTCAATTAAATCTGGGGACAACATTGAAGATGAGTACAGCCTTTCACCCTGCGACTGATGGTCGGACCGAGAGGACTAACCGAGACGATGGAGGATATGTTGAGAGCGTGTGCTATTGATTTTCAAGGTAGTTGGGAGGACCAATTAGACCTGATTGAGTTTTCGTATAACAATAGTTACCATGCGAGCATTAAGATGGCACCGTTTGAGGCCTTATATGGACGGAAATGTAGGAGCCCCATTTGTTGGAATGACTTTAGCGAAAATATAGTCTTGGGGACAGAGTTTATTGAGGAAACTGTTAAGAATGTCAGGCTGATTCAGGCTAGAATTCAAGCTGCGCAAGATAGACAGAAGAGTTATGCTGACTTGAAAAGACGTGAAGATGAGTTTGCTATAGGTGATAAAGTGTTCTTGAAAGTATCACCCACTAAGGGAGTCATGCGATTTGGGAAAAAGGGCAAGTTAAGTGCTAAATATGTAGGCCCATATGAAATTCTGGAGCGAATTGGGAAAGTTGCCTACAGATTGGCATTGCCAATGGAGTTTGAGAAGATGCATGATATGTTCCATATTTCTCAACTTAAGCGTTATATTCCCGATGAACGTCATGTCCTAGAGCCTGAACGAATTCAGATCGATAGTAGCCTCACATATGAGGAAAGGCCTGTCAGGATTCTCGACAGAAAAGTGCGTAGTACACGCAATAAGGATGTCCATATCGTGAAAGTACTTTGGTCTAACCACGAATCTGAAGAGGCAACGTGGGAAGCCGAAGATGAGATGAAAAAGAAGTATCCAGATCTGTTCCTTGAGGTGAGTTACGAGGGCGTAACTCGTTTTCTTTAAGGGGGATAGAATGCGATAAATTTCGTGCTTTTTATGAGATTTTTATGCATATGTATGCCTATGTTGAGCAATTTGCACATTTTAGTGCTAAAGAAGTAGACTCTTCGCATAAGAAAGTGTGTTCATAAGTAACACAAGTGTTTTAACTTAGCAAAAGTGTGCACAAGTGCCACAATTCTTTGTAAACTTTTGAAAAGTTGAGTTCAAGTTTTGAAAATATGTGAGTTTTCGTGTCAAGTTTCGGGACGAAACTTCTTTTAAGGGGGGTAGACTGTAATCCCCCATAATTTTAAAGGATTTTATAAATATATTTTATCATTTATATATTTATAATTTAGTTCAAATGATTTTTATTATTGAAGTAGGTTGACTATTTTTGAAAGTCAAATGAAATTATTTTAAGGATTTAAGGAAGTTGAAAATATTTTAATTAATCATGCTTTGAAAAAGGTTTGAAATATGAATTTGATTTAGAAAAGAAGTTTAATGGACTTGAGGAACCCAAATTCTAAGTAGATTGGGAAAGAGGAGTTATATTGATACTAGGAGTCCTCATTCATCAATCCTAGTTATCATCGAATCCTATTTAAACTTAAATTCCTTTTTCCTAAGCCCAAAAAGGAAACCCTAACTATAAATACCCTAAGCCCAATTATTTTCCCTACACAAACTATTTTTTCTTCACTCTTCCTCTCAATTCTCACGGCTCTCTCTCTCTCCTCTTCCACGTAATTTTCTTTTCTTCTTCCTCTCAAGCTTTTGTTTCTTCTTCTTCAAGTAACGCTTTCTTCCTTGCTAAGAAACGTCACCGCCGCCGTCGTTGACCGCCGTTGACCGTCGCTGCTGCCACCAAGACTCCTCCTTGGCCGGCGCCTCCTCCCTTTCATCTTGAGTTGGTTTAATTCTTTCCTTTTCCTCAAGTTTTCCATTAAAGACTATGTTTTTATGCTTTATTTTAATGTTAATCATGTTTATCAATGTTAATTTACTGTTTTAATGAATAATCGTGATTCATATATATATTATATTATAAGAATAAAAATTCAGATTTGTTTATTATTGTTAGTTTGAAGTTTTAGTAATTAAAGCATGGATTTTTAGGGTGTTAATTATTAGAAAACCATAGTAGCATATTAAATACTATGAGATTAATTTAATTTATGATTTTAAACATGTTTAAGAGGGTTTAAAGAAGGTTTTATGATTTTATAAGTTGCTGGAATTTCAGAAAGCATTTTATTTAGGGAATTGTAAGAATTTTAATTACTAGTATAGTAGTACTATGCTAGGAATTAAAAGTAATTGGAGTTTTGATAGAAAAATCAACTTTTGAATATGTTTAAAGGGGATTTTAAATATTTTAAGTTGCTGTCTTTTTAGTTAAAAGTATTGATTTGAGTTATATTGGATTTCTAGGCGGAGAGTATTCCGTAGGAGATTTCTAAAGGGGCTAAAGTGGCCAGTCGACTAGTTTACACAAGGTACGTACATGCCTATGTGATGATTGAGATAGTATCATGATTTTATGAAGGAGAATTATATAGTATCATGTATAGGAACTTGGTTGAGTTCATGTATGATATTTATTATGTTGGATTTTGCATGTTTTATGCCTGTGTGCAAACATGTTAATTATAATATTTGATTATTAGTAGAATATCATGTTTGTATGGAATATTGATGCAAGCATGTTAATTGGATTGAGAACTTTATTTATTAATTCACATGGGGGAATTAATATATTTATTAGTATTGGATCATGTTTGATCATTGTTCCCTTTTCGTATTTCAATACTTTATGAGGACTGTGGGCCTAATTTGGTAAGTTGACAAGTTGTGCCTTTGAAAGGTAAGATTGATTGTTGGCTAGGTTCAACAAAGTAAGAAGGTTGGAATTAAAGAAAGTAATCTTGGATTGTAAGTTGTGTGATCACTTATTTAATCCTAAGATAAAAGAAGTTTAGTCGTGAATGTTGAATTCTATTCTGTGTTGCTTGTATGTGGGTCATAACAAGTAATAAATTGTAAATCACGTAAAGTGTAACTTGGATAGTAATAAGCTTTAGACTGGTGCACGTCTGAAGTTGGACAATCAGGAGTTGGGGTACATGGTGAGCGAGCCATGGCTTTTTTTGGGAATTGGATTTATCACCATTCCTCTTTTTATTTAAAGGTTCCTCGATATCGCAGGTCATTATGGAATACGGAGTCGCGCCCGTATTTCGTCTTCCTAGGTGAAGGCTGGTTTTTAGTTAGACAACTCGGTCCGATAACTATTCCATTTAATATAATAAAAGTTGATTGAAGTTTAGTTCAGTAGAAGTCATCTGCAGAATGTTATATGGTTGTATTACTTATTTATCTCTGTTTACTATTTCTTTGTATCATGATTAGGATTAGTTATGTATTGTTATGTAGTACTCAGCTTTGCTGATTACTTGCTTTGTTTGTGATTGTTGATCATGACTTTGCCTTATTGATCCTGTGATGACCCAATTTTGGTGAGCAGCATTTCTAGAGCATTGACATTTACAGGTTCGCAGATGTAGCATCATTGGGAATCTGGGAATGGAGAGCTTGTGTATATTTAGTTTGTTATTTTGTTCTGCATTAGTCGGATAATGTTATTATAAGTTGGTTGATAGACTTTCATAAAGGGGTTTGTTTTTGAAGTACTTAATTTATTATTTATAAAGTTTAGTTGATGTTTTCCGCTGCAAAATTCTGAATAAACCGATACGTTATCACACGGGCGATAATACTTGGGTAATTCTCTAAGTTTTGTATTATAAAGGTATTTCTGGGAAAAATAGAATTATCGGGGTGTTACAAAGTGGTATCAGAGCTTTAGGTTATTTTCAAAACGTTTAGGCGCCTAATTAATTTACTAGTTACTTGAATAAACTCTTAGAATTGCTGCTACTTATTCGTTATAGGAATATATATATTTATATATTTTTAAAGAGGACCGAAAATTTTTTTTTAGGGTCCGAAATTTTTTTTTTGGGACCGAATTATATATATATTTTTTAGAGCTGAATTTCGAAGTTATATATTTTTATATAGCCGAATTTTTTTTAAGAGTCGAAATTTTTTTTTCCCTTTCGATTTTTTTTAATGTTCGAAATTGTTTTTTTATGAGGAAATATTTTGTTTTGTTTAGACACTTAATTTTTATTATCTTATAAAAGTGTCTGCATTATTTTCATGGCTTTGAAGTTTTACTTGTAATATTGTGAGAATGGGTAGCATAGGAAGGGCATATAGGATAGCAATATTATATGTCTGCATTGAATAGTAAGTTCAGTATGTTAATATTTTTCTTCCCTGCTAACTATTCATGATTATTTTCTTTCACACTGCGTTTAGGTATTTCTTCCCTGTTGATTGTTATATTTTGTGCCTATGATGTTGATGGTATCTTTTATTGTTATTGTTGGGAATTACGTACAGGGAGAGTACTAAAAATATTATTGAATATATTTATTTGTTGTAGATCATTAATCATGTCTGCCAGATTAGGAAGCTATTATAACCCCATTGTTCTGAGTGACGATGAAAGTGATGAGGACATAGCACCTCTTGATGGCAATAACTATACCAGTCTAGATTGGACTATGCGTACTTTAATGAGGGATGTAACCAGTGATGATGAGCTCATTGTGGAGTTCGACCATGCTAGAGGCCAGACTAGAAAAGACATCTATCGTGCTTGGTTCAGGTTTGAAACTGATTCGGAGTCAGAGGACGAGGAGCCTCAACCTTCTAGGAGATCTAAACGACAAAGGAGATATGTCGCATATTATGATGAGGACATAGATGAGTCTGAAGATGAGATCTTCGTACCTGGGCTATACATAGAAACTGAGGACAAAAATGATAATGTGATACCTTAGGTTACTGTTTATTTATTTTTTTTATTTATTATTCTTCTTAGCAATAGAGGAAATAATATTATAATCAGTTGGTTAGTCGACCAACAGTGATAGCATAGTTTTTTTTTTTTTTTACAATCATGGTTTCCTTTTAGGAAGGTATAATATTATAGCAACATTTATTACATTTAAATACCCGTTATGGAAGAATAAAAGTTGTTACTTAATTATATGAGTGAGTAAAAATTTATTCTGGGCACGTAATGGGAATATTTTTTTTTATTTTCATTAGGCAATTATATTCTTGCTTGCTTGTTTCTATTTGCATGTTGATGTGAATATATTTTACATGGATGATTATGTGATCATTAGAGAACATTTCATGTTGAACTTGGAACTAGTTGAGAAATTGTCTGTTGATGCGATCTTTAATGATCAAATCAAATGTTGCCTTCCTAGATGGAAATGTGAGTTATCTTTGGAACCTAAAGTAGAGTTATATTACTTACAGGTCCGAAGTAGAATGGCTAACAACAGCGATCTAGGCTGGCGCTATTCGCCTCTTGGCGGAGAAATTGACTCAGGAGAGAGGCGAGCGTCCCGAGAGTCTTGGGGATATGTTCGAAAGGCTAGCTAAGGTTAAGCCACCATACTATAAGGGACAAGTGACCCTACCTTCCTAGAAACTGGATTAGGGAGTTTGAGAAACTTTTTGAGGTTGTAAAGCGCCCCGAAAATTTGAGAGTGGGTCAGGCTGTGTTGTACCTTAAGGATGAGGCTGATTTATGGTGGAGGGAGAATGGAGCTAGACTGAGTGCTATAGAAGGATTCAATTGGGATGCTTTTGTGTCTGCCTTGAGGGGGAAGTTTTACCCTGCATTTATGAGGAAGCAGAAGGCCCAGGAATTCATTAACCTTAGGATGGGTAGTATGACCATATCTGAGTACTACAGTAAATTCATAGCACTGTCGAGGTTTGCACCCGAGGTTGTAGCTACTGCGGAGTTGAAGGCTCAGAGATTTGAGCAGGGGTTGACTGATGAGATACAACTGGGATTAGGAGGGGAGACCTTTACATCCCTAGATATCGTGTATGGGAGAGCCGCCCACATTTATGGACTCCAATCGAGGCGGGATAAAAAGAATCCGGTGGTAGGTGAGAAGAGGAAGGACATTAATGCTGGGGAAAACCAGGGGAATTTCAAGAAGAGTAGGAATGGTAATGGGAATTTCCAAGGAAACAACAACCAGGATAACCGCAATAGGGGTCGAGCTGAAAGAGTGTATCACTGCAAGAAGTGTAGCAACAACCACCCTGGTAGAGACTGTAAGGGGGAACCAGTGATTTGTAACTACTGCCAGAAGAAGGGCCATAGGGAGTATGAGTGCTTTGCTAAGCAAAAGAAGGAGCAAAATGGCAATGGGGGTAGTAACCAAGCGAGGTCCGGATTCAACCAGCCCGGGAAATCGGGGTTCGAAGCTGCGGGGGCACGGTAACAATCAAGGAAGCTATAACAAGCCTGCTAGTGAGAACAACCAGAACAAGGCTCCGGAAAAGCTGTTCGTGATGAGTCGAAATGAAGCTGATCGATCTACCGATGTAGTGTCTGGTACTTTTTCTATTAACACCGTGCTAGTTAAAGCATTATTTGATTCGGGGGCGACTTATTCTTTTGTCTCGTCGTCCATTATTAAAAGTCCGGGGTTAATAGATTTTGAAGTGATTAATTTTTGCTTAGTATACCTCTTGGTGAGACCATAAGGTGTACCAAGATGTTTAGAAACTTGCCTCTAAAGATAGGAGACTGTGTTTTTCCTTCTGACTTGATAGAGTTTAATCTGGGAGACCTAGATGTAATTCTGGGGATGAATTGGCTAAGTTTATACAAGGCCAAGATAGATTGTGAAGTTCAGAAAGTAACTTTAAGGAATCCTTTGGGTAAGCTGACTTCGTATAGACGTTTTGGGAAATCCAAGAGCTTTGGGGTTATCTCCGCAATGCAAGTGAAGAAGTTGATGAAGAAGGGGTGTGAGTTATATTTACGTAGTGTGCAAGATGTGGGTAAAGAAGTTTGGGGTAAGTATTGAAGATGTTCCGATTGTGAATGAGTTTATGGACGTGTTTCCGAGTGAGATCTCGGGTATGCCGCCTGTTAGAGCTGTTGAGTTCACCATAGACCTAGTTCCTGGAACCGCTCCTATATCTAAGGCACCTTATATAATGGCACCTCCGGAAATGAGTGAATTGAAGATGCAGTTGCAAGAGTTGTTTGATAAGGGTTATATTAGACCTAGTGCATCACCTTGGGGAGCTCCTGTGTTGTTTGTCAAGAAGAAAGATGGGAGTATGAGGTTGTGTATCGATTATAGGGAATTGAATAACGTAACCATCAAGAATAAGTATCCTTTGCCTAGGATAGATGATCTATTTGATCAATTAAATGGAGCGAGCGTGTTCTCGAAAATTGATTTGCGTTCGGGGTATCACCAGTTGAGAGTAGCCGACAAGGATATACCTAAGACCGCATTTAGGACTCGTTACGGTCATTATGAGTTCACCTGTAATGCCTTTTGGGTTAACCAATGCACCGCCATATTTATGGACTTAATGAATAGGATTTTCCATGAGTTCTTAGATAAATTTGTGGTCGTATTCATTGATGATATCCTGATCTATTCGACGAACGAGAAGGAGCATGATGAGCATTTGAGGATCATATTGGAGACGCTTAGGAAGAATCAATTGTATGCCAAGTTCTCTAAGTGTGAGTTTCGTTTGGAGAAGGTAGCATTTTTGGGTCACTATGTGTCTAAGGAAGGAGTCTCTGTAGATCCTGCTAAGATTCAAGCTGTGAGTGAGTGGCCAACTCCGAAGAATGTGCCTGATATTCGAAGTTTCTTAGGTCTAGCTGGTTATTATAGAAGATTTGTGAGAGATTTCTCGAAGATAGCAAGACCTATGACCAATTTGATGAAAAAAGAGTCAAAATTCGAGTGGAGTGAGAAGTGCGAGGAAGCCTTTCAGATTTTGAAGGATCGTTTAACCTCCGCGCCTGTTTTGACCCTACCTGATGGGAATGAGGGATTTGAGGTATATAGTGATGCTTCGAAGAATGGTTTAGGATGTGTGTTGCAACAGAATGGGAAGGTGATTGCGTATGCGTCGCGTCAGTTGAAACCTTATGAGGCTAATTACCCTACCCATGATCTTGAGTTAGCTGCCATTGTGTTCGCTTTGAAGATTTGGAGACATTACTTGTATGGGGTGACTTGCAAGATATTCACAGATCATAAGAGCTTGAAGTACATCTTTACCCAGAAAGATCTCAACATGAGGCAGAGGAGGTGGTTGGAGTTGATAAAGGATTATGACTTAGACATCCAATACCATGAGGGGAAAGCAAATGTAGTCGCTGATGGACTGAGTAGGAAGTCGAGTCATAGCATGAACGCCTTGATAGTTCCTGAGGAGTTGTGTCGAGATATGCAAAGGCTTAGCCTAGAAATTTTAAATCCTGGGGAGATCGAGGCAAGATTGAGTTCTTTATCATTGGGATTGTCAATTCTAGACGAGATCAAAGAGGGTCAAGTTGGGGATGGGCACTTAGAGAAGATCAAGGAGAAGATGGACCAAGGCAAGGAAAGTGATTTCACGATTCATGATGATGGTAGTCTGAGATTCAAGGGTAGGTGGTGTGTACCACAAAAGTGTGGTGAGATTAAGAGACGTCTTATGGATGAGGGTCATAATACACCGTACTCTGTGCACCCTGGGGGTGACAAGCTGTATAAGGACCTTAAGCAGATCTATTGGTGGCCAAACATGAAGCGAGAGGTAGCTGAGTATGTGTCTAAGTGCCTAACCTGCCAGAAGGTGAAGATAGATCACAAGCGACCCATGGGGAAAGTTCAACCATTAGAGGTTCCGGGATGGAAGTGGGATTCCATATCGATGGATTTTGTAACTGCTTTGCCTAGAACAAGGAGTGGTAATGATACTATTTGGGTTATTGTGGACCGTCTGACAAAGTCGGCTGTTTTCATACCGATCAAGGAGACATGGAAGAAGAAGCAACTAGCAAAGACATATGTTAAGCATGTGGTGAGACTGCATGGAGTTCCAAAGGATATCATTTTTGATCGTGACTCTAGATTCCTTTCGAAATTTTGGAAGAAGGTTCAATTAAATCTGGGGACAACATTGAAGATGAGTACAGCCTTTCACCCTGCGACTGATGGTCAGACTGAGAGGACTAACCAGACGATGGAGGATATGTTGAGAGCGTGTGCTATTGATTTTCAAGGTAGTTGGGAGGACCAATTAGACCTGATTGAGTTTTCGTATAACAATAGTTACCATGCGAGCATTAAGATGGCACCGTTTGAGGCCTTATATGGACGGAAATGTAGGAGCCCCATTTGTTGGAATGACTTTAGCGAAAATATAGTCTTGGGGACAGAGTTTATTGAGGAAACTGTTAAGAATGTCGGGCGATTCGGGCTAGAATTAAGTCTGCGCAAGATAAGACGTAAGAGTTATGCCGACTTGAAAAGACGCGAAGATGAGTTTGCTATAGGTGATAAAGTGTTCTTGAAAGTATCACCCACTAAGGGAGTCATGCGATTTGGGAAAAAGGGCAAGTTAAGTGCTAAATATGTAGGCCCATATGAAATTCTGGAGCGAATTGGGAAAGTTGCCTACAGATTGGCATTGCCAATGGAGTTTGAGAAGATGCATGATGTGTTCCATATTTCTCAACTTAAGCGTTATATTCCCGATGAACGTCATGTCCTAGAGCCTGAACGAATTCAGATCGATAGTAGCCTCACATATGAGGAAAGGCCTGTCAGGATTCTCGACAGAAAAGTGCGTAGTACACGCAATAAGGATGCCCATATCGTGAAAGTACTTTGGTCTAACCACGAATCTGAAGAGGCAACGTGGGAAGCCGAAGATGAGATGAAAAAGAAGTATCCAGATCTGTTCCTTGAGGTGAGTTACGAGGGCGTAACTCGTTTTCTTTTAAGGGGGATAGAATGCGATAAATTTCGTGCTTTTATGAGATTTTTATGCATATGTATGCCTATGTTGAGCAATTTGCACATTTTAGTGCTAAAGAAGTAGACTCTTCGCATAAGAAAGTGTGTTCATAAGTAACACAAGTGTTTTAACTTAGCAAAAGTGTGCACAAGTGGCACAATTCTTTGTAAACTTTTGAAAAGTTGAGTTCAAGTTTTGAAAATATGTGAGTTTTCGTGTCAAGTTTCGGGACGAAACTTCTTTTAAGGGGGGTAGACTGTAATCCCCCATAATTTTAAAGGATTTTATAAATATATTTTATCATTTATATATTTATATTTTAGTTCAAATGATTTTTATTATTGAAGTAGGTTGACTATTTTTGAAAGTCAAATGAAATTATTTTAAGGATTTAAGGAAGTTGAAAATATTTTAATTAATCATGCTTTGAAAAAGGTTTGAAATATGAATTTGATTTAGAAAAGAAGTCTAATGGACTTGAGGAACCCAAATTCTAAGTAGATTGGGAAAGAGGAGTTATATTGATACTAGGAGTCCTCATTCATCAATCCTAGTTATCATCGAATCCTATTTAAACTTAAATTCCTTTTTCCTAAGCCCAAAAAGGAAACCCTAACTATAAATACCCTAAGCCCAATTATTTTCCCTACACAAACTATTTTTTCTTCACTCTTCCTCTCAATTCTCACGGCTCTCTCTCTCTCCTCTTCCACGTAATTTTCTTTTCTTCTTCCTCTCAAGCTTTTGTTTCTTCTTCTTCAAGTAACGCTTTCTTCCTTGCTAAGAAACGTCACCGCCGCCGTCGTTGACCGCCGTTGACCGTCCGCTGCTGCCACCAAGACTCCTCCTTGGCGGCGCCTCCTCCCTTTCATCTTGAGTTGGTTTAATTCTTTCCTTTTCCTCAAGTTTTCCATTAAAGACTATGTTTTTATGCTTTATTTTAATGTTAATCATGTTTATCAATGTTAATTTACTGTTTTAATGAATAATCGTGATTCATATATATATTATATTATAAGAATAAAAATTCAGATTTGTCTATTATTGTTAGTTTGAAGTTTTAGTAATTAAAGCATGGATTTTTAGGGTGTTAATTATTAGAAAACCATAGTAGCATATTAAATACTATGAGATTAATTTAATTTATGATTTTAAACATGTTTAAGAGGGTTTAAAGAAGGTTTTATGATTTTATAAGTTGCTGGAATTTCAGAAAGCATTTTATTTAGGGAATTGTAAGAATTTTAATTACTAGTATGGTAGTACTATGCTAGGAATTAAAAGTAATTGGAGTTTTGATAGAAAAATCAACTTTTGAATATGTTTAAAGGGGATTTTAAATATTTTAAGTTGCTGTCTTTTTAGTTAAAAGTATTGATTTGAGTTATATTGGATTTCTAGGCGGAGAGTATTCCGTAGGAGATTTCTAAAGGGGCTAAAGTGGCCAGTCGACTAGTTTACACAAGGTACGTACATGCCTATGTGATGATTGAGATAGTATCATGATTTTATGAAGGAGAATTATGTAGTATCATGTATAGGAACTTGGTTGAGTTCATGTATGATATTTATTATGTTGGATTTTGCATGTTTTATGCCTGTGTGCAAACATGTTAATTATAATATTTGATTATTAGTAGAATATCATGTTTGTATGGAATATTGATGCAAGCATGTTAATTGGATTGGGAACTTTATTTATTAATTCACATGGGGGAATTAATATATTTATTAGTATTGGATCATGTTTGATCATTGTTCCCTTTTCGTATTTCAATACTTTATGAGGACTGTGGACCTTATTTGGTAAGTTGACAAGTTGTGCCTTTGAAAGGTAAGATTGATTGTTGGCTAGGTTCAACAAAGTAAGAAAGGTTGGAATTAAAGAAAGTAATCTTGGATTGTAAGTTGTGTGATCACTTATTTAATCCTAAGATAAAAGAAGTTTAGTCGTGAATGTTGAATTATATTCTGTGTTGCTTGTATGTGGGTCATAACAAGTAATAAATTGTAAATCACGTAAAGTGTAACTTGGATAGTAATAAGCTTTAGACTGGTGCACGTCTGAAGTTGGACAATCAGGAGTTGGGGTACATGGTGAGCGAGCCATGGCTTTTTTTGGGAATTGGATTGATCACCATTCCTCTTTTTATTTAAAGGTTCCTCGATATCGCAGGCATTATGGAATACGGAGTCGCGCCCGTATTTCGTCTTCCTAGGTGAAGGCTGGTTTTTAGTTAGACAAACTCGGTCCGATAACTATTCCATTTAATATAATAAAAGTTGATTGAAGTTTAGTTCAAAGAGAAGTCATCCGAGAATGTTATATGGTCGGATTACTTATTTATCTCTCGTTTACTATTTCTTAGTATCATGATTAGGATTAGTTATGTATTGTTATGTAGTACTCGCTTTGCCGATTACGTGCTTTGTTTGTGATTGTTGATCATGGCTTTGCCTTATTGATCCCGTGATGACCCAATTTTGGTGAGCAAAGATTTCTAGAGCATTGACATTTACGGAGTTCGCGAGATGTAGCATCATTGGGAATCTGGGAATGGAGAGCTTGTGTATATTTAGTTTGTTATTTTGTTCTGCATTAGTCGGATAATGTTATTATAAGTTGGTTGATAGACTTTCATAAAGGGGTTTGTTTTTGAAGTACTTAATTTATTATTTATAAAGTTTAGTTGATGTTTTCTTTGCAAAATCCCGAATAAGCCGATACGTTATCACACGGGCGATAATACTTGGGTAATTCTCTAAGTTTTGTATTATAAAGGTATTTCTGGGAAAAAGAGAATTATCGGGGTGTTACAAAGTGGTATCAGAGCTTTAGGTTATTTTCAAAACGTTTAGGCGCCTAATTAACTTACTAGTTACTTGAATAAACTCTTAGAATTGCTGCTACTTATTCGTTATAGGAATATATATATTTATATATTTTTAAAGAGGACCGAAATTTTTTTTTTAGGGTCCGAAATTTTTTTTTTGGGACCGAATTATATATATTTTTTTAGAGATGAATTTCGAAGTTATATATTTTTATATAGCCGAATTTTTTTTAAGAGTCGAAATTTTTTTTTCCCTTTCGATTTTTTTTAATGTTCGAAATTTTTTTTTATGAGGAAATATTTTGTTTTGTTTAGACACTTAATTTTTATTATCTTATAAAAGTGTCTGCATTATTTTCATGGCTTTGAAGTTTTACTTGTAATATTGTGAGAATGGGTAGCATAGGAAGGGCATATAGGATAGCAATATTATATGTCTGCATTGAATAGTTAGTTCAGTATGTTAATATTTTTCTTCCCTGCTAACTATTCATGATTATTTTCTTTCCTGCAACTGTTTAGGTATTTCTTCCCTGTTGATTGTTATATTTTGTGCCTATGATGTTGATGGTATCTTTTATTGTTATTGTTGGGAATTACGTACAGGGAGAGTACTAAAAATATTATTGAATATATTTATTTGTTGTAGATCATTAATCATGTCTGCCAGATTAGGAAGCTATTATAACCCCATTGTTCTGAGTGACGATGAAAGTGATGAGGACATAGCACCTCTTGATGGCAATAACTATACCAGTCTAGATTGGACTATGCGTACTTTAATGAGGAGGGATGTAACCAGTGATGATGAGCTCATTGTGGAGTTCGACCATGCTAGAGGCCAGACTAGAAAAGACATCTATCGTGCTTGGTTCAGGTTTGAAACTGATTCGGAGTCAGAGGACGAGGAGCCTCAACCTTCTAGGAGATCTAAACGACAAAGGAGATATGTCGCATATTATGATGAGGACATAGATGAGTCTGAAGATGAGATCTTCGTACCTGGGCTATACATAGAAACTGAGGACAAAAATGATAATGTGATACCTTAGGTTACTGTTTATTTATTTTTTTTATTTATTATTCTTCTTAGCAATAGAGGAAATAATATTATAATCAGTTGGTTAGTCGACCAACAGTGATAGCATAGTTTTATTTTATTTTTTTTACAATCATGGTTTCCTTTTAGGAAGGTATAATATTATAGCAACATTTATTACATTTAAATACCCGTTATGGAAGAATAAAAGTTGTTACTTAATTATATGAGTGAGTAAAAATTTATTCTGGGCACGTAATGGGAATATTTTTTTTATTTTCATTAGGCAATTATATTCTTGCTTGCTTATTTCTATTTGCATGTTGATGTGAATATATTTTACATGGATGATTATGTGATCATTAGAGAACATTTCATGTTGAACTTGGAACTAGTTGAGAAATTGTCTGTTGATGCGATCTTTAATGATCAAATCAAATGTTGCCTTCCTAGATGGAAATGTGAGTTATGCTGGAACCTAAAGTAGAGTTATATTACTTACAGGTCCCGAAGTAGAATGGCTAACAATGTGCACCAATCTAGTCGCCGCTATTCGCCTCTTGGCGGAGAAATTGACTCAGAGAGAGCCGAGCGTCCCGAGAGTGCCGGGATATGTTCGAAAGGCTAGCTAAGGTTAAGCCACCATACTATAAGGGACAAGCTGACCCTACCTTCCTAGAAAACTGGATTAGGGAGTTTGAGAAACTTTTTGAGGTTGTAAACTGCCCTGAAAATTTGAGAGTGGGTCAGGCTGTGTTGTACCTTAAGGATGAGGCTGAATTATGGTGGAGGGAGAATGGAGCTAGACTGAGTGCTATAGAAGGATTCAATTGGGATGCTTTTGTGTCTGCCTTGAGGGGGAAGTTTTACCTTGCATTTATGAGGAAGCGAAGGCCCAGGAATTCATTAACCTTAGGATGGGTAGTATGACCATTTTCGAGTACTCTGAAGAATTCATAGACTTTGTCGAGGTTTGCACCCGAGGTTGTAGCCATCGCGGAGTTGAAGGCTCGGAGATTTGAGCGGGGTTGACCGATGAGATACAACCGGGATTAGGAGGGGGAGACCTTTACATCCCTAGATATCGTGTATGGGAGAGCGCCCACATTTATGGACTCCAATCGAGGCGGGATAAAAAGAATCCGGTGGTAGGTGAGAAGAGGAAGGACTTTAATGCTCGGGAAAACCAGGGGAATTTCAAGAAGAGTAGGAATGGTAATGGGAATTTCCAAGGAAACAACAACCAGGATAACCGCAATAGGGGTCGAGCCGAAAGAGTGTATCCACCGCAAGAAGTGTAGCAACAACCACCCCGGTAGAGACCGTAAGGGGGAACCAAAGTGATTTGTAACTACCCGCGTAAGAAGGGCCATAGGGAGTATGAGTGCTTTGCTAAGCAAAAGAAGGAGCAAAATGGCAATGGGGGTAGTAACTAAGCGAGGTCTGGATTCAACCGGCCAGGAAATCGGGGTTCGAACTGCGGGGGACTGGAACAATCAAGGAAGCTATAACAAGTCGCTGGTAGTGAGAACAACCAAAACAAGGCTCCGAGAAAGCTGTTCGTGATGAGTCGAAATGAAGCTGATCGATCTGCCGATGTAGTGTCTGGTACTTTTTCTATTAACACCGTGCTAGTTAAAGCATTATTTGATTCGGGGGCGACTTATTCTTTTGTCTCGTCGTCTGCATTATTAAAAGTCCGGGGTTAATAGATTTTGAAGTGATTAATTTGCCGTTAGTATACCTACTCGGTGAGACCATAAGGTGTACCAAGATGTTTAGAAACTTGCCTCTAAAGATAGGAGGACTGTGTTTTTCCTTCGACTTGATAGAGTTTAATGGGAGACCTAGATGTAATTTCGGGGATGAATTGGCTAAGTTTATACAAGGCCAAGATAGATTGTGAAGTTCAGAAAGTAACTTTAAGGAATCCTTTGGGTAAGCTGACTTCGTATAGACGTTTTGGGAAATCCAAGAGCTTTGGGGTTATCTCCGCAATGCAAGTGAAGAAGTTGATGAAGAAGGGGTGTGAGTTATATTTCTGTAGTGTGCAAGATGTGGGTAAAGAGGCTGGGGTAAGTATTGAAGATGTTCCGATTGTGAATGAGTTTATGGACGTGTTTCCGAGTGAGATCTCGGGTATGCCGCCTGTTAGAGCTGTTGAGTTCACCATAGACCTAGTTCCTGGAACCGCTCCTATATCTAAGGCACCTTATAGAATGGCACCTCCGGAAATGAGTGAATTGAAGACGCGATTGCAAGAGTTGTTCGATAAGGGTTATATTAGACCTAGTGCATCACCTTGGGGAGCTCCTGTGTTGTTTGTCAAGAAGAAAGATGGGAGTATGAGGTTGTGTATCGATTATAGGGAATTGAATAACGTAACCATCAAGAATAAGTATCCTTTGCCTAGGATAGATGATCTATTTGATCAACTAAATGGAGCGAGCGTGTTCTCGAAAATTGATTTGCGTTCGGGGTATCACCAGTTGAGAGTAGCCGACAAGGATATACCTAAGACTGCATTTAGGACTCGTTACGGTCATTATGAGTTCACTGTAATGCCTTTTGCTGCCATATTTATGGACTTAATGAATAGGATTTTCCATGAGTTCTTAGATAAATTTGTGGTCGTATTCATTGATGATATCCTGATCTATTCGACGAACGAGAAGGAGCATGATGAGCATTTGAGGATCATATTGGAGACGCTTAGGAAGAATCAATTGTATGCCAAGTTCTCTAAGTGTGAGTTTCGTTTGGAGAAGGTAGCATTTTTGGGTCACTATGTGTCTAAGGAAGGAGTCTCTGTAGATCCTGCTAAGATTCAAGCTGTGAGTGAGTGGCCAACTCCGAAGAATGTGCCTGATATTCGAAGTTTCTTAGGTCTAGCTGGTTATTATAGAAGATTTGTGAGAGATTTCTCGAAGATAGCAAGACCTATGACCAATTTGATGAAAAAAGAGTCAAAATTCGAGTGGAGTGAGAAGTGCGAGGAAGCCTTTCAGATTTTGAAGGATCGTTTAACCTCCGCGCCTGTTTTGACCCTACCTGATGGGAATGAGGGATTTGAGGTATATAGTGATGCTTCGAAGAATGGTTTAGGATGTGTGTTGCAACAGAATGGGAAGGTGATTGATGTGGACGTGATTCTACTCTTTAGTAAAGTTTTCAAATTCCCAAGAATCTTGAAAGAAAGATTGGTTCTTGATGGGTTCTTGGTTGAATCTTTAAGGAACACACTCGAATATCACTCGATAAAAGGATAGAACTATTTGATTGAACACTCCAGAACTCTCAAATAGGGTTTTGATTCAATTAAGTCACTCCTGGCCTAATTAATCAAGCACTAAATCCAAATCACTCCTGAATTGAATTCAATGGTTCTTAAACACACTCAAACCACTCCTGGAATTAAGTTGTTTAACACTAATTAATAAACACTCCTGAATATTAATTAATGGTTTGTAAGTAATTAAACTCACGAAATAAACTTTCATAAACTCTCTATATTCTCTCCTTTATTAATGATCGAAATAAAGCCTTATATAGGCATTACAAATACCTAATTATACTAGGACTAGAAAACATAAAAGATAACAAAGAAATAGCAAACTCCTAAACCAAGTAGAACAAGCTCAACTTGGCGCCTACTAACTAGACTCCTATTAAAGATATAACTCTACTCCAATTAGAATCCTAATCCAACTAGGATTTGGATTTCTAACTCAACTAGAATTTATAAGCTATTAGACTCCTAACAAAACTAGGAGTTCTAATCCTCCTAGGATTAGGATATTAAGAGTCCTATTCCTACTAGAACTAGGAAAACAACACAAATCCTAACAGAACTAGGATTTGTAGGAAATGACCATCTCTCATATGGATCATTAACAAATAAAATTAACATCAAAGCACTATTCACAACCTTCAATTGTAAGATGATCCAAGCCCAATAATTCATAAGATCCACTAATTTAGTTATCTTCAATCTTCTTATCGGATCCATATCATTATTTGATGTGGACGTGATTCCACACTTTAGTGAAGTTTTCAAATTCCCAAGAATCTTGAAAGAAAGATTGGTTCTTGATGGTTTCTTGGTTGAATCTTTAATGAACACACTCGAATAATACTCGAACAAAGGATAGAACTATTTGATTGAACACTCCTGAACTATCAAATAGGGTTTTGATTCAATTAAGTCACTCCTGGCCTAATTAATCAAGCACTAAATCCAAATCACTCCTGAATTGAATTCAATGGTTCTTAAACACACTCAAACCACTCCTGGAATTAAGTTGTTTAACACTAATTAATAAACACTCCTGAATATTAATTAATGGTTTGTAAGTAATTAAACTCACGAAATAAACTTTCATAAACTCTCTATATTCTCTCCTTTATTAATGATCGAAATAAAGCCTTATATAGGCATTACAAATACCTAATTATACTAGGACTAGAAAACATAAAAGATAACAAAGAAATAGCAAACTCCTAAACCAAGTAGAACAAGCTCAACTTGGTGCCTACTAACTAGACTCCTATTAAAGATATAACTCTACTCCAATTAGAATCCTAATCCAACTAGGATTTGGATTTCTAACTCAACTAGAATTTATAAGCTATTAGACTCCTAACAAAACTAGGATTCTAGTAAGTTAATTAGGCGCCTAAACGTTTTGAAAATAACCGCTTCATTGTTATCATATCTTTCGAGATCTATTTTTGGATAAATTGATTTTTTTTTTTTATATAACGAAAAGTTTTGGCTGGAACGGTCTCAAAATCTTAATCGAAAGTAAGGTCTAAACCTGGCCCATTCTGATCCAAAGTCAAGGGTGGAGAGATCGAGATAATGGTAGGCATTTTGTGTGGGAGAGTAGCCAATAAAGATATTGTAGGAACATCTTTATTTTGGCAACATATTGTAAGAAACAATTTTCTAACATCTATCACAGGATCGCTGTAATACTCCGTATTTTTAATAGTTAATATTTATATTTTTTTAGAAAAGTTTTGGTTGTTAAATAGGCTTTTATTTACTAAAGAGGCTTTTCAAATAGGCTTTTATAAAAGATTTTGAGTATTTAAAATAAATTGTAGCCCAAATAGATGTTGGGCCTAAGTTTACTAGTTTTAAAAAAATAAGTATTTTGGAAACAAAATTTAAAAATGTTTTAAAGGAAAAAAAGAAAAAATCCAAAAGATTTTACAAAAAGATTTACAAAAAGAAAAAAAAGAAAAAAAAAACAAAAAATAAATTTTCCGGCGCAAGACAACTCACCGCCAGTAGGTAAGTTTTGGTTTTTTCTCATTTTTATCTTTTTCTTCATATAAGATTCTAGATTATTTATCTTAGGGGATAATTTATATTTGTCCCCGGTCCTAGTTAGATGATCGTAAAAGTAGTTGGATTTTAGCTAAATTTATTTATCTTCTCTCAAAAACCCATCTTTTAGTTTTTGAGTCCTAGTATGACTCTACCCATCCAACTAGTATAAATAGGGGTCTCCACCCATCATATTCTTCACACCAAATTTGAGAAATACATCTCTTTTCTCAAGTTTAAACTCTCTCTCTCTCTTTTAGCCTACCCTTTCTCTTCCTCCTTAGTAGTTATTAATTTTCAAGGTGCGTGTATATGTAGATCTTTAATAATTATTTTGCAACCTTAGTATCATGTTTTTAGGAAAATATTTTGGATTGAAGTCCATGTTTTTATAAGTTTTATTATGAACTACATGTGTTTTGTATGAACATGTTTGAATGTTTATTAATTTTATTATGCACTTGAATTATGACTTTAGTTCAATATTATTATAAAGTTTGATCTTTGAATCTGTATTCATATAATTTACAAGGAGTTTGATATTTAAATGCATGTTTAAATATTTAAAAAGGAGTGTTTTTGAATTATTATTATTTTTCAAAAGTTACCTCTTAAGCAAGTTATTTTATTTATGCCTTTATATGGCTAAATTTATAAGTAGTACTATTCTTTTTAAAGGAGGATTATTTCAGAAGGATTTTTATTAGATATATGATCTTTTATGATCACAATTATAAAGAGGCAACAGCTTGTTATTTATTAGCAAGAACGGTAGCCATTATATTATTTACCCATGTACTTTTTGTATAAGTCATGTGGACAAGGTAGTATCCCCTCGTAATAGACTCAGTAAGGAATACTAAACTTGGGGGGTGTGCACACTTTAGGAAAGGTACCTAGGCAAGGAAAAAGGATTTTTATTAAAGTTATATACTCTATATTATATAAGTATTACAAGTATCCAAGGAAGGCTTTTCGAAATTAAATATTTCAAATGTTTAATTAAATAAAGTGTTTAATATTCCGCATATACATGTACTCAGTATTTTTACCGACACGCGTTTTATTTGTTTTGTTTTATGGCTTTGTCCCTGTGATGACCCTATTTTGGCGAGCAGAATTTACAGGTTGATATGATGCATATTTCATATGGGGGAGCTAGTGAGGAATCATAACTAGTCAAGGAGTTGTTATTTTATTTTCTTTATTTTTATTATTGTCGTCATAGTTGTACAATAAAGTTTATATATATTAATAAAGAGGAGTTATTTAAGTTATTTCCGCTGCATTACTTTCAAGTTCAGTTAGTAGTTAGTATTAAAGCCTTTAACGTTATCACGTGGCGGTAATACTCTCAAGTTTCTCAAGGGCTTTTATATTAAAATATGTTCTTCAAAAAGAGAGAAATTTAATTGGGGGTGTTACAATCGCGCACATAATGAAACACATGAATCAATCAGTAAGGATTAGATATACAATCTTTGTAGCGTGATTTCCCTTTAGTATACAAGTTTCGAAGATCTGAGAGCCCCAAGTGTTGCTCCTCTAATCCGTCCATGAGCACTAGTTGAACACCAACGTCTGCTAGAACGGAAGAAAAGATCCCTTGCTTTTGGGTGGTATAGGCGCCGATTAGGGAAAATATATTAGGGTTTCACTAGCTCTCTCTTATGTGAAAAGATGTAACACTCCGTCCTTTTATAAACACAATATAATGAAAATACAATATTTTATTAAAGAAATAGCGATAGCGGAAATATCGCCTGATGGAAATGTCACTCTAAACAAAGGTAGATTAAACTAAATATAAATAAAATCCAATTAAATTAATCCAAGATATCCACTAAGAGGCAAAACAACTTCATAAACCCAATGTAGTAAATATAAAATAAAATAAGATGTTTCAAAAATCAAAGATAGTCTTTCTCTCAATGCCTATAATACGAAATAATCACCTACAAAATATTCAACAAACATCCACAATCAGTGGGGAGTAACTAACAGCTCACCCAGCCCAATTAGGATTCATATAAGAGTTATAAAAGTTTTAATAATCAAGTAATACACAATATCTCAAAAAAAAAATACACTTCAAATAATCAAATAACAAATAAATAAATACAACAGAGACAATACAACATGCTAACTACAATAGGGAGAAGTTAATAGAATGATTAGACAAATAAATATACATCTGATCAACTCAAGGATCAACATAATAAACCTTCAAGTTTAAATAAAATAATAATATGAACAATATAAATGACAATGCTAACGTTTCCAAAAAAAATAATCTTCTTAACACGTTTGAGGAGGAACTGAACGTAAGTGGATCGCAACCCACTGTTCCCATTTAGTTATAGTATTAGGACCCTGCTCGCCTATGTCTAGTATGGCCACACCCTAAAGCGAGATAGTACCCTACTCAGTACTTCTCGGCCTCTCATACGACAACTAATAACAAAGACAGGCCTACATACCCTACTCAGTACGTAAGTATAAACTATGTACCCTGCTCAGTACATAGTGATTGTTCATTCCTAGGTGTAGACACATAATCGTGTCTCCCCATTTAAGGGTCCGATGATAAAACATACCGCGGTTTTAGTTGGCGCAACCCGATGGAAGAGCAGTCCGAAGAGCCAGCCCAAAATAAATTTAAATTGAATTTAGAAATCTTATTTTAAAAGCCCAATTAATTATTCATGATAATTAATTGTATTGTGAGCCCATAAAAATATTTTAAGTCCATTTAAAATATTTTAAGCCAAAAGCCTAATTGTTTATTTATTATTTTTAATAAATATTTTCATAAAATAAAATGAAATCAGATTTTTAATCCATAATATTAAATTTCCGGATTTCAAGGGATAAAATAAATCTTCAAAAAACGTGTTTAGCAAAGCTTGGCAACATGAGCTGGACACAGGTCCTGCGCCTAGCGCACCACGTGCGCCCAGCGCAGAGGTTGGGATGTGTCTGGCGCGCCAATCTGCGCCTGACACGTGCATATGTGTGTCACGCAGAGTCCTGTGCCTAGTGCACTACTCCGTGTGACACGCAGGTTGTCTTTCTTATCTTTTTCAAAAGCGCGTACCACGTTGATAAGAGGTTTTTAGTGTGTCGTTAAGACACTAAAAATCGCTTTTCAAACAATATTTATAAAACCTAACAAGCAATTAATAAGAACGTAGTAAAGGCAAGTCAAAGGTCGATCCACAGGGAAAATGGGATTAATCAAGGTCTATCAAGTCTAAATTACCTAATTGAGGGGTTTTTGGGGGTTTTGAATGAATTTTGTAACAACTAAAACTAACTATTATCAAAGAACTAGCAAATAATATGAGATGAAAATATGAATAAGGAAGACACTAGAGTTAAGGTTACTAGCATGGATCAAAGTGGACAACGATTATTAATGCAATTGTGATTCAAAGGCAACGATTACGCAAGGTTTAGTTTTCCTCTAAAATACTCGAGTCCTCTCTCGAATGGTCCTCGAGAATGATCGCTTAATCAATCAACTAAATCCTCTCTCGAATGGTCTTTAGTCAATTGATTAAGAGATCCAATGAATTTCCCCCTAATATAGGATCCCCTTAAAATCTACCCAATATCTTGGCCTAGAAATTAAGTTGATTCATGGGGATGATAAAAGAGTTCATAATTCAATTAAGAACATTTGAAATCAAAATACCAAAGCACAAATGTGATCAATATCTATCCTAAGGCCTCAAAACACCAAGACCAATGCATAAACGTCTTTAAATCATCACAATCACATTAACAATACATTTAAACCCTAATCCATACTTTCACCCTAACCCTAGATAGGAGACTACTTACTAATCATGGATTCTAAGCGTAAAAACATGAAATCTATAACTAATCTAGAGCTAAACATGATTAAGAGATAATTAATCTAATGAAAATAACAAATATGAAACTATAATAAAAGAGAACTAGTACTATGGAAAAGGAGAGATTGATATTCTAAAAGATGAATAAAACTGAAAACTTTGAAATTAAATTAATGAAAGTTACCTTGAAAGTGTAGATAATCAACAACTTTAATCTATGAATCTCAAATCTAAGAATAAGCAAAAGTGTTTTCTCTCTAAAGTAAGCCCTAATAATATTCTCTAAACTCTAGAATAAAGCATGAGTAAAAAAACTAATCAACTCTTGTTATTAAAACACGCATTGCTTTCTTCAAGATTTAAATGGTGCGGGCGCACCAAAATCAAAGCGGGCGCACCATTCTTTCGATCTGGTTGGGACGGTTCAACTTAAAACGAGCATAACTTCTTTGGTTTTTATCCAAATCAAGCTTATGACCAGTCGTTAGAAAGCTATCGAAACGGGCTTTCACCTCCAACTAGAATTACCTTCATCCGATTTGTGATCTGAAAGTTATGTTCATTTGAAGTTCCCATACAAGATTTTATGGCACTATGTGCTCCTTTGTGCGAGCGGACATGGGGCATGGTGCAAGCACACCATTTTTTCAACGTGTGCTCTATTTTCATTGCTTCCTTTTGCCAACTCTACAACTCATAGCCATCTTAGGTAGATCCACCTATATTAAGAATATGGCAAAACAGGGTGAAAGCAAATGTACTAGATATTCGGTCAAAAATGACTGAAAATCTAGCAAAATATCACTATGATCAAGAATGATCAAGTGAATGAAATAGAAGGGGAAAGGGAGAAGAAAGAGGGAAGAAAGGGGAGAAAGAGGGATCAAATGAGCTAAAAGGAGTCCACAAAGTGCATTGGAAATGCACTTATCAAACTCCCCCAAGCTTAGCATTTTACTTGTCCTCAAGTAAACCAAGAATGAGAAAGAAGAAAGAAAAGAGGAGAAAAAGATGTAAAAGAAAAACCATGCAACACAGTAGCCTAAATGCTCTATATGCAAAGCTACAAACATAACATGCAAGGTAAATGAGTTCATACCAAGATTTAGGAGACCCACCAAACACAAGAGGGAAGATGACTAGGAAGCACAAGAGTGACTCAAGAGATCCAATCCACCGATCAACCGAGTCTTCTTGAAGAATAGGCTTTCTAAGAGTGATTTCTCACTCCTCTCCACTTCTAAGTCCCGAGTTTGACTCCCCCCTAGGGATGCTCAACCATAATAGCTCGCCTCTACCACATTTTGATGACCATCATGACTTGCACAAAATCTCACCCGCCACTACTAAATTGACCAAGTCCAATCTAGAAGTCAAAAGGGACTTTATTAAGGTTGTAACGGGGCTTGGTTAAAGGTGTGGATAACAATTTAGGAATGTGGTGCAAAAAGGGTAAAGCGGAGTACAAACTAGGGGGTAAAAACTCCCCCAAGCTAGTCCTAACACCAACTCAAATCGAAATCTCACTCACATCTTTGATTCTCACTTTGATTTTCACTTTTTGAACATTGATTTTCACTTTTTGAATAAATTTTTCATTTTTCTCAACAATTTTCTCTCTCTCTTTCTTTTCTTTTCAATAGAAATCCAATTAAAATAATAAGAGCTTTCTTTCTATCATTTCTTTTGCCTTTCCTTTCTCGCAATTTTCTTCAACTTTTGCAATTATACACGCACATTAATTTACTTTCAACCAAAGACTTAGTATCAAAACAACTCATCTCAACACAAACTAGACATGTACTCCACTTTGGGGAAAGTTTGGCCATGACTTATTATGAGGGTTAAGCAAAAATAGGATGGAAAGGCTCGGATGGGTTGAGAAGCGGATAATTATGCCTGTATAAAAGCTTTTTAGCTTTTGAGCTCCTATTTCTAGCAAAAAGAAACGCCCTAAATCATTCTTCTATAGGCTCGGTCTTATGCAATCTTGGGGAGCTAAAATGCAAGTCACAAGTTAGGCGATCAATGGTGAGGGTTGTAAATGAGTCTTACGAGGTTATTGGCCCTCCTTCATGGTTCACCGCACAAGGGACAAGGCAATCCAATCAACCAACTCGCCTAGTTTCAAAAAGACTCTACCAAAAGTTATCGTTCTCAAAGATCACCTAAAGTCACACCAAATCTTCCAAAACCATCAAGTCGAATACAGGGAAGGTCTTCCAATCAAGTTATGAACACTCTTAGCCACAAATCATACTTGCAACCAAACTAATCTAAATGCCAAAAAGAAGAAACAAAAAAATAAGAAAAGAAAAATAAAATCTTTTTTTTAGTTTTTTTCTTATGCAAACCTCACATGCAAATACACTAATATGAACCTAATTACAAAGAGGGGGAAGAAAATGTTGAGATAGAGAGAACACATGCTAACTCCCCCAAGCTTAATACAAACTCCGTCCTCGGAGTTGACAAGCAAAGAGAAAGTAAGGGAGGAAGTAAGGGCACAAAATCAAGCAAAAATCCAAACCAAATAAGATCAGGAGAAATGTCTCATAATACCTCCCGAAAAGTGCTCTTTTAGGATCATTAGACTTTACCACTAAATAATTTGACAAAGATCTCAATAATTTGTCATAAGCATTAGCACACATTTCACAATGGATCAAATAGGTAAGAAATAAACAAAGAGCATGCACAAATTTTAATGCGTCTATATGCTTACCAAGAGATGAGTGTCGAAAATAATGAAATTTCCGAGAGAATCCTGGAAAGTATGAAGAACAAACATCAAAATTCAAATAAAAAGAAGAAAACCGCGAGTTCTCCTTTTGATGGTCCTTGCAAAATTTAAGCTCGATCATGTCCTCGATGACTTCCATTTGAGTCTTGTGAAGGTTTATAGAGGCAAAAGGCTCTTCCAATGGTGAAACTTTCAGGAGAGGGAATAAGATGGGGAAAGAAGGAACTAAGTCGAGTTTCCTTAAAAAAGGAATATGAAGAGGACGAGTAGAAACTAAAGTCTCATCAATCACTTCTTCAACATTATTAGACTCTATAGTGTAAGCTTTCTCAATAAATGATTCCTCTACTATGGGGTTCTCATCCATATCCCAATCATCATATTCATCGGTTATAGTCATGCAAGAGTGATTTTGACTATTGATAATTCGACCCAATGTTTCGACTGATATTTTGCTAGATTCGACAATGTTGTCCATCATAGAATCACATCTCTTTAACAATGCCATATTTTCTTTGAGTGAATTAAGAATTTCAGAATAAACATGTAGTTCACAGCTAGAGACATCTTCTAAATTTGAGAAAGTATTAATTCTATGGTCCCACTCATAAGTGTCTCTAGACAATGACCACCCAAAGAAACTCCATGCTTCATCAAAGTGTTGGGATCGAAATTCACCATTAAACATAGACTCCACTATTTCTCTTGTATGCATATTCAAACCTTCATACATCACCTCACACATCTCCCAAATCTCAAGTCTATACTTAGTTAGAAGACTGTTCTCAAATCTCTGATAATAATTCCAAAATGGTTCATCCTCATATTGAGGAAAAAAGAAGTTTGCCATTTTTTGGAATTCTCTTAAAAAAAAAAGACAAAAAATAATTATATACAAAATCCTAGACTCATATAAACAGCACTTACCACATAAAATAAAAACAAGAAAAAAAAAATAAACCAATAAATAAAAGTAAAAAAAAAAAGAATCAATTAAGCAATTTCAAACTTAAGAAAACTTCAATCAATAACACAACTTCCCCGGCAACGGCGCCATTTTGATAAGAGGTTTTTAGTGTCGTTAAGACACTAAAAATCGCTTTTCAAACAATATTTATAAAACCTAACAAGCAATTACTAAGAACGTAGTAAAGGCAAGTCAAGGGTCGATCCACAGGGAAAATGAGATTAATCAAGGTCTATCAAGTCTAAATTACCTAATTGAGGGGTTTTTGGGGGTTTTGAATGAATTTTGTAACAACTAAAACTAACTATTATCAAAGAACTAGCAAATAATATGAGATGAAAATATGAATAAGGAAGACACTAGATCGAGTTAAGGTTACTAGCATGGATCAAAGTGGACAACGATTATTAATGCAATTGTGATTCAAAGGCAACGATTACGCAAGGTTTAGTTTTCCTCTAAAATACTCGAGTCCTCTCTCGAATGGTCCTCGAGAATGATCGCTTAATCAATCAACTAAATCCTCTCTCGAATGGTCTTTAGTCAATTGATTAAGAGATCCAATGAATTTCCCCCTAATATAGGATCCCCTTAAAATCTATCCAATATCTTGGCCTAGAAATTAAGTTGATTCATGGGGATGATAAAAGAGTTCATAATTCAATTAAGAACATTTGAAATCAAAATACCAAAGCACAAATGTGATCAATATCTATCCTAAGGCCTCAAAACAACAAGATCAATGCATAAACGTCTTTAAATCATCACAATCACATTAACAATACATTTAAACCCTAATCCATACTTTCACCCTAACCCTAGATAGGAGACTACTTACTAATCATGGATTCTAAGCGTAAAAACATGAAATCTATAACTAATCTAGAGCTAAACATGATTAAGAGATAATTAATCTAATGAAAATAACAAATATGAAACTATAATAAAAGAGAACTAGTACTATGGAAAAGGAGAGATTGATAATCTAAAAGATGAATAAAACTGAAAACTTTGAAATTAAATTAATGAAAGTTACCTTGAAAGTGTAGATAATCAACAACTTTAATCTATGAATCTCAAATCTAAGAATAAGCAAAAGTGTTTTTCTCTCTAAAGTAAGCCCTAATAATATTCTCTAAACTCTAGAATAAAGCATGAGTAAAAAAACTAATCAACTCTTGTTATTAAAACACGCATTGCTTTCTTCGCAGATTTAAATGGTGCGGGCGCACCAAAATCAGGTGCGGGCGCACCATTCTTTCTGATCTGGTTGGACAGTTCAACTTAAAACGAGCATAACTTCTTTGGTTTTTATCCAAATCAAGCTTATGACCAGTCGTTAGAAAGCTATCGAAACGGGCTTTCACCTCCAACTAGAATTACCTTCATCCGATTTGTGATCTGAAAGTTATGTTCATTTGAAGTTCCCCATACAAGATTTTATGGCACTATGTGCTCCTTTGTGCGAGCGGACATGGGGCATGGTGCAAGCACACCATTTTTCAACGTGTGCTCTATTTTCATTGCTTCCTTTTGCCAACTCTACAACTCATAGCCATCTTAGGTAGATCCACCTATATTAAGAATATGGCAAAACAGGGTGAAAGCAAATGTACTAGATATTCGGTCAAAAATGACTGAAAATCTAGCAAAATATCACTATGATCAAGAATGATCAAGTGAATGAAATAGAAGGGGAAAGGGAGAAGAAAGAGGGAAGAAAGGGGAGAAAGAGGATCAAAATGAGCTAAAAGGAGTCCACAAAGTGCATTGGAAATGCACTTATCAAACTCCCCCAAGCTTAGCATTTTACTTGTCCTCAAGTAAACCAAGAATGAGAAAGAAGAAAGAAAAGAGGAGAAAAAGATGTAAAAGAAAAACCATGCAACACAGTAGCCTAAATGCTCTATATGCAAAGCTACAAACATGACATGCAAGGTAAATGAGTTCATACCAAGATTTAGGAGACCCACCAAACACAAGAGGGAAGATGACTAGGAAGCACAAGAGTGACTCAAGAGATCCAATCCACCGATCAACCGAGTCTTCTTGAAGAATAGGCTTTCTAAGAGTGATTTCTCACTCCTCTCCACTTCTAAGTCCCGAGTTTGACTCCCCCCTAGGGATGCTCAACCATAATAGCTCGCCTCTACCACATTTTGATGACCATCATGACTTGCACAAAATCTCACCCGCCACTACTAAATTGACCAAGTCCAATCTAGAAGTCAAAAGGGACTTTATTAAGGTTGTAACGGGGCTTGGTTAAAGGTGTGGATAACAATTTAGGAATGTGGTGCAAAAAGGGTAAAGCGGAGTACAAACTAGGGGGTAAAAACTCCCCCAAGCTAGTCCTAACACCAACTCAAATCGAAATCTCACTCACATCTTTGATTCTCACTTTGATTTTCACTTTTTGAACATTGATTTTCACTTTTTGAATAAATTTTTCATTTTTCTCAACAATTTTCTCTCTCTCTTTCTTTTCTTTTCAATAGAAATCCAATTAAAATAATAAGAGCTTTCTTTCTATCATTTCTTTTGCCTTTCCTTTCTCGCAATTTTCTTCAACTTTTGCAATTATACACGCACATTAATTTACTTTCAACCAAAGACTTAGTATCAAAACAACTCATCTCAACACAAACTAGACATGTACTCCACTTTGGGGAAAGTTTGGCCATGACTTATTATGAGGGTTAAGCAAAAATAGGATAGAAAGGCTCAGATGGGTTGAGAAGCGGATAATTATGCCGGTATAAAAGCTTTTTAGCTTTTGAGCTCCTATTTCTAGCAAAAAGAAACGCCCTAAATCATTCTTCTATTGGCTCGGTCTTATGCAATCTTGGGGAGCTAAAATGCAAGTCACAAGTTAGGCGATCAATGGTGAGGGTTGTAAATGAGTCTTACGAGGTTATTGGCCCTCCTTCATGGTTCACCGCACAAGGGACAAGGCAATCCAATCAACCAACTCGCCTAGTTTCAAAAAGACTCTACCAAAATTTATCGTTCTCAAAGATCACCTAAAGTCACACCAAATCTTCCAAAACCATCAAGTCGAATACAGGGAAGGTCTTCCAATCAAGTTATGAACACTCTTAGCCACAAATCATACTTGCAACCAAACTAATCTAAATGCCAAAAAGAAGAAACAAAAAAATAAGAAAAGAAAAATAAAATCTTCTTTTTAGTTTTTTTCTTATGCAAACCTCACATGCAAATACACTAATATGAACCTAATTACAAAGAGGGGGAAGAAAATGTTGAGATAGAGAGAACACATGCTAACTCCCCCCAAGCTTAATACAAACTCCGTCCTCGGAGTCGACAAGCAAAGAGAAAGTAAGGGAGGAAGTAAGGGCACAAAATCAAGCAAAAATCCAAACCAAATAAGATCAGGAGAAATGTCTCATAATACCTCCCGAAAAGTGCTCTTTTAGGATCATTAGCTAGACTTTACCACTAAATAATTTGACAAAGATCTCAATAATTTGTCATAAGCATTAGCACACATTTCACAATGGATCAAATAGGTAAGAAATAAACAAAGAGCATGCACAAATTTTAATGCGTCTATATGCTTACCAAGAGATGAGTGTCGAAAATAATGAAATTTCCGAGAGAATCCTGGAAAGTATGAAGAACAAACATCAAAATTCAAATAAAAAGAAGAAAACTGCGAGTTCTCCTTTTGATGGTCCTTGCAAAATTTAAGCTCGATCATGTCCTCGATGACTTCCATTTGAGTCTTGTGAAGGTTTATAGAGGCAAAAGGCTCTTCCAATGGTGAAACTTTCGAGAGAGGGAATAAGATGGGGAAAGAAGGAACTAAGTCGAGTTTCCTTAAAAAAGGAATATGAAGAGGACGAGTAGAAACTAAAGTCTCATCAATCACTTCTTCAACATTATTAGACTCTATAGTGTAAGCTTTCTCAATAAATGATTCCTCTACTATGGGGTTCTCATCCATATCCCAATCATCATATTCATCGGTTATAGTCATGCAAGAGTGATTTTGACTATTGATAATTCGACCCAATGTTTCGACTGATATTTTGCTAGATTCGACAATGTTGTCCATCATAGAATCACATCTCTTTAACAATGCCATATTTTCTTTGAGTGAATTAAGAATTTCATAATAAACATGTAGTTCACAGCTAGAGACATCTTCTAAATTTGAGAAAGTATTAATTCTATGGTCCCACTCATAAGTGTCTCTAGACAGCCACCCAAAGAAACTCCATGCTTCATCAAAGTGTTGGGATCGAAATTCACCATTAAACATAGACTCCACTATTTCTCTTGTATGCATATTCAAACCCTCATACAGCACCTCACACATCTCCCAAATCTCAAGTCTATACTTAGTTAGAAGACTGTTCTCAAATCTCTCGATAATAATTCCAAAATGGTTCATCCTCATATTTGAGGAAAAGAAGTTTGCCATTTTTTGGAATTCTCTTAAAAAAAAAAAAGACAAAAAAATAATTATATACAAAATCCTAGACTCATATAAACAAAGACTTACCACATAAAATAAAAACAAGAAAAAAAAAAATAAACCAATAAATAAAAGTAAAAAAAAAAAGAATCAATTAAGCAATTTCAAACTTAAGAAAACTTCAATCAATAACACAACTTCCCCTAAGAACGGCGCCATTTTGATAAGAGGTTTTTAGTGTCGTTAAGACACTAAAAATCGCTTTTCAAACAATATTTATAAAACCTAACAAGCAATTACTAAGAACGTAGTAAAGGCAAGTCAAGGGTCGATCCACAGGGAAAATGAGATTAATCAAGGTCTATCAAGTCTAAATTACCTAATTGAGGGGTTTTTGGGGGTTTTGAATGAATTTTGTAACAACTAAAACTAACTATTATCAAAGAACTAGCAAATAATATGAGATGAAAATATGAATAAGGAAGACACTAGATCGAGTTAAGGTTACTAGCATGGATCAAAGTGGACAACGATTATTAATGCAATTGTGATTCAAAGGCAACGATTACGCAAGGTTTAGTTTTCCTCTAAAATACTCGAGTCCTCTCTCGAATGGTCCTCGAGAATGATCGCTTAATCAATCAACTAAATCCTCTCTCGAATGGTCTTTAGTCAATTGATTAAGAGATCCAATGAATTTCCCCTAATATAGGATCCCCTTAAAATCTATCCAATATCTTGGCCTAGAAATTAAGTTGATTCATGGGGATGATAAAAGAGTTCATAATTCAATTAAGAACATTTGAAATCAAAATACCAAAGCACAAATGTGATCAATATCTATCCTAAGGCCTCAAAACAACAAGATCAATGCATAAACGTCTTTAAATCATCACAATCACATTAACAATACATTTAAACCCTAATCCATACTTTCACCCTAACCCTAGATAGGAGACTACTTACTAATCATGGATTCTAAGCGTAAAAACATGAAATCTATAACTAATCTAGAGCTAAACATGATTAAGAGATAATTAATCTAATGAAAATAACAAATATGAAACTATAATAAAAGAGAACTAGTACTATGGAAAAGGAGAGATTGATAATCTAAAAGATGAATAAAACTGAAAACTTTGAAATTAAATTAATGAAAGTTACCTTGAAAGTGTAGATAATCAACAACTTTAATCTATGAATCTCAAATCTAAGAATAAGCAAAAGTGTTTTTCTCTCTAAAGTAAGCCCTAATAATATTCTCTAAACTCTAGAATAAAGCATGAGTAAAAAAACTAATCAACTCTTGTTATTAAAACACGCATTGCTTTCTTCGCAGATTTAAATGGTGCGGGCGCACCAAAATCAAAAGGGCGCACCATTCTTTTCGATCTCGGTTGGACAGTTCAACTTAAAACGAGCATAACTTCTTTGGTTTTTATCCAAATCAAGCTTATGACCAGTCGTTAGAAAGCTATCGAAACGGGCTTTCACCTCCAACTAGAATTACCTTCATCCGATTTGTGATCTGAAAGTTATGTTCATTTGAAGTTCCCCATACAAGATTTTATGGCACTATGTGCTCCTTTGTGCGAGCGGACATGGGGCATGGTGCAAGCACACCATTTTTCAACGTGTGCTCTATTTTCATTGCTTCCTTTTGCCAACTCTACAACTCATAGCCATCTTAGGTAGATCCACCTATATTAAGAATATGGCAAAACAGGGTGAAAGCAAATGTACTAGATATTCGGTCAAAAATGACTGAAAATCTAGCAAAATATCATTATGATCAAGAATGATCAAGTGAATGAAATAGAAGGGGAAAGGGAGAAGAAAGAGGGAAGAAAGGGGAGAAAGAGGATCAAAATGAGCTAAAAGGAGTCCACAAAGTGCATTGGAAATGCACTTATCAAACTCCCCCAAGCTTAGCATTTTACTTGTCCTCAAGTAAACCAAGAATGAGAAAGAAGAAAGAAAAGAGGAGAAAAAGATGTAAAAGAAAAACCATGCAACACAGTAGCCTAAATGCTCTATATGCAAAGCTACAAACATGACATGCAAGGTAAATGAGTTCATACCAAGATTTAGGAGACCCACCAAACACAAGAGGGAAGATGACTAGGAAGCACAAGAGTGACTCAAGAGATCCAATCCACCGATCAACCGAGTCTTCTTGAAGAATAGGCTTTCTAAGAGTGATTTCTCACTCCTCTCCACTTCTAAGTCCCGAGTTTGACTCCCCCTGAGGATGCTCAACCATAATAGCTCGCCTCTACCACATTTTGATGACCATCATGACTTGCACAAAATCTCACCCGCCACTACTAAATTGACCAAGTCCAATCTAGAAGTCAAAAAGGGACTTTATTAAGGTTGTAACTGGGGCTTGGTTAAAGGTGTGGATAACAATTTAGGAATGTGGTGCAAAAAGGGTAAAGCGGAGTACAAACTAGGGGGTAAAAACTCCCCCAAGCTAGTCCTAACACCAACTCAAATCGAAATCTCACTCACATCTTTGATTCTCACTTTGATTTTCACTTTTGAACATCGATTTTCACTTTTTGAATAAATTTTTCATTTTTCTCAACAATTTTCTCTCTCTTTCTTTTCTTTTCAATAGAAATCCAATTAAAATAATAAGAGCTTTCTTTCTATCATTTCTTTTGCCTTTCCTTTCTCGCAATTTTCTTCAACTTTTGCAATTATACACGCACATTAATTTACTTTCAACCAAAGACTTAGTATCAAAACAACTCATCTCAACACAAACTAGACATGTACTCCACTTTGGGGAAAGTTTGGCCATGACTTATTATGAGGGTTAAGCAAAAATAGGATGGAAAGGCTCGGATGGGTTGAGAAGCGGATAATTATGCCTGAGATAAAAGCTTTTTAGCTTTTGAGCTCCTATTTCTAGCAAAAAGAAACGCCCTAAATCATTCTTCTATTGGCTCGGTCTTATGCAATCTTGGGGAGCTAAAATGCAAGTCACAAGTTAGGCGATCAATGGTGAGGGTTGCAAAATGAGTCTTACGAGGTTATTGGCCCTCCTTCATGGTTCACCGCACAAGGGACAAGGCAATCCAATCAACCAACTCGCCTAGTTTCAAAAAGACTCTACCAAAAGTTATCGTTCTCAAAGATCACCTAAAGTCACACCAAATCTTCCAAAACCATCAAGTCGAATACAAGGGGAAGGTCTTCCAATCAAGTTATGAACACTCTTAGCCACAAATCATACTTGCAACCAAACTAATCTAAATGCCAAAAAGAAGAAACAAAAAAATAAGAAAAGAAAAATAAAATCTTCTTTTTAGTTTTTTTCTTATGCAAACCTCACATGCAAATACACTAATATGAACCTAATTACAAAGAGGGGGAAGAAAATGTTGAGATAGAGAGAACACATGCTAACCCCCCAAGCTTAATACAAACTCCGTCCCTGAGTCGACAAGCAAAGAGAAAGTAAGGGAGGAAGTAAGGGCACAAAATCAAGCAAAATCCAAACCAAATAAGATCGGAGAAATGTCTCATAATACCTCCCGAAAAGTGCTCTTTTAGGATCATTAGCTAGACTTTACCACTAAATAATTTGACAAAGATCTCAATAATTTGTCATAAGCATTAGCACACATTTCACAATGGATCAAATAGGTAAGAAATAAACAAAGAGCATGCACAAATTTTAATGCGTCTATATGCTTACCAAGAGATGAGTGTCGAAAATAATGAAATTTCCGAGAGAATCCTCGGAAAGTATGAAGAACAAACATCAAAATTCAAATAAAAAAGAAGAAAACCGGCGAGTTCTCCTTTTGATGGTCCTTGCAAAATTTAAGCTCGATCATGTCCCTCGATGACTTCCATTTGAGTCTTGGAAGGTTTATAGAGGCAAAAGGCTCTTCCAATGGTGAAACTTTCGAGAGAGGGAATAAGATGGGGAAAGAAGGAACTAAGTCGAGTTTCCTTAAAAAAGGAATATGAAGAGGACGAGTAGAAACTAAAGTCTCATCAATCACTTCTTCAACATTATTAGACTCTATAGTGTAAGCTTTCTCAATAAATGATTCCTCTACTATGGGGTTCTCATCCATATCCCAATCATCATATTCATCGGTTATAGTCATGCAAGAGTGATTTTGACTATCGATAATTCGACCCAATGTTTCGATCGATATTTTGCTAGATTCGACAATGTTGTCCATCATAGAATCACATCTCTTTAACAATGCCATATTTTCTTTGAGTGAATTAAGAATTTCGTAATAAACATGTAGTTCACGACTAGAGACATCTTCTAAATTTGAGAAAGTATTAATTCTATGGTCCCACTCATAAGTGTCTCTAGACGTGCCACCCAAAGAAACTCCATGCTTCATCAAAGTGTTGGGATCGAAATTCACCATTAAACATAGACTCCACTATTTCTCTTGTATGCATATTCAAACCCTCATACATCACCTCACACATCTCCCAAATCTCAAGTCTATACTTAGTTAGAAGACTGTTCTCAAATCTCTGATAATAATTCCAAAATGGTTCATCCTCATATTGAGGAAAAAGAAGTTTGCCATTTTTTGGAATTCTCTAAAAAAAAAAAGACAAAAAAATAATTATATACAAAATCCTAGACTCATATAAACAAAGACTTACCACATACAATAAAAACAAGAAAAAAAAAAATAAACCAATAAATAAAAGTAAAAAAAAAAAGAATCAATTAAGCAATTTCAAACTTAAGAAAACTTCAATCAATAACACAACTTCCCCGGCAACGGCGCCATTTTGATAAGAGGTTTTTAGTGTCGTTAAGACACTAAAAATCGCTTTTCAAACAATATTTATAAAACCTAACAAGCAATTACTAAGAACGTAGTAAAGGCAAGTCAAGGGTCGATCCACAGGGAAAATGAGATTAATCAAGGTCTATCAAGTCTAAATTACCTAATTGAGGGGTTTTTGGGGGTTTTGAATGAATTTTGTAACAACTAAAACTAACTATTATCAAAGAACTAGCAAATAATATGAGATGAAAATATGAATAAGGAAGACACTAGATCGAGTTAAGGTTACTAGCATGGATCAAAGTGGACAACGATTATTAATGCAATTGTGATTCAAAGGCAACGATTACGCAAGGTTTAGTTTTCCTCTAAAATACTCGAGTCCTCTCTCGAATGGTCCTCGAGAATGATCGCTTAATCAATCAACTAAATCCTCTCTCGAATGGTCTTTAGTCAATTGATTAAGAGATCCAATGAATTTGGAAAACCCCTAATATAGGATCCCCTTAAAATCTACCCAATATCTTGGCCTAGAAATTAAGTTGATTCATGGGGATGATAAAAGAGTTCATAATTCAATTAAGAACATTTGAAATCAAAATACCAAAGCACAAATGTGATCAATATCTATCCTAAGGCCTCAAAACACCAAGATCAATGCATAAACGTCTTTAAATCATCACAATCACATTAACAATACATTTAAACGCTAATCCATACTTTCACCCTAACCCTAGATAGGAGACTACTTACTAATCATGGATTCTAAGCGTAAAAACATGAAATCTATAACTAATCTAGAGCTAAACATGATTAAGAGATAATTAATCTAATGAAAATAACAAATATGAAACTATAATAAAAGAGAACTAGTACTATGGAAAAGGAGAGATTGATAATCTAAAAGATGAATAAAACTGAAAACTTTAAAATTAAATTAATGAAAGTTACCTTGAAAGTGTAGATAATCAACAACTTTAATCTATGAATCTCAAATCTAAGAATAAGCAAAAGTATTTTTCTCTCTAAAGTAAGCCCTAATAATATTCTCTAAACTCTAGAATAAAGCATGAGTAAAAAAATAATCAACTCTTGTTATTAAAACACGCATTGCTTTCTTCGCAGATTTAAATGGTGCGGGCGCACCAAAATCAGGTGCGGGCGCACCATTCTTTCTGATCTGGTTGGACAGTTCAACTTAAAACGAGCATAACTTCTTCGTTTTTTATCCAAATCAAGCTTATGACCAGTCGTTGGAAAGCTATCGAAACGGGCTTTCACCTCCAACTAGAATTACCTTCATCCGATTTGTGAACTGAAAGTTATGTTCATTTGAAGTTCCCCATACAAGATTTTATGGCACTATGTGCTCCTTTGTGCGAGCGGACATGGGGCATGGTGCAAGCACACCATTTCTCAACGTGTGCTCTATTTTCATTGATTCTTTTTGCCAACTCTACAACTCATAGCCATCTTAGGTAGATCCACCTATATTAAGAATATGGCAAAACAGGGTGAAAGCAAATGTACTAGAAATTCGGTCAAAAATGACTGAAAATCTAGCAAAATATCACTATGATCAAGAATGATCAAGTGAATGAAATAGAAGGGGAAAGGGAGAAGAAAGAGGGAAGAAAGGGGAGTAAGAGGATCAAAATGAGCTAAAAGGAGTCCACAAAGTGCATTAGAAATGCACTTATCACACGTGTACGCATTTTATTGGTCATGCCGCATCAGGCACGCCAATGTGCGCTTGACACATGTGACAGCCTCTTGTGCCTGGCGCAACTGGCACGTGAAGGGCAATTTCGTTTTCCCTATAAATACTCCTTGATTTCCCGAATCAAAGGACGGTTTTTTTAATATTATTTCTCATGCACTTTATTTTCCAAATACTCTTGTGCTTATAATTTCGTACTTCCACATACAATCAAACACACTAAACACATCAAACACACTTACGTTCTTGTTTACATCGTTCTTTTGGCTTCAAGATTGCTCCTCCTGAAGGTCGTTACGCTCTTAGGCCTAAACCGCATAGGTATACTCCCGAGGACCCTTGAATAATTCTTTTATTTATATTTCCTTGAAGTTACTAACGATTTCTTGTCAAATACGCCTCACACGGCGTAGTCGAAATAAAATCACGCCTACAATTTGGCAACTCCATTAGGGAGGATTTTTAAAAATTAATTTTTTTAAAATGAGTGGGTGAAATTTGAAAAATACGATTCATTCTCTTTTTATGCCTTACAATAGCATACTGTTTTGCATATGCATGGTTATTGTTTCAGCCACAATAAGGACAATCTACCTTGCCTCATTAGCACATATTCCTCAGCGATAGTGTTGGATCTTAGTCATAAGCAAATCTACCTAACCATGGCATTGTTCTCTTGTTTCTGACTTGAGAATTGGAGTGCGTCCTACACGTGGCCACCTCTTTATGCAGGGGTACGAAGCGTGGGATCAATCTCTTAGTCATGGATCCTTTTCAGCCTTAATCTAAACCTGACCATAGTTGAATGTAGAACTGGACTTTTGGTTGAGAACTCTTGCATCCATGTTACTTGACATTTGCCTGTAATTGCAATTTTCGCCTGTTGCTAATTGATATGCCTTGCATCTAAACTCGCGTCTAAAAAATCAATTAAAACTCGTGTCTAAAAGATCTTAACTAGTTCCAACTTTCGCCAAATCTCCAATATGCATGCCGGGGAGCAGTGCGCCAAACGCATTTATTTGCTCCTGGCGCACAGCTCTTGCGCCGGACGCATAGGCAGCGCGCCGCGCGCACTCCGTTGCGTGGCGCGCAGCCTATTCGTCTCATGTTTATTGCTGATTTGACTATTGTTTCAAGTCTAAAAAAAATCTGTCAATTCGCCAGTTTGTCTTGGTCAGTCAAAATTGTTGTCGTCATATTATGTCAGTCATATTATGTCCCGAAATCATGTAGAATAAGCTAAAACATCGCTTAAATTGCCAAAAAAATATGTCCGGGAACAGTGCGCCAGACGCATTAGGATGAGCCTGACGCACTGCTCCTGCGCCAGACGCACAGACCCGCGCTGCACGAACCTTTACTGTGTGGCGCGCTTTCTGTGCGTCTCATGTTTTTTACCAATTTAGTCAATGTGGTGGCTGATTTCGCATTTTTGCCGTCTGCATGCATGTAGAGTTATTGATCGTTCAGCACGTCTTTTGGTCTGAAATTAATTTCACCTAATTACAAAAAAAAAAAACCAGTCCTTTTCCTTATTTTGAGTCTCACTACTATTAGGTCTCATTTAGGTGAACGGTCATGCTTAGGATTTTCTTTTTATTTTCTTTTCTTTTTGGAGAAAGTCGGATATTCCTATCCTCCCAAACTTCTCCCATATATTTTTTTATATACTTTTTTTTTATAAAAACTTTTTCTCACTTATTTTCACATAAAATTCCTCTTCATCACTTCCATATATATTATATCATCTTCTCCTGTACATCATTTAGGATTCTGCTTAGTGTCCATCTTGTTGTAAAAGTCTCATCTGCTTAGAAATTCTAACTGCATCAGAAGTCCATTGAGCATACACGTCTAGGCTCATCCAGTTTCACTCTATTTAGAGTTCTTAACCTCGTCTAACTCTATTCATGTTAGGAGTTAAGTGTCTTAACCCCGTCTAGGTTCACCCATCTAAGAAGTCTATAGGGTCGTTAGAGTCGTTCTTACCATCTTAGGAGTCTGAAATTCATATAAGTTCATGCATAATCGGAGTTTAAATCCGTTAGGAGTCCTAATCTCGTCTAAGTCTAGGGTCATTAGAGTTCTTACCATGTTAGGAATCTAGAATCCATAGAAATCCATGCATAGTAGAAGTCTAAATTAAATCCATCAGAATTCCGTCTGTTTTAGGAATCTAGTTCCACTAGAGTCTCATGCATATTAGGGGTCTAGCGTCCTTAAAAGTTCATCAAATCTACAATTCTAAGGTCATTATAAGTCTAGGATTCTAAAAGTCGTAGAATTTCGTATCCATTAGGATTGCGTTCATACTAGAATCTTTTTGCATTGCATAGTATATCATTCATACACTTCATGCATAACTAGAGTCCATAGGAGTCTCATTGCATCCATACTCCTCATTTCATTTCATGCATTCCACATTTAGTAGTCCTGAACTACAAGCGATCTGATTCCCTGTTCGGGATATGTAGGCATCCTTTACAGGTTCGAACACAAGTCATGCATACATGCATTAGGTCTAGGTGTAGCCAAAAGATTCATGCATACATATACATATACATATAGATTTAGGTGCATCTAATCCAAAAAAAATTCATCATGCATTTAGGATATTCAGATTCGTTCCTAGAAGCTGAACTTTTAAAACAAACATACATTCTTGCATTCCATTCCTTTCTCTCCACCATCACTCCATTTCTAATCTCCTGTTGGACGATCCATTGTAGGAAATAAGCAACATGTCAAGAACACTTAGATTGATGAGTTGAAGAGTATAATAGTAGATCTTGTAACACGTGTCATCAGACTAGAGGCAAACCACACTGACCTTCAAGAGAGTCGCAGTGCTGATTACAAGACACTATATGGTTTTGGTGCAATAACGACTGAACAACAAAGGATCAATGAGCTGCATGACATCACACAACACAATCCACTAATAAATCCTTCCATCAATTCAGTCTCTGAAAACTCGCCTCTTTCCAGAGGAGGCAAAAGGATTATTGATGATTCACCTAATTACACCCAAGCATCTATGAAAACAAAGAAAACCTGTGCTACACCAATTCTTACCAGGCCTAAAAGAAAATCTAAGAGGGAGTTCACACCCTTAGATATGAGCTATGATGCTGTATTTGAGTACCTTCATTCTAGAAACTTGCTCTATCCTATAGGACCCACTCCAGATCCCGAGGAAGACCAAAAAGGGCCAAATTGGGACAAAAATGCCTATTGCAAGTACCATGTAGGAAATGGACATATAGAACTAATGATTGCTATAAGTTAAAGCACCTTATCCAAGACATGATAGAAGATGAAAGGCTTCCAGTCCTCTCGAACAAGACCCTAAGTAAGATAGATGTCGCTCTAGTAGTGAAAGAAATTAACATGGGTACAAAAGGTTATTTAAAATCCCGACAGGCACAAAGGACCTTCACCCCACTAAAAATAACCTATACTCAAATTTTTCACCAACTTTGGGCTAAAGGAGCGATTTCCCCAATTGGACCCTTAGAAGACCCACCTAAAGAGGAAAGAAATCCGATATGGGATAAGGACTCCTATTGCGAATACCACAGGGGGAGAGGTCACTATACTGAAAAGTGTATGGGCCTTTAGACGATTATCCAATATATGATCGATGACAAAAGACTTCAATTGCTATCAGATCCAGACTACAAAAACATAGCCCCAGTCCCAATAGCATACATTCACTAAAATATTTGGACTCGCTTAGGTCCAATCGAAGGAAAAAAAAATACATCTCTTCTCTTTTCATTTAGAAAGAGACCTCATGAAGACCGAAGCGACGAAGCTGTCTCGTCACTTGACGTAGGAGTCTAGACTTAGGATTTCGTTTTCTGTTTCATTTCTCTTATTTTTCCTAGTCTAATATAGGATTCCCCTTCTTATTGCATGTACTCATGATTTTCAATTAATAAAATGAGTATTTCCCTTCTTATAGGATTTCCCTTCTTATTGCATGTACTCATGATTTTCAATTAATAAATGAGTATTTCCCTTCTTATTCTCAAACCTTGCATTAATGAGCATAAATGGAAATCACGATTGTCGCCTTAAAAGAAAATATATTTATAATTCTCATGACTATTCAAATAAAGGCAATGAACATAATTGGCATAAAAAAGGCATCCATCCCTTTCTCCAATCCTTATCATTCATAACATTCCTCCCTTTAACCTACCTCATAGGAAGTACACTTGACAACAATTCAATGTAAAGGGCAAGCAAAATAAAAAAATCGAAAAGCAAAAAAGCAAAAGCAAAAAAATGATGAAAAAGAAAGTGCAAAGTATCGAAAAAAAAGAAGTGTTGCAAATAAGCCCATCAATAACTTTGTCAAAGGTACTTCTTTCAAAACCTCCGCTTTAACCAAAAGGTCTTGACCTCCATAATCAAAAGCCATTACAAGCCAAATTATACCTTTGTAATAAACCTTCTTGACGCGCTCGTTGTAAGCACGTCAAAGATACCTAAACTACCCAATATAGGGCAAGTAAAGGGTCGAATTCACAAGGACTAAGGGAAACACTAATAATTATCGATTTATGATAAGCTAAGCCAAGTCTATGTTTTTTTGAATTTATAAATGAAAAGACAATAAGAAAAATAACATTGGGAAGGGGCATCCATCAATTAACTCATTCATAAACCAAGCAATCACAATGGGAATCAACAATGGGGATCGATTGAGGGGAATTATTCATCTATTAGTAATCTAACTACTCTCTCGAGCTAGCTAGATTGGCCTAGTATCTTACCGAAGACCTATTCTCATGGCTAAGGCATTCAACCAAGCATATCCATAAACACGATGAATATAAACAAGCAAACTAAGTCCCCTAGGTTAGGTAGTCCCTATTCTCATGGTCTTTCAAGCCTAATAATCGATTTGAGGCAATCTCTTAACTTCATCTCTCGATCCTTCACTAAGGGTACCTAAATTATGCTCCTATGATGGCCAATCACACAAGCATTCATAAAAAAAGCCAAATCAATTAACCAAAATTATCCCAAGTCAAAAATCCAATGTTGGATTTAGAGGTTCATGAACTCATCAACGACTTCAAATCCTTCCCAAAGAAATAGCTACTCATAAATCATGATAAATTATAAACTAAAAGACATTAACAACTATTAACATGAACTAAAATAATAATCTAGGATGAACAAGTAAATATAGTGAGAATGACATAAAAATAAGAAAATAAAGCAATAAAATATGAGAGAGTAAGAGATTCTCATTAAAGTTGCAAGGAACCTCCAAATCTTCAAGTTTCCTTCTTAGATTCTTCAAATTCCAAGCTTTCAACAAGTTTCTCTCACTTCTCTCTCTAGAAGATGAGATTTTCTCTCTCCTAGGGTTCTAAGCATTTCAAATCTCCCTTTATTCAAATATAATGTAAATTAGCTTAACCTAAAATGAGAGGAGTTTGCCTTATATAGTCCTAAAATAAACTAGGCATAATTACAAATTAACCCCCATTCAAAAAGAGGATTTAAAAAGAAAGATTTCCGGAAAACATGCGACTCGGGCGGGTTGGAGTGACCCGGGCGCTCGGGTTGAGGTTGGCCCGGGCGGGTCAGATGAACAGGACAGAAATTTCAGTTTTCCGTAATCTGACCCGGGCGGGTCAGTTGACCCGAACGCTCGGGTCACTTTTTCAGTTCCGTCAGTTATTTTCAAAAGGTCATATCTCACTCGTTTTTCATCGGAATTGAGTATGTGACCACTCGTTCGAAAGATATTGAGCCAAACTTTCATCTCCAACTGGAATCACTCAAAAATGTTTTGTGTGCTGAAAGTTATGGCTATTTAAAGTTGACCTTTGTGCGCAAACCCTTCCAAAACTTCTTATATTTACCCCCGGAACTCGGTTATGCTTCCTTGACCTTCCTCTTCCATCTTAATATTCGGGGTTGTGCAAGTGTCCTCCAAGCATGCTCCTAAGTCCTGAAACGAAACAAAACCCCCAAAGAAAGTGCATACAAGGAGGAAAATTGCATAAATTAAGGAAATAACTAACAAACTAGCCTAAACTAACTAAAAAACAAATATGATACCAACTAAAAGCTATCAAAAAGTAAAGCAATAAACAATACATCAAACTCCCCCAAGCTAGACCTTTGCTTGTCCTCAAGCCAAATAGAACAAAACACAAGGGTAAGAGAATGAAGATTATTAGAAAATAAGATCAAGAAGAAAGAAGAAAGGAAAAAGAGGGAGAAAGAACGAATTTACACTAACTCATTTTCGTATGAATCACGATTGCATTTAGCGTATGCAACAAGCTCTTTAAACCCCTAGATCGCTCTAGAGGGCAAGTGGGATCTCGCGAGGGTTTCCAAAGAGTTTTAATTTAAACCCACAACTCTAGCTTTTCATCAACCTTTTATTCAATACTTTCAAAATTTATTCCCAAGTCAACTAGTAACGAAATGGTTCACAAGCAAATATAAAGAGCAACTTTCAAGACAACTAATTTCTAAGTGTATTCATGGGTTATGGGTAAAGAAAGAGGCTAATGAAGATTGCAATATGACACCTAATTAGACCTTTTACTTGCTCATTAGAGGAATACCTAGCTATCCAAAATACTTGGGACTCTTCAAGTGTTATAGAAGCTTATAATCCACCTTCCCTAGACACACGAATAGGTCTTAGACTCCACTCTACTTGAAACTTAAGAAAAGTAGAACTAAGCGTGGGAGGCATCAAAATCGACCTCTTTTATTGAATTTCTTCTATTCTTTTTGTGCTTTTCCTTTTTCTTCACTTTTTTTTTTCATTTTTCACGCCTTTTTTGACTGTTTTTGGCTTTTTCTTTTTCCCTTATTATGGGATTTTTGCTATACAAAGGAGAAGTAATCATTCACTAAGCAGAGAAATAAGAACTTGTGGCCTTTTGTGCCACTTATTATATACAAAGAGAAGTAATAACTAAGTTTCTTGTAGAGCTTTGTTTGGGGACATGATGAGCATATCTAAGGAAACAAGGGACCGCGAATTTAAAATTATTCAAGCATGAGCAACTTAGTCAAGATTCAAGACTAGACATCCAATTGAGCATTCATTAGTTTCAATTTGGAAGACTCTAATGCAATTAAGATTAATCACCTCCTAAAACACCTTAACCCATGCTCACACTCTTCCAAAAGGAGCATCTAAACATATACTCAAAGTCAAAACAAGGAATCCACATCATATCATTACTTATCACCTACCATGGGAAAGGAAACCAACTTTTTGTTTAAAACAAACACTAGTTCTTTTTCTTTTTTTTCAATTCATTTTTTTTTATTTTTGACTTTTTTAGAACTAAAGAGAAGGAAATCAAAACTTGAAAGAGAAAGAAAAGAAATGAAAATAAGATAATTTTTTTAGATTTTGATTTTTTTTTTGTGAAAAAGGGAAAAACATAGAAATAAAAACGATATACACCTCCCCCAAGCTAGCAAATAGCTACTCCCCCAAGCTAGAATAAAGCATTGTCCTCAATGCTTGAACAAGACGATCAAAGGGAGGGAGGGAGGGAAGAAACATTCAACCAACAAACATATGTCCCACAAATCATAGAGCATTGAATAAAGAGCAATAGGAAGGAACTTACCGGATAGTAGGTGGGTGTAAATACCGCAAATGACCCAATTTCTCCATTTCTAATAAACTTCTTCAAAACCATGATTTGCTTTCCACGTACTATTGAAAATGGTTGTCATTCAAACTATGTACCTAAATCAAAATCAAAGATAGAAAAGAAAAATGAGTAAAATGAAAATAAAAAAAAATAAAAGCAATAAATCACGGGTTACTTCCCGAGAAAGGCTTATTTAAGTCCTAAACTTGACCTTTCTAGTAAATAGCAATTCAATGATCGCAAGAGTTTGTCAAATACACTAGCAGACATTTCCATTATTATTAAGTATGCAATGGCAAAAAGTAAAGTGTGCATAAAGTGGAATGCAACTCTATGCAAATGAGGAGAATATGCCAAAAAGAATGAACAAAAGGAAAAACAAATAAATAAGAAGAAGAATCAAAAGAATAAGAAAATAAAGGATAAAGCGGTAAATTATCCTCGACATACTCTTTTTGGGTGGCAATCTCTCTTCTCTCCTCAACAATAAACGAATTGGGCACTTGAAGGTCAAAAGAGGTAAGAAGATCATCTAGAGGCGGAGTTTTGAGAGATAAGAATGGATATGAAATGAGAGTAGATGGAATAAGGTCAATCCTTCTTGTAAATGGAATATGAGGGGAAGGGATAGAAATAAGGGTTTCACTAACCACTTCACTCACATCACAATACTTAAGTGGGAAGACATTTTCCATCAATGAGTTCTCCTCAAGCACATCTTCATTATCCTTCAAAACTTTAAAATCATCACTGACCACCAAATGAGGTATCTCACTTTCAAATTGACCAAGATCTTCACCTCAAGATATAATGGGTAGGAGAGGATGAGTGTTGTAAAGCACAAGGAGAGGGAGTAAGGTCCAATTCGCTAGAGGTAGACACATGAGACTCAAAAAGGGAATGTATAGACTCATAAACATCCTCACTTTCAACAATATCCTCAATAATGGGCCTTCTCTCCTCAAAAACATACCCCTCATCGTCACTACTCCAAAAACCATCATCAAGATCTTGGGGTTTTTCTAATTGATTTTCATTTTCAACATACCTCGAATCAACATAATCAAACTTGAGAATATCATTTTTGCAACCCCAATTTTCCCCAAGCAAATTCAAACCACTTTTTAATTGTAAAAAGAGATCCTCAATGGGTTTTGGGTCAAATTTAGGAAGAGGCTCATAATTAGTACTAGAATTTGCCCCATTAAGATATCGCTTAAGAGTAAGCTCCAATTCAGATTTCGATGATTCGGAATTCAAGGAACCTTAAAAATCAATTTTGGGGGAGGGATCACAATCAAGCATATGAGAATCAATCTTGGGGACATGTGTCATATCATTGAAATTCATGCACAAATTTGATGAAAATCGAGAAGTAGCATGAATATCATCAACATTTGAGTCTACCTCATTACAACGAACATATGAGGGAATATGATCATGCATAATAAACTCACTAGTGGGAACATTTTTCTCATCAAAGAAATTCATGCCAACATTAGAGGAATCATGACAATTTGCATATAAATCGGAATCATAAGTGTCCCTAGCTAACCACATAAAAAAATTCCAAGCTTCATCCGAGGATGTCGCTCGAAAGTCACCATTAAACATATTTTCAACAACTCCTCTAGTATGCTCATTTAGTCCCCAATATGTAATCTCACAAGCTTCCCAATATCATAGCTATGGAACTTTATAAACTCCCCAAGCCTATCAAAGTATGCCCAAAAGGATGCATTGTCATATTGAGGAAAAGAAGTACTTGCCATTTTTTTGAGATTTTTTCTTTTCAAAACAAAAAACAAAAAAAAAGAAAAAATTGCATCACTTCTCATAAAACAACCCACAATCACATTGCATCCCAATAAGCCACAAAAGACAAACCAAAGCCCGCTACGTCGAAAACCCAAAAGGGCGACTTAGGCAAAAGTCAGGGCATCTTCTCATTCCTAAGCCTGAACTACGAATGGTATGATTCTGCTAAAGATACGTAGGAAACCTCACCCTGCGGTCCGACCGCTTTAAACCAAACCAAACCTATTTCATTATCCACCCTTGCCGAAGACCTCTTCCAAATCAATGCCTAATTCATTGCAAATGGCTCCAAAGCAAAATGCTCGACCACCAATTAAAATTGTTAAGCGCTACGACTGGTCTGATTTCATCATGGATACGTAGGCAACCTCTTTCGAGGCCCAACCATTTTAATTCAAAACATATTTTTTAAGGCTCGCCTAGACCCATTAGAAAAAGCGGGATCGCCCAAATCATGAATTTTCAATGCTCATCCTTACCCTTAGAACTAATCTGGGATTTGAACCTGCATCATTAGCCTACCTTATTGCGTGAGTCAATTCATTATGGACCCGCCTTTTTCTTATTCTTATCCCTTGCCGTTTTCTGAACTACGTTATCACTTCTAAGCCAACATTAGCATAACCTTTCAACACTCAACGCTATGACCGCGTTTCATCTTTGAGTGTTCATTTCTTTGGCCTTTCTTGTCTTTTTTCACCTTAGGAACCCTATATTGAATATTTGGTCGAAACATCCACTAAGCGTGACGAGTAATCTTCAAAATCAAGCAATCAAGTTGGATACTTCAGCAACTCCATCTTGTTGGGGGCTTCATCACTGATCCACACAGAAAATCATAAGCTCGAAGTCCAGTTCTATTGTGATAAGGACTTCATTACGAGTCCATACATGAAATATTGGGTTTTAAACCCACACATATACAAGATCGCACCTATTTGTGGGCTCACTTAGGCCCTCGGCATACAGAACTCGAAGCATATACAACTCAAGCGCTACGAAAACTCGTTCCACAACATATTTTTAATCCAACATAATCTATTAACTGAATGGATCATCCTTAGGGGCTTCCTACTTCTCCTCTTTCATAGGCTCCATGTGTACCTTGATAAGGACTTCATTACGAGTCCATACAGAAGATCGTGGGCTCCAGACCCATACGAGAAAATAATACGAAATCCTAATTGTTTTATGGGTTCACTTAGGCCCGTAACAACTATAACACTTTGAATCAAGCATAACCTACACGGATCATCCTTGGGGGCTTCCCATTTAATTCTCTTCTTTCAAAAACAATTTTCTAAATGAAAAGGTTGAGCTTAGAGGAACGATAAAGCATCATATCTCTGCATTAGTGTCATATCTCTACATTAGTGTCATATCATCTGCATTAGTGTCATACCTCTGCATTAGTGTCATATCTCTACATTGTCCAAACACTGTGTCAAGCATTGCATCCTTCGTACTTAGCCATAGGATCCTAGCATCAATCATCGAGTCACACACACACACACACACACACACACATGTATGCGCACACGATAACACCTTTAGGCCCAAAGTATTAGAGGTCACTCTTTATAGGTCAAGTCATTTCCTACCCATACACTAGCACCCACATCACGGGACATGTGCATGTTCCATAATAGTTTGTCTGCATATCTGTGTATTCTTTGCATTTACAGGTATCCAACATTGAACAACTCTATACGAGTTATAATTCGCCAAGGCGTACGGAAATAAATTGCTCAAGAGGCAACAAGTACTATGGAGTATTAACAACGGTAATTCCAGCAATAGGTGTGAACCATTACGAACCGAGACAACGGAAAACAAGCGTTAATATGGTTCGTGTTTTTGAAGGCAACAACAACGATCAAACACATCGCTAGTCTTCAGTCACAATAGCACAACTCTGGAGCGGGATGCAGCTCTATATTAGCACAGCTCTAAAGCGGGATGCAGCTCTACAATAGCACAGCCCTGGAGCGGGATGCAGCTCTACGTTAGCACAGCCCTGGAGCGGGATGCAGCTCTACCTTAGCACAGCCCCGGAACGGGATGCAACTCTACATTAGCACAACCCTGGAGTGGATGCAGCTCTACATTAGCACAGCGCTGGAGCGGGATGCAGCTCTACGTTAGCACAGTCCTGGAGCGGGATGCAGCTCTACATAAGCACAGCCCTGGAGCGGGATGCAACTCTAACCCGATATAAGCCGGACCAGAATAGCTCATGATACCTTTTAACATATATCATTTCATTTTTGCAAATTTACGATTATTTTGCAAATTTGTTTCACGTATGTCTGTTCCTGCAAACTTTTGCTTGTTTTGCAGGTACCGGCGTAAAAGAGTGATTTTGGATTGCAGAGCATCTGGAATCATTCTCCGTCCCGACACGCATACTTTGACTTTCAGTTTTACAAACCTCAGTCAAGTGGGGGCTTCTGTAGACACATAATCGTGTCTCCCCATTTATGGGTCCGATGATGAAACATACCGCGGTTTTAGTTGGCGCAACCCGATGGAAGAGCAATCCGAAGAGCCAACCCAAAATAAATTTAATGTGTATTTATAAATCTTACTTGAAAAGCCCAATTAATTATTCATGATAATTAATTGTATTTTGAGCCCATAAAAATATTTTGATTCCATTTAAAATATTGTAAGCCCAAAAGCCTAATTTTTATTTATTATTTTTAATAAATATTTTCATATATTAAAATGAAATCAGATTTTTAATCCGTAATATTAAATTTCCGGATTTCAAGAGATAAAATAAATCTTCAAAAAACGCGTTTAGCAAAGCTTGGTAACATGAGCTGGACACAGGTGCTGCGCCTAGCGTACCACATGCGCCTAGTGCAGAGGTTGGGATGTGTCAGGCGCGCTAGTCTGTGCCTGACACATGGATATGTGTGTCACACAGAGTCCTGCGCCTGGCGCACTACTCCGTGTGATACGCAGGTTGTCTTTCTTATCTTTTTCAAAAGCGCGTACCACGTGTATGCATTTTATTGGTCATGCCGCGTCAGGCGCGCCAATGTGCGCCTGACACGTGTGATTGTGCGTCACGCAGCCTCCTCTGCCTGGCGCAGCTGGCGCGTGAAGCGTAATTTTGTTTTCCCTATAAATACTCCTTGATTTCCCGAATCAAAGGACGACTTTTTCAATAATATTTCTCATACACTTTATTTTCCGCATACTCTTGTGCTTATAATTTCGTACTTCCACATACAATCAAACACACTTACGTTCTTGTTTACTTCGTTCTTTTGGCTTCAAGATTGCTCCTCCTGAAGGTCGTTACGCTCTTAGGCCTAAACCGCATAGGTATACTCTTGAGGACCCTTGAATAATTCTTTTATTTATATTTCCTTGAAGTTACTAACAATTTCTTGTCATGATGTAGATATTTAATAGATAAACGTTATAATTGTACATTCTAACCCCCTTTCTCTTATTTTGTATATATATAATATTCATGTTATTATGATTGTTCTATGCATGATTTTATCACCCACATGTCATTATTGTTAATCAATACCTAAGAAACTGTTTTAACTAAATCAGATAATATGGACAACCTGCTAGGAATCTTGTAAATTGATTGCTTAACAACTTGTCATTAAAAAAGTACTCTTTTGTGTGTTTAATGAACCAACTTAGACTACTCTTTTTTAGAGTGCTTAAAATATTATGTGGTTATTCTTTCGCATAAACTTTGTAATGAATCGATATTTAGTTGAGGCCATCAATGGACGAAAGTGGTTCATTATGACCATATTCGTACCCTCACCCCCGAACTCAATTTTTGGTTCATTGACCATCTATATGGAGTCAGGACGGGGAAATCTACATTGGATAAGTCCCTCAGTTGTCCCTTCAGTTTCCCAAATATCCAATTAGATTTATGAGTCTTCCTTTAAAGGCTTGTTGGCGACTTCGAAAACGTATTTTAATAAAACCTTAACAATGGGTAGTCAAATACGCGCTCACACCGCGTAGGCGAAATAAAATCACGCCTATACTAGGAGACCATGCCGTCTCACTAGTCATCATCCTCAAACAAAAATAAACAATAAATAATATAGTTTCATCGTTTGTAGAATGCCATTTAATGTCTTATATCAAACTGCAATAATCAAGGGCCTTAACCCGTCAATAGGGCTGTAAGTTCGGTTTTCGGATTGGTTTTGAGCCAAAACCAAACCAAACCAAATTAAATCCGATTTTCACATTTTTAGTCCAAATCCAAACCAAATTTCATTACGTACCAAACCAAACCAAACCAAATTTCCAAAACAAAAACCAAACCGAACTGAAAATTGAAATTTATAATACCGGAATTCTTAAAACCAACGCATACACATAGTCACATACTAGTTACTACCATATAAGTCCAAATCTTCAACAACTCTTATAAATCAAACCAAATCTGTAATTAAATGTCTGAAATTTAATTACTAGCATAATATGAAATTTAGATACAATAAGATAGAACAAGATAATTCACAAGGCAACAACATAATTAAAGAAATCCTATTGGAGATCTATCCTTCTTTCTCTTCCTCTTAGCTTTCTTGGAAGTGATAGAAGGTTGTGGAATTTCATCAAATTGAGTAGGACATTCTGTTTAAAACAAAAAAGAAAAAATGACAATAGTTTTTGTTAATTTTCGATTAAAATGACAACAAAAAAATAAAAAATGCAACAACCACTTTGCAGCAAACCAAGAAAATAAGGGGTGGAAATATCAAATGCAAATCACCACAATAGTTAGGAGAAAAAGAGATTTATTACCTAGGATTATTGGTAAGAGTTGAGATAACTTCTTTGTGTTTGTGAATAGAGATAGAAGGCACCGAGATATAACATAGATCTAATTTTCACCCAGTTGTTAGAGCTCTAAGAGAGAAATTGAGGAAAGAGAAATTGAAAGGGGTTTGTGTGAGGCGTGAGAGTGGTGAGGAGTTTATGAGTTAGGGTTTTGAGTTTTTAAACGAGGCCTTCTTATTTTATTTGGCCACTTTCATTGAATATCAGGAGAATCATAACCCACACATGACATATCGGTTTGGATTCGGTTTTTTCGGTTTTCAAAAAAATAAAACCAAGTCCAAACCGAAAACCGAAACAAAATAATTTCTCTGTCCAAACCAAACCAATTTTTTTAAAAAACCAAACCAAATTGTAATTTCGATTTGGTTTGGTTTGGTTTTCGGTTTTTAACCAATTAACTTACACCCCTACTGTAGACACATAATCGTGTCTCCCCATTTAGTACCCTATGATGACTAATACCCTGCTCCAATTGGTCCGGATCAAGGAAAGAATAAAGAAAGAGTCTAAAATAAAATGTTTTAAGCCCAAAACCATTTTCTCATCCTTTTTATTAACTCATTTCCGAAAACCTTTTTTATAACTAGTTTTACTAAGCCCACTTCCTAAAACGTTTTAAAATGACTTTTTAAAAGCCCACATTTGAAAACCTTTTAAAAATAGCTTTATGAAAGCCCAATTTTATAAAAACCATTTTCTAAGCCCAATTTAATTAATAGGATTAATTAATTATATTAATTAGTTTTATTAAGAAAAAATATCTTTTATAAAAATAATCTTTTCCTAAAGTGTTTTTAAAATATCTTTTATCCAACTATTTTCTAAAATCTTTTAGAAACCTTCTATCTTTCAAAAACCTATTGCTTCTCAACCACCCTAAACCTATATAATACCTCACCTAACAAAATTTACACGGCTCATGCTCACAAACTAATCGACACATGAAAATTCTACAATGGTCTTTTTTCAAAAAAGACCATGGAAAATGTGGAGCCACAATCAATGTGAGTCACACACCTCAGCTTTCTTTTCCCTTTTCTTTTTTGCTTTGAAATGATTTTAGAAAATACCAAAATCATTTATTCTAATTTTTGAAAATATTTTAAATAATTTCGACAAATACAAAATAAAAAAAATCTGAAAAAATTATGAAAAATCCGAAAAATAATTTCGGCCAAAAAAAAAATTTTGGGGAAATTTTTTTTTACCCAGATTTTCTCTCTCCTCTCCTCTACCCTTTCCTCCCTCAAATCTTCCATGGATCTTCAATTCTTCTCGAATTTTTAGTAGATCTCTTCCTTGGACCCTTCACTTTTCATGAAATGGTAAGAATTCAAGAAAAAATCATGAATTTGTGATGGAGAAGTTGTGAAATCGAAATTATAATTTGCAAATTTGGGGAAAATTTTGGGGGAAAATTTTGGGGATTTTTTTTCACTTTCCTCTCTCTCATCTTTGTAAATTCATGAAATAGATGAACAAACATAAAATTGATGATCGTATGTACACCATGAACGCCTGAATTTCCATGGAAATTAAGATATGAGTTTCAAAATGAAGAAACTTAAAATTAAAATTCTATGTCATTATGAATTTGACAAAAATATGGTTTGGATTGTTGTAAGATGTTGGGAAACAATCAATTTGGGACGGATTTATGCGTTTTTTGAGTATTGATGACCATTGTCACACTTGATGAAGAATTTCAGAGGAGAGAGAAAAAATCGAAAGGTTGAAGATGAAGTTGGAAGAAGATGACTGAACAGACACTTTAGGTAATTACTAAAATGGGTTTCGGTAATTACCAAAACATGACAGAAACAAAGAGAAGTCTCAAAACCTCCAATTCCAAAATGTATTGAAAATAAACAATTGAAATAAACCATCCTAAGTACAAATTAATCAATATGATATAAATGTGTTAATCCAAATAAGCCAAATAGGGTTATAAAGTCACAACATGTAAGAGATAAGAATGTCTTAATAGATTTGGTAATGCCCAAAACATGTTTGGTAATTATCTAAAAGCATATGATATGGGGTTAATTTACGTTTTTTAGTATAAGAAAGGACAATGGGGGCCCAAAAGTCAAGTCAATGGAGTTTGGTGAGATATTGGGTCTAGTTGACCCAGTGGCATGATTGTCCAATCCATATAGGATTGCTTTGATGAGTAATGGGAACGGATTGGGATTGGGATAACATCCTCCACTTAGTAGGTTTGGTAATGCGCAAAACATGTTTGGTAATTACCTAAAAGCATATTATTTGGGGTTAATTTGGGCTTTTTAATACAATGAGGGACAATAGGGGCCCAAAACTCAAGTCAATGGGGTTTGGTGAGGCATTGGGGCCTAATGGACCAAGTGGCATGATTGTCCAATCCCCATAGGATTGCTTTGATGAGTAATAGGAATGGATTGTGATTGGGAGAACACTGTCCACTTAGTTGTGTAGTAATGCCCAAAACATGTTTGGTAATTACCAAAAAGCATATGATTTGGGGTTAATTTGGGCATTTTAGTACAAGGAGGGACAATGAGAGTCCAAAACTCAAGTCAATGGGGTTTGGTTAGGTGTTGGGTTTAATGGACCAAGTGGCATGATTGTTCAATCCCCATAGGATTGCTTTGATGAGTAATGAGAATGGATTATGACTAGGAGATCATCCTCCACTTAGTAGGTTTGGCAATTCCCAAAATATGTTTAGTAATTACCTAAAAGCATATGATCTGAGGTTAATTTGGGCTTTTTAGTACAAGAAGGGACAATGGGGCCCAAAACTCCAGTCAACCGGATTTGGTGAGGTATTAGGCCAAATGGACCCAGTGGCATGATTGTCCAATCCCCATAGGATTGCTTTGATGAGTAATGGGTAAAGATTATGATTGGGAGAACATCCTCCACTTAGTAGGTTTGGTAATGCCCAAACCATGTTTGGTAAGTACCTAAAAACATATAATTTGGGGTTAATATGGGCTATTTAGTACAAGAAAGGACAATGGGAGCCTGAAACTCAAGTCAATGGAGTTTGGTGAGGTATTGGGCCTAATGGACCAAGTGGCTTGATTGTCCAATCCCCATAGGATTGCTTTGATGAGTAGTGTGAATGGATTGTGATTGGGAGAACATTCTCAACTTAGTAGGTGTGGTAATGCCCAAAACATGTTTGGTAATTACCTAAAAGCATACGATCTGGGGTTAATTTGGGCTTTTTAGTACAAGGAGGGACAATGGGGGCCCAAAACTCAAGTCAATGGGGTATGGGGAGGTATTGGGTCTAATGGACCCAGTGGCATGATTGTCCAATCCCCATATGATTGTTTTGATGAGTAATGGGAAAAGATTCTGATTGGGAGAACATCATCCACTTAGTAGGTTTGGTAATGCCCAAACCATGTTTGGTAAGTTTCTAAAAGCATATAATATGGGGTAAATTTGGGCTTTTTAGTACAAGAAGGGACAATGGGGGCCCAAAACTAAAGTCAATGGGGTTTGGTGAGGTATTGGGCCTAATGGACCCAGTGGCATGATCGTCCAATCCCCATAGGATTGCTTTGATGATTAATGGGAAAGGATTCCGATTGGGAGAACATCCTCCACTTAGTAGGTTTGGTAATGCTCAAGCCATGTTTGGTAAGTACCTAAAATCATATGATCTGGGGTTAATTTGGGCTTTTTAGTACAAGAAGGGACAATGGGGGCCCAAAACTTAAGCCAATGGGGTTTGGTGAGGTATTGGGCCTAATGGACCCAATGGCATGATCGTCCAATCCCCATAGGATTACTTTGATGAGTAATGGGAAATGATTCCGATTGGGAGAACATCCACCACTTGGTAGGTTTGGTAATGCTCAAACCATGTTTGGTAAGTACCTAAAAGCATATGATCTGGGGTTAATTTGGGCTTTTTAGTACAAGAACGGACAATGGGGGCCCAAAACTGAAGTAAATGGGGGGTTTGGTGAGGTATTTGGCCTAATGGACCCAGTGGCATGATCGTCCGATCGACATAGGATTGCTTTTATGAGTAATGGGAAAGGATTCTGATTGGGAGAACATCTTCCACTTAGTTGGTTTGGTAATGCCCAAAACATGTTTGGTAATTATCTAAAAACATATGATATGGGTAAATTTAGGCTTTTTAGTACAAGGAGTTACAATGGGGCCCAAAACTCAAGTCAATGGGGTTTGGTGAGGTATTGGGCCTAATGGACCCAGTGACATGATTGTCCAATCTCTATAGGATTGCTTTTGTGAGTAATGGGAATGGATTGTGATTGGGAGAACATGTTAACCACATAATTCCCTCATCATATAAACCATATAAAACCTCATGGATTAGGTTATCAATAACCCACATCTTAACCATACAATTTCCTCATCATATATGTTATAGTCACATGATTTGAGGCCATTGCTCAAGACAATTATTATTTTTGGTAATGCCCTAAAATGGGTTAGGTAATAACCTAAAATTTTTGTAATATACGAATATAATTAGGTGATTACCTAATATATATAGTGGTTATGTTAGGTCATGAACAAAATATCTTTAGTAATTGCCTAAATCCTGCAGTAAATTGCACAAAAAACCAGTGACATTCCACTACATTGGAGATGATTTGTTGAGAAATTGTTCGACCATTCCAATCCACTGTTCCCATAAACAATCTATCGATGAATTTTGAAATTGTTCGACCATTCCAATCCGCTGTTCACATAAACAATCTATCGATGAACTTTTCATATCACCAAAGTCATTCAATTCAATCATTTGAAAGCAAAAGAAAAAGGAAAAAACGCAACGTTTTACTGATGTCTTGTTTATTGCTTTTCTTTTTGATCGCTTTTAGTTAGTATTATAGTTGTTTTTAAGTTAGTTTAGGCTAGTTTGTTAGCTATTTCTTTAATTTGTGCAATTTTCCTCCTCGTATGCACTTTCTTTGGGTGCTTTGTTTTATTTCAGGACTTAGGAGCATGCTTGGAGGACACTTGCACAAACCCGGATATTAAGATCGAAGAGGAAGGTCAAGGAAGCATCAAGGAAGCATGGGGACAAGTATAAGAAGTTTTGGAAGGACTTGCGCACAAGGGTCAACTTCAAATAGCCATAACTTTCAGCACACAAAATATTTTTATGCGATTCAAATTGGAGATGAAAGTTTGGCTCAATATCTTTCCAACAAGTGGTCACAAGCTCAATTATGATGAAAAACGTGTGAGATATGACCGTTTGAAGATGAACTGACGAAACTGAAAACCGACCCGAGCGCTCGGGTCAACTGACCCGCCCGGGTCAATCTGTGGAAAACTGAAATTTCACTCCTGTTGGTCCGACCCGCCCGGGTCAACCTCAACCCGAGCGCCCGGGTCACTCCACCCGCCCGGGTCGGGTTTTTCCGGAAATCTTTCTTTTTAAATCCTCTTTTTGAATGGGGGTTAATTTGTAATTATGCTTAGTTTATTTTAGGACTATATAAGGCAAACTCCTCTCATTTTAGGAAAGCTAATTTACAATATATTTTAATAAAGTGAGATTTGAAATTCTTAGAACCCTAGGAGAGAGAAAATCTCATCTTCTAGAGAGAGAAATGAGAGAAACTTGTTGAAAGCTTGGAATTTGAAGAATCTAAGAAGGAAACTTGAAGATTTGAAGACTCCTTGCAACTTTAATGAGAATTTCTTACTCTCTCTCATATTTTATTGCATTATTTTCTTATTTCCATGTCATTCTCACTCTATTTACTTGTTCATCCTAGATTATTGTTTTAGTTCATGTTAATAGTTGTTAATGTCTTTTAGTTTATAATTTTTCATGATTTGTGAGTAGCTATTTCTTTGGGAAGGGTTTGAAGCCATTAATGAGTTCATGAACCTCTAAATCCAACATTGGGTTTTGACTTGGGATAATTTGGGTTAATTGATTTGGCATTTTCATGAATGTTTGTGTGATTGACCATCATAGGAGCATAATTTAGGTACCCTTAGTGAAGGATCGAGAGATGAAGTTAAGGGGTTGCCTCAAATCGATTATTAGGCTTGAAGGACCATGAGAATAGGGACTACCTAGCCTAGGGGACTTAGTTTGCTTGTTTAAGTTCATCATGTTGGATATGCTTGGTTGAATGCCTTAGCCATGAGAATAGGTCTTCGGTAAGAGACTAGGCCAATCTAGCTAGCTCAAGAGAGTGGTTAGAGTACCAATGGATGAACAATTCCCCTCAATTGATCCCCATTGTTGATTCCCATTGTGATTGCTTGGTTTGTGAATGAGTTGATTGGTGGATACCCCTTCCCAAAGCCATTTTTCTTATTGTCCTTTCATCTATAAATCTTCAAAAACATTGAGTTTGCTTAGCTTATCATAAATCGATACTTATTGGTGCTTCCCTTAGTCCTTGTGGATTCGACCCTTTACTTGCCCTATATTAGGTAGTTTAGGTATTTTTGACGTGTTTACAACGAGCGCGTCAAATTTTGGCGCCGTTGCCGGGGACTTCGGCTTGCATTGATTTGTGTTGATTAGGTAAGTCTAGGCTATTTGTGAATATTCTTTTTTTTTTCTTTCTTTTTTTTTTCTTTTTTTTAAAGAAAAATTCTCAAAAAAATGGCAAGTACTTCTTTTCCTCAATATGACAATGAATCCTTTTGGGCATACTTTGATAGGCTTAGGGAGTTTGTAAAGTTCCATGGCTATGATATTGGGAAAGCTTGTGAGATTACATATTGGGGACTAAATGAGCATACTAGAGGAGTTGTTGAAAATATGTTTAACGGTGAGTTTCGAGCGACATCTTCGGATGAAGCTTGGAATTTTTTTTATGTGGTTAGCTAGGGACACTTATGATTCCGACTTTTATGCAAATTGTCATGATTCCTCTAATATTGGCATGAATTTCTTTGATGAGTCAAATGTTCCCACAGGTGAGCCTATTATGCATGACCATATTCCCTCATATGTTTGTTGTAATGAGGTAGATTCCAATCTTGATGATATTCATGCTGCTTCTCGATTTTCATCAAATTTGTGCAAGAATTTCAATGATGTGTCACATGTCCCTAATATTGATTCTCATATGATTGATTGTAATCCCTCCCCCAAAATTGATTTTCAAGGTTCCTTGCATTCTGAATCATCGAAATCCGAATTAGAGCTTACTCTTGAGCGATATCTTATTGGGGCAAATTCTAGTGCCAATTATGAGCCTCTCCCTAAAGTTGACTCCAAACCCATTGAGGATCTCTTTTTACAATTGAAAAGTGGTTTGAATCGCTTGGGAAAAATCGGGGTTGCAAAAATGATATTCTCAAGTTTGATTATGTTGATTCGAGGTATACTGAAAATGAAAATCAATTGGAAAAACCCCATGATCTTGATGATGGTTTTTGGACTAGTGACGTTGAGGGGTATGTTTTTGAGGAGAAAAGGCCCATTATTGAAGATATTGTTGAAAGTGAGGATGTTTATGAGTCTCTACATACCCTTTTTGAGTCTCATGTATCTACATCTAGTGGATTGGACCTTACTTTCCCTCCTTGTGCTTTAGAGCATCCATCCTCTCCTACCCCTTCTTACTTGAGTGAAGATCTTGGTCAAGTTGAGGGTGAGATACCTCATTTGATGGTTGGTGATGTTTTTAAGACTTTAGATGATGGCAAAGATGTTTATAAGGAGTCATTGGTTAAAAAATTGTGTGATTTGAAGACTTATGATATAGGAGAAGTCATTTGTGAAACCTTAGTTTCTATTCCTTCACCTTATATCCCATTTTCAAGAAATATCAACCTAGTTCCTTCTTTTCCCATCTCTTTCCCTTATTTACCCAAATTACCTCCATTAGATGAGCCCCCTTCCTCCTTTGCCCTTCAAGTGCCCAATTTGATTATTTTTGAGGAAGAGAGTGAGACTGCCACAAAAAAGAGTTTGTTGAGGAGAGTTTATCATGTCATTTTTCTTTTTCTTCTTATTTTGATTTTTCTTCTTCTTATTTCTTTATTTTTCCTTTTGTTACCTCTTTTAGGCATCCTTCTCCTCATTTGCATAGAGTTGCATTGCACTTTATGCACTGCTTGCATTTTGTCATTGCATACTTAATAATAATGGAAATGTGTGCTAGTGCATTTGACAAACTCTTGCAATCTTTGAATTGCTATCTACTAGAAAGGTCAAGTTTAGGACCTTAAATAAGCCTTTCTCGGGAAGTAACCCGTGATTTATTGCTTTTATTTTTTTGTTTTTATTTTACTCATTCTTCTTTTCTATTATCTTTGATTTTGATTTAGGTACATAGTTTGTATGACAACCATTCTCAATAGTAAGTGGAAAGCAAATCATGGTTTTGAAGAAGTTTATTAGAAATGGAGAAATTGGGTCATTTGCGAGTATTTGCACCCACCTACTATCCGGTAGCTTCCTTCCTTTTGTTCTTTCTTCAATGCTCTATGATTTGTCACTAGTAGAAAAACAACGATTTGCGTCTCACCATTTGCGTCGCACAATAGGACAAACGTCGCAGAAGACTCATTTGCGTCGCATGCAACAAGGAAACGACGCAAAAGACGATCTATGTGCGTCGTATTAAACTAGGGTGCGACGCAAAGAGAGCTATCTCGCGTCGGATCCCTCCTCACGTCCGACGCAGATAATTCTACACATTTTCACGCAATAAAAATAAATCCCGTCCAAAGAAATGTTCCAAGCCATCAAGTCGGACTTATGGGCCCATCCGACGCAGATGACAGCCCATTCATTTCCGCCCAATAAAGCCGCTCAACATAAATTCCATCCCTTCTCTTCAGACTTCGCCGCTTCAATCTTTCAACCCCTCAAAACTCTCATCTTCTTTCTCTCTCCTCCAAATTATCTTCACAATTCACGACAACACCAACAACCACTTCATCAACACCAACAACCACTTCCCCCGACGAGTTCTCGATTTGAAGTTAAAGAATCGTAAAAAATGAAGGGTTTTTTTATCTCTCCTCGATTTTCACTTCGATTTCGATCTTGTGGTTGTGATTTTCTGTCGCCTTGGCTCGAGATCCGTAAGACTCATTCACGACGTTTTTTGCTTTCTATTTCTCTTTGCTCTCGCGCCTTTTCTTCTAGCTTTCTCTCTCCTATCGTCTTGTAATTTTTGCTCTTTTGTTTTTCAGGTTTTTGTTGCGTGTTAATTAATCCAGTTTTTTGTATTAATTTTCTCAATTTTTTGGTTGAAATTTCGATGTCTGTATTAATTTTCTTAATTAAGTTGTTCTGTTATTGCTTTAGCTGATTTTTCGTAATTTTGATGGTTTTTGCAACTGGTATGATGATGGAGAAGGTGTGTGATATTTTGTGTAATTTATGTATTTTTTTTTAATTAGTGTTTGTAAAAACACTACTTCTACTCAATATCAAAATTCAATCTCTTTTGCTGTTGGTTTGGGTGTATTTTTTGTGATTAATGTTTCTGTAATATTCTTGTTCTTTTAAGATCTGTTGCAACATAAAGTTTGGATGATAAGAAATTGCAAATCGTTCGTATTTCTCTTTCTCCATTTCGCCAAATTTAATTTTCTGTAATTTATGGCTCATAAAAAAAATTAATTTTTTTTTTAAAAAAAGAAGCCTTTTGCGTCGGATGAGGACTTATGTCCGACGCAAATGACCTTTTTAGGGTAAAGTAAGGCTACAGGCCTGGGCAGCATGCTGGCACACTCATCTGCGTCGCATGTTAGCAATGTGCGACGCAGATGAGTCTTGGCTTGCTGGGCTGCTATGTTACATCTGCGTCGCATGGTATGCGATAGGGGTGTTCATAACCGGGTACCCGGTTTTTCGGGTACCCGGATATGCGGGTACCCGCAAATGCGGGTAGTAAAATTTCGGCCCATGACCCGACCCGACAAAACCGGGTACCCGGTTTGCGGGTACCCGATTTTCCCGGGTCGGGTCACAGGGTACCCGAGAAAAAATAACCTATTATTTCCTATTGTATAAACTGTGCATTATTATACCATATTAGCACTGTGTTCCCAGTTTCTATTCGTGCCAAAACACATCTACATCCACTACCTAGTTTTAGTGGGCCAAAAAAGTTAAATATATACAACTAATTGGTGTTTGGGCTACTGCAACTGTTCTTTCTGTTCTCTTCTTAAATTCCTCAGATTTCTTTGTGTTTATGGCGGAACTCAATTAGATCAGGTTCTAGGTTCCTATGAGTCTATGAGATAAGCGGCCAAAATTAAAACCTCAATAATAAGGTAGCTAAAATTCATCCTAAAAATAATCTATTAATAAGGGCATCTCGTTAGATAAGAAGATCGCTTAACCTCAAGAAAATGAAAGTTCAAGAAGGTGCACCCATCCAAACAATCTTTGGCAGTTAAGTTGGGAGGGAAGGTAGATGAAGTATTGTATGTTGCTTTATTTAAATAAGTAATTTATCTTATTATATTTTTTTACAAAAACTATTTCTCGGGTACCCGAGTACCCGGATGCCAAGGATAAGCGGCCCGTGACCCGACCCGTCAAAATCATAATTTTTGAAAAACTACCCGACTTTTTCCTAGCGGGTCACCGGGTTATCGGGTCGGGGAATACGGGTCGGATTTTTCTGAACACCCCTAGTATGCGAGGTCCGACACAGATAGCTAATCAACTGCGTCGTGTCTTATCCGACGTAGATGGCTGTCTTCCCATCTGCGACGAGACTTGTGCCGTCGGACCCATGTCCGACGCAAATGGGCGCCTCACATTCGACGCAAATCGTCGATTCTCTACTAGTGTGTGGAGTATATGTTTGCTGGTTGAATGTTTCTTCCCACCCTCCCTCCCCTTGATCATCTTGTTCAAGCATTGAGGACAATGCTTAATTCTAGCTTGGGGGAGTAGCTATTTGCTAGCTTGGGGGAGGTGTATATAGTTTTTATTTCCTTTTTTTCCCTTTTTCAAAAAAATCTAAAAAAATTGACTTATTTTCATTTCTTTTCTTTCTCTTTCAAGTTTTGATTTCCCTCTCTTTAGTTCTAATAAAGTCAAAAATGAAAAAAAAAGAATTGAAAAACAAGGAAAAAGAAACAAAAAAGAAGCGTTAGTTATAAATAAAAATATGGTTTCCTTGCCCAAGGAAGATGCTAAGTAATGATATGATGTGGATTCCTTGCTTTGACTTTGAGGATATGTTTAGAGGCTTCTTTTGGAAGAGTGTGATCATGGGTTAAGGTGTTTTAGGAGTTGTTTAATTTTGATTGCATTACAATCTACCAAAATGAAACTAATGAATGATCAATTGGATGCCTAGTCTTGAAACTTGACTAAGTTTCTCATGCTTGGATAATTTTAGCTTCAAATTTGCGGTCCCCTGTGTCCCTAGATATACTCATCATGTCCCGAAACAAAGCTTTACAAGAAACTTAGTTTTTATTTCTCTTTGTATGCAATAAGTGGCACAAAAAGCCACAAGTTCTTATGTCTCTCTTTAGTGAGTAGTTAATTCACCTTTGTATAATAAAAATTCCCATAATAAGGGAAGAAGAAAAAGCCAAAAACAGTCAAAAAAGGCGTGAAAATGAAAAAAAATGTGAAGAAAAACGAAAAGCACAAAAAGAATACAAGAAATTTAATGAAAGAGGTCAATTTGTGGATGCCTCACACACTTAGTTCTATTTTTCTTAAGTCTCGAGTAGGGTGGAGTCTAAGGCCTATTTGTGTGTCTAGGGATGGTGGACTAGTGGTTTAAGCTTCTATAACACTTGAAGAGCCTTAAGTCTTTTGGATAGCTAGGTGTTCTCTAATGAGCGAGTAAAAAGTCTAATTAGGTGTCCTATTGCAATCTTGATTAGTCTCTTCCTCTGCCCATAACCCACGAGTACACTTAGAAATTAGTTGTCTTGAAAGTTGCTCTTTATCTTTGCTTGTGAACCATTTCGATACTAGTTGACTTGGGCATAAATCTTGAAAGTGTTGAATAAATGGTTGATGAAAAGCTAGAGTTGTGGGTTTAAAACTCTTTGGAAACCCTCGCGAGATCCCACTCGCCCTCTAGAGCGATCTAGGGGTTTAAAGAGCTTGTTGCATATGCTAAATGCAATCGTGTTTCCTACGAAAATGAGTTAGTGTAGATTCTCTTTCTTTCTCCTTATTCTTCATTTATTTTTTTCTTCTTGATCTTGCCTTCTAATAATCTTCATTCTCTTTCCCTTGTGTTTTTTTCTATTTTTCTTGGGGACAAGCAAAGATCTAGCTTGGGGGAGTTTGATGTCTTGTTTATTGCTTTACTTTTTGATCGCTTTTAGTTAGTATTATAGTTGTTTTTAAGTTAGTTTAGGCTAGTTTGTTAGCTATTTCTTTAATTTGTGCAATTTTCCTCCTCGTATGCACTTTTTTTGGGTGCTTTGTTTTATTTCAGGACTTAGGAGCATGCTTGGAGGACACTTGCACAAACCCAGATATTAAGATCGAAGAGGAAGGTCAAGGAAGCATCAAGGAAGCATGGGGACAAGTATAAGAAGTTTTGGAAGGGCTTGCACACAAGGGTCAACTTCAAATGGCCATAACTTTCAGCACAAAATATATTTTTAAGCGATTCAAATTGGAGATGAAAGATTGGCTCAATATCTTTCCAACAAGTGGTCACAAGCTCAATTATGATGAAAAACGTGTGAGATATGACCGTTTGAAGATGAACGGACGAAATAGAAAACCGACCCGAGCGCTCGGGTCAACTGACCCGCCCGGGTCAATCTGCGGAAAACTGAAATTTCACTCCTGTTGGTCCGACCCGCCCGGGTCAACCTCAACCCGAGCGCCCGGGTCGGGTTTTTTCGGAAATCTTTCTTTTTAAATCCTCTTTTTGAATGGGGGTTAATTTGTAATTATGCCTAGTTTATTTTAGGACTATATAAGGCAAACTCCTCTCATTTTAGGAAAGCTAATTTACAATATATTTTAATAAAGTGAGATTTGAAATTCTTAGAACCCTAGGAGAGAGAAAATCTCATCTTTTAGAGAGAGAAGTGAGAGAAACTTGTTGAAAGCTTGGAATTTGAAGAATCTAAGAAGGAAACTTGAAGATTTGAAGACTCCTTGCAACTTTAATGAGAATTTCTTACTCTCTCTCATATTTTATTACTTTATTTTCTTATTTCCGTGTCATTCTCACTCTATTTACTTGTTCATCCTAGATTATTGTTTTAGTTCATGTTAATAGTTGTTAATGTCTTTTAGTTTATAATTTTTCATGATTTGTGAGTAGCTATTTCTTTGGGAAGGGCTTGAAGCCATTAATGAGTTCATGAACCTCTAAATCCAACATTGGGTTTTGACTTGGGATAATTTGGGTTAATTGATTTGGCATTTTCATGAATGTTTGTGTGATTGGCCATCATAGCAGCATAATTTAGGTACCCTTAGTGAAGGATCGAGAGATGAAGTTAAGGGGTTGCCTCAAATCGATTATTAGGCTTGAAGGACCATGAGAATAGGGACTACCTAGCCTAGGGGACTTAGTTTGCTTGTTTAAGTTCATCATGTTGGATATGCTTGGTTGAATGCCTTAACCATGAGAATAGGTCTTCGGTAAGAGACTAGGCCAATCTAGCTAGCTCGAGAGAGTGGTTAGAGTACCAATGGATGAACAATTCCCCTCAATTGATCCCATTGTTGATTCCCATTGTGATTGCTTGGTTTGTGAATGAGTTGATTGGTGGATACCCCTTCCCAAAGCCATTTTTCTTATTGTCCTTTCATCTATAAATCTTCAAAAATATAGAGTTTGCTTAGCTTATCATAAATCGACACTTATTGGTGCTTCCCTTAGTCCTTGTGGATTCGACCCTTTACTTGCCCTATATTAGGTAGTTTAGGTATTTTTGACGTGTTTACAACGAGCGCGTTATTTACCCCGATTCAATCTTATCATATAAACCACAGAAAACCAAATGGATTAGGTTATCAATAACCCAAATCTTAACCATACAATTTCCTCAATGTATATGTTATAGTCACATGATTTGAGGCCATTGCCCAAGATAATTATTATTTTAGGTAATGCCCTAAAATGGGTTAGGTAATGACCAAAAATTTTTGGTAATATCCTAAACTAATTAGGTGATTACCTAACATATATAGTGGTTATGTTAGATCATGACCAAAATATCTTTAGTAATTACCTAAATCCTGCAGTAACTTGCACAAGAAACCAGTGACATTCCACTACAATGGAGAGAATTCTTTTGAGAGATTGTTCGACCATTCCAATCCGCTATTCACATAAACATTCTATCGATGAACCTTTCATACCACCAAAGTCATTCAATTCAATCATTTGAAAGCAAAAGAATAAAAAGGAAAAAAACAACGTTTTACCCCGATGCAATCTTATCATATAAACCACATAATATCTCATGGATTAGGTTATCAATAACCCACATCTTAACCATACAATTCCCTCATCATATATGTTATAGTCACATGATTTCAGGCCATTGTCTAAGACAATTATTATTTTAGGTAATGCCCTAAAATGGGTTCGGTAATGACCTAAATTTTTTGGTAATACCTAACCTAATTAGGTGATTACCTAACATATATAGTGGTTATGTTAGGTCATGACCAAAATATCTTTAGTAATTACCTAAATCCTGCAGTAACTTGCACAAAAAACCAGTGACATTCCACTACAATGGAGGTTCCGAAAATGCTGCAAATTTTTTTCATCTAATTGCTAAACTAAAGTATGATTTACTCAGCAAATGTAACCCAATAAAAGTGTGAAGTGCATTTATTTATTGCAATTATCTCACATACACCTTAATTTTATTTTTGGTCATGTTCAAAATATATTTAGTAATAACCAAAATATCTTTATGTTTGGTTATGTCCAAAATATCTTTAGTAATTACCAAAACACTGCAGTACCTTAGACTAAAAACCAGCTCAACCTCCCATGGAGGTTTCGAAAAATCTGAATTTTTTTTGCATCATCTAGTAGCTAAACTAAAGTATGAACTACTCAAATGTAACCACAAATTGTCGCATAAAAGTGTGAAATGCATTAATTTAGAGCAGTTTAATCACCAATACCGTCATTTTATTTTTCCTAAAACCCTAGATTTTTTTTTGGGGAAAATTTTCATAAATTGCAAGTTCAATCTTACTCAAACGCACAAATGAAGATAGAAAATCATTTATTCGTTACTATATGCGAAATATTCAAGTAAAGTTACATCCATTTCATCTATGGGTGAAGAGTTTAGATCGATTTCCATGGAGGTGAAGTTCAACAATGGAGGTGAAGGTTTGGGGTGAAATAGAGGTGAAGAATGAGTCGAAATGGAGGGAGAAGATGGAAGATAAGGTCGAAATTGAGGGAGAAGGTGGAAGAATAGGTCGGATTTGGGAGAAGTTCGGTTGAGAATCGTGGAAGATGAAGTGTTTTTGAGTTTTTGGTGAAAAACACCAAGAACAAGAAGAACAAAGAGGAGAGAGAAAATGGGTAAAAAAAAAATTGACTCCAAATTTTTTTTCCCAACATGAATTACTGTTTGGCTGGTGAAAAAAAAATTTCGAATTTTTTAAATTTTTTTTAATTATTTTTTCGATTTTCAGAAAATATTTTCATAAATTTTGGTAAATAAACAAAATGAAAAGAAATTAGTTTTGGCATTTCAAAGAAAAGGAAAAGAAAGAAGTGAGGATTCCATTAAGAATGAGTGAATGCCACATTCATTTGTCCCGATGGTCTTTTTTGAAAAAAAACCATGGTAGATTCATCCATCGAAACAGCATACCTTCATCCTCCCAAAAAACCCACGGCCTTCTTTGATCATCACCATCACCTATTCATCATCTCATATCATCATTATCATCCAAGTCAACGCCACATCACACCAATATCTCACCTCCTACTGCTCACAAAAATCACACCACCAGATCACTCTTCTTGATCTTCATTAAAAATCCAGTACTGCTACGCGCATATCAATACTCATACATTAAATTACTAATCTTCACTTACTCCACCAAAACAAAGCCAAACGATTCATTCTTTTAGTCTACGAGGCAAGCAAAACAAACCGTCTCAAATCTCTCGTTATTGTCACGCAATGCGCAAAACACAAACTTTTTAAGACTCGTACACCTTTCGATTCAAGATCCGTACAAATCAACGACCCCAACCCGGACGGTGGTATAATTTCGAAGTCAACTAAATTAACTAACTTTTATTTTATTTCTTTATTTATTTTTATTATTTTTCAAGTTACTAACACCGTATTCAGTGATGTAGGTTATTAATATATTCCCGTGATTGTAAGTATTGTACATATTATACTAACTCCCTGCATTATTTTCTTTTGTTATTTTTATTTCTTATTCATGAACATATTATTTTTCATGCCTGAGTGCAATATTTATCACTTTGTATTTATTGCTAAACAAGACCTAAAGAACTGTACTAATTAATTCGGATAAATTGGACAACCCGTTAGGAACCTTGTAATATGATTGCATAATAACTTGTCACCAAAAAAATTAGTCTTTTATGTGTTTCTTGAACCAACTTAGACTAAATATTTTTAGGGTGCTGTAAAATATTATATGATTATTCTTTGGCATAAAATCAGAATGAATCGATATTTAGTAGAGAGGCAAGAATGGGCAATATGGTTCCCGACTATATTGTAACCTCACCCCCGAACTCAATTTTTGGTTCCTAACCATCTATGGAGTCATGATGGGGAAATCTACATTGGATAAGTCCCTAAGATGTCCCTTCCGTTTCAATATCTAATTAGGTTTATGATTTTTCCTTTAAAGAATTGTTGACGACTTCAAAACATATTTTTAATAAAACCTTAACAATGGGATAGTCAAATAAACGCGCTCACACCGCGTGTAGGCTTAAAGGAATAAAATCCACGCCTACAATTTGGCGACTTCATCTGGGAGGATTTTAAAAAAAAATATTTTTTTAAATGAGTGGGTGAAACTTGAAAAATACGATTCATTCTTTTTTTATGCCTTAGAATAATATATAGTTTTGCATGTGCATGGCTACTGTTCAGCCACCATAAGGACAATCTACCTTGCCTCATTAGCACATGTTCTATGTGTGAGGTCACCCCCGGGGGGTTTGCGCTTTTTCCTTCCAAAAAGCTTCCTGAGCGATAGTGTTGGATCTTAGTCATAAGCAAATCTATCCAACCATGGGATTGTTCTCTTGTTCCTGAATTGAGAACTGGAGTGCGTCTTACACAAGGCCACCTCTTCAAGCAGGGGTACGAAGTGTGGGATCAATCTCTTAGCCATGGATCCTTTTTCAGCCTTAATCTAAACTTGACCATAGTTGAAACGTAGAACTTGACTTTAGGTTGGAACTTTGCATACTATTATCCTACTTGTGCATATTTGCGTGTGCGTGCCGTTAATTGTTCTATATTATCGATGTTTCGAGTCAACCTATCGAACTAATGATCGCGACGAGCTAAAAGTCGAAAAAAAAAGTCGTGTCTCGCCTCAGCTGCGCTTAGCGCACCCAATCTGCGTCCGACGCAATTCATTAGCGTCACACTCTTCCTCCTGCGTTCCACGCAATACTTCTTCTGCGCCCAGCGCACTTCCTTTCTTCCATTCTGCGTCTAGCGCCTAGGCTCGGGTGTAGCGCGTGTAAGCTGCGTGAAGCACAGGTCTGTGCTCTTTGTTGCGTCACGAACTTTGCATATATCCTTGGCTCGAACACATCTTTCCCTTTTCTTATCAAAACATAGGATAATTAGATTTTTTTTAATAAAAGATATCTCCATCATTTTTTCTTTTATTTAAAAAGTTCATCTCAAAAATCATTTCAATCTCTAATCTCCTATCTATTTTGAAAATTCTATCCCTATCTTTTACCAAATTATATCTCCCATCTTTTTTTGAAAAGTTATCCCCATTTTTTTTTCTTCAAAAATTATCCTCCTATCTTTTTTTAAAATTCCATCTCATCCTCAAAAAATTCTATCTCCACCTTTTTTCAAAAAATATCTCCATCTCTTTTCGTATCACATATCTTTTTTCGAAAATTCATCCATCATCCTATATCCTATCTTTTCATGTATATTATCCATCTTTTATGTGCACATCATTTAGGATTCCTTTTAGTGTCCATCTTGTTGTAAAAGTCTCGTCCACATAGGAATTCTAACCGCACTAGAAGTCTGTCTGACCCAAATATCTAGATTCATCCAGTTTCACTCCATTTAGAGTTCTTAACCTCGTCTAACTCTATCCATGTTAGGAGTCTTAATCCTGTCTAGGTTCACCCATCTAAGAAGTCTAGGGTCGTTAGAATTCTTGCCATCTTAGAAGTCTGTAATCCATAGAAATCCATGCATAATATGAGTCTAAAACCATTAGAATTTTGTCCATCTTAGGAGTCTAAATCCATTAGAATTCGTTCGTCTTAGGAGTTTTGAATCCATTAGAGTTCCGCCCATATAAGGGTCTAAATCCATCAGAATTTCGTTCATTTTAGGAGTCTAGGTCCACTAGAGTTTCATGCATATTAGGAGTCTAGCATCCTTGAAAGTTCGTCGAATCTAGAATTCTAACGTCATTAGAAGTCTATCAAGTCGAGGATTCTGAAGTCAATAGAATTTCATATCAATTAGGACTGCATTCATACTAGAATCCTTTTGCATTGCATAGTCCATCATTCATATACTTCATGCATAACTAGAGTTATTAGGCATTTAGGAGTCTCATTGCATCCATACTCTCCATTTTAGCTCGTGCATTCCACATTTAGTAGTCCCGAACTACAAGCGATTTGATTCCGTCTTTTGGGATATGTAGGCAGCCTTTACAGGTTCGAACGCATAGATTGAGTCATTCATACATGCATTAGGTCTAGGTGCATCCAAAAGAGTCATACATACATGCATTAGGTCTAGGTGCATAAAAAAAAAATCCAAAAAAAAATCATTCATTTAGGATATTCAGATTTGTTCCTCGAAGCTCAACTTTTAAACAAACATACATTATGTCACTCCATTTATCTCTCTCCATCATCACTCTCTATCTCTAAGTCTCCATTGATGATCCATGTAGAAGTCAAGAGACACTGATATGGGTAATCCATCGAATACCGAACAACAAGTAACTGAACTGGCTAGAGCCTTAGTCAAGATGTCTAGTATAATGGAAGAAATAACTATAAGGCTTGAGAAGGTCGAGTCTGGTGAATCTCCTGGATTCAACAAAAAAATGGAGAATGTCATTCATAAGGTAACTAATGCAAATTCCTATTTTGAACCTACTGATAACACCAAACTGAAGGGGAAACTTCCCGAAAAATTCTAGAGGAGTTGTTGAAAATATGAGCATACTAGAGGAGTTGTTGAAAATATGTTTAACGGTGAGTTTCGAGCGACATCTTCGGATGAAGCTTGGAATTTTTTTATGTGGTTAGCTAGGGACACTTATGATTCCGACTTTTATGCAAATTGTCATGATTCCTCTAATATTGGCATGAATTTCTTTGATGAGTCAAATGTTCCCACAGGTGAGCCTATTATGCATGACCATATTCCCTCATATGTTTGTTGTAATGAGGTAGATTCCAATCTTGATGATATTCATGCTGCTTCTCGATTTTCATCAAATTTGTGCAAGAATTTCAATGATGTGTCACATGTCCCTAATATTGATTCTCATATGATTGATTGTAATCCCTCCCCCAAAATTGATTTTCAAGGTTCCTTGCATTCTGAATCATCGAAATCCGAATTAGAGCTTACTCTTGAGCGATATCTTATTGGGGCAAATTCTAGTGCCAATTATGAGCCTCTCCCTAAAGTTGACTCCAAACCCATTGAGGATCTCTTTTTACAATTGAAAAGTGGTTTGAATCGCTTGGGAAAAATCGGGGTTGCAAAAATGATATTCTCAAGTTTGATTATGTTGATTCGAGGTATACTGAAAATGAAAATCAATTGGAAAAACCCCATGATCTTGATGATGGTTTTTGGACTAGTGACGTTGAGGGGTATGTTTTTGAGGAGAAAAGGCCCATTATTGAAGATATTGTTGAAAGTGAGGATGTTTATGAGTCTCTACATACCCTTTTTGAGTCTCATGTATCTACATCTAGTGGATTGGACCTTACTTTCCCTCCTTGTGCTTTAGAGCATCCATCCTCTCCTACCCCTTCTTACTTGAGTGAAGATCTTGGTCAAGTTGAGGGTGAGATACCTCATTTGATGGTTGGTGATGTTTTTAAGACTTTAGATGATGGCAAAGATGTTTATAAGGAGTCATTGGTTAAAAAATTGTGTGATTTGAAGACTTCTGATATAGGAGAAGTCATTTGTGAAACCTTAGTTTCTATTCCTTCACCTTATATCCCATTTTCAAGAAATATCAACCTAGTTCCTTCTTTTCCCATCTCTTTCCCTTATTTACCCAAATTACCTCCATTAGATGAGCCCCCTTCCTCCTTTGCCCTTCAAGTGCCCAATTTGATTATTTTTGAGGAAGAGAGTGAGACTGCCACAAAAAAGAGTTTGTTGAGGAGAGTTTATCATGTCATTTTTCTTTTTCTTCTTATTTTGATTTTTCTTCTTCTTATTTCTTTATTTTTCCTTTTGTTACCTCTTTTAGGCATCCTTCTCCTCATTTGCATAGAGTTGCATTGCACTTTATGCACTGCTTGCATTTTGTCATTGCATACTTAATAATAATGGAAATGTGTGCTAGTGCATTTGACAAACTCTTGCAATCTTTGAATTGCTATCTACTAGAAAGGTCAAGTTTAGGACCTTAAATAAGCCTTTCTCGGGAAGTAACCCGTGATTTATTGCTTTTATTTTTTGTTTTTATTTTACTCATTCTTCTTTTCTATTATCTTTGATTTTGATTTAGGTACATAGTTTGTATGACAACCATTCTCAATAGTAAGTGGAAAGCAAATCATGGTTTTGAAGAAGTTTATTAGAAATGGAGAAATTGGGTCATTTGCGAGTATTTGCACCCACCTACTATCCGGTAGCTTCCTTCCTTTTGTTCTTTCTTCAATGCTCTATGATTTGTCACTAGTAGAAAAACAACGATTTGCGTCTCACCATTTGCGTCGCACAATAGGACAAACGTCGCAGAAGACTCATTTGCGTCGCATGCAACAAGGAAACGACGCAAAAGACGATCTATGTGCGTCGTATTAAACTAGGGTGCGACGCAAGAGAGCTATCTGCGTCGGATCCCTCCTCACGTCCGACGCAGATAATTCTACACATTTTCACGCAATAAAAATAAATCCCGTCCAAAGAAATGTTCCAAGCCATCTGCGTCGGACTTATGGGCCCATCCGACGCAGATGACAGGCCCATTCATTTCCGCCCAATAAAGCCGCTCAACCTAAATTCCATCCCTTCTCTTCAGACTTCGCCGCTTCAATCTTTCAACCCCTCAAAACTCTCATCTTCTTTCTCTCTCCTCCAAATTATCTTCACAATTCACGACAACACCAACAACCACTTCATCAACACCAACAACCACTTCCCCCCCGACGAGTTCTCGATTTGAAGTTAAAGAATCGTAAAAAATGAAGGGTTTTTTTATCTCTCCTCGATTTTCACTTCGATTTCGATCTTGTGGTTGTGATTTTCTGTCTGCCTTGGCTCGAGATCCAGAAGACTCATTCACGACGTTTTTTTTGCTTTCTATTTCTCTTTGCTCGCCGCGCCTTTTCTTCTAGCTTTCTCTCTCCTATCGTCTTGTAATTTTTGCTCTTTTGTTTTTCAGGTTTTTGTTGCGTGTTAATTAATCCAGTTTTTTGTATTAATTTTCTCAATTTTTTGGTTGAAATTTCGATGTCTGTATTAATTTTCTTAATTAAGTTGTTCTGTTATTGCTTTAGCTGATTTTTCGTAATTTTGATGGTTTTTGCAACTGGTATGATGATGGAGAAGGTGTGTGATATTTTGTGTAATTTATGTATTTTTTTTTAATTAGTGTTTGTAAAAACACTACTTCTACTCAATATCAAAATTCAATCTCTTTTGCTGTTGGTTTGGGTGTATTTTTTGTGATTAATGTTTCTGTAATATTCTTGTTCTTTTAAGATCTGTTGCAACATAAAGTTTGGATGATAAGAAATTGCAAATCGTTCGTATTTCTCTTTCTCCATTTCGCCAAATTTAATTTTCTGTAATTTATGGCTCATAAAAAAAATTAATTTTTTTTTTAAAAAAAGAAGCCTTTTGCGTCGGATGAGGACTTATGTCCGACGCAAATGACCTTTTTAGGGTAAAGTAAGGCTACAGGCCTGGGCAGCATGCTGGCACACTCATCTGCGTCGCATGTTAGCAATGTGCGACGCAGATGAGTCTTGGCTTGCTGGGCTGCTATGTTACATCTGCGTCGCATGGTATGCGATAGGGGTGTTCATAACCGGGTACCCGGTTTTTCGGGTACCCGGATATGCGGGTACCCGCAAATGCGGGTAGTAAAATTTCGGCCCATGACCCGACCCGACAAAACCGGGTACCCGGTTTGCGGGTACCCGATTTTCCCGGGTCGGGTCACAGGGTACCCGAGAAAAAATAACCTATTATTTCCTATTGTATAAACCGTGCATTATTATACCATATTAGCACCGTGTTCCAGTTTCTATTCGTGCCAAAACACATCTACATCCACTACCTAGTTTTAGTGGGCCAAAAAAGTTAAATATATACAACTAATTGGTGTTTGGGCTACTGTAATCTGTTCTTTTCGTTTCTCTTCTTAAATTCCTCGGATTTCTTTGTGTTTATGGCGGAACTCAATTAGATCAGGTTCTAGGTTCCTATGAGTCTATGAGATAAGCGGCCAAAATTAAAACCTCAATAATAAGGTAGCTAAAATTCATCCTAAAAATAATCTATTAATAAGGGCATCTGTTAGATAAGAAGATCAGTTAACCTCAAGAAAATGAAAGTTCAGCAACGGTGCACCCATCCAAACAATCTTTGGCAGTTAAGTTGGGAGGGAAGGTAGATGAAGTATTGTATGTTGCTTTATTTAAATAAGTAATTTATCTTATTATATTTTTTTACAAAAACTATTTCTCGGGTACCCGAGTACCCGGATGCCAAGGATAAGCGGCCCGTGACCCGACCCGTCAAAATCATAATTTTTGAAAAACTACCCGACTTTTTCCTAGCGGGTCACCGGGTTATCGGGTCGGGGAATACGGGTCGGATTTTTCTGAACACCCCTAGTATGCGAGGTCCGACACAGATAGCTAATCAACTGCGTCGTGTCTTATCCGACGTAGATGGCTGTCTTCCCATCTGCGACGAGACTTGTGCCGTCGGACCCATGTCCGACGCAAATGGGCGCCTCACATTCGACGCAAATCGTCGATTCTCTACTAGTGTGTGGAGTATATGTTTGCTGGTTGAATGTTTCTTCCCACCCTCCCTCCCCTTGATCATCTTGTTCAAGCATTGAGGACAATGCTTAATTCTAGCTTGGGGGAGTAGCTATTTGCTAGCTTGGGGGAGGTGTATATAGTTTTTATTTCCTTTTTTTCCCTTTTTCAAAAAAATCTAAAAAAATTGACTTATTTTCATTTCTTTTCTTTCTCTTTCAAGTTTTGATTTCCCTCTCTTTAGTTCTAATAAAGTCAAAAATGAAAAAAAAAGAATTGAAAAACAAGGAAAAAGAAACAAAAAAGAAGCGTTAGTTATAAATAAAAATATGGTTTCCTTGCCCAAGGAAGATGCTAAGTAATGATATGATGTGGATTCCTTGCTTTGACTTTGAGGATATGTTTAGAGGCTTCTTTTGGAAGAGTGTGATCATGGGTTAAGGTGTTTTAGGAGTTGTTTAATTTTGATTGCATTACAATCTACCAAAATGAAACTAATGAATGATCAATTGGATGCCTAGTCTTGAAACTTGACTAAGTTTCTCATGCTTGGATAATTTTAGCTTCAAATTTGCGGTCCCCTGTGTCCCTAGATATACTCATCATGTCCCGAAACAAAGCTTTACAAGAAACTTAGTTTTTATTTCTCTTTGTATGCAATAAGTGGCACAAAAAGCCACAAGTTCTTATGTCTCTCTTTAGTGAGTAGTTAATTCACCTTTGTATAATAAAAATTCCCATAATAAGGGAAGAAGAAAAAGCCAAAAACAGTCAAAAAAGGCGTGAAAATGAAAAAAAATGTGAAGAAAACGAAAAGCACAAAAAGAATACAAGAAATTTAATGAAAGAGGTCAATTTGTGGATGCCTCACACACTTAGTTCTATTTTTCTTAAGTCTCGAGTAGGGTGGAGTCTAAGGCCTATTTGTGTGTCTAGGGATGGTGGACTAGTGGTTTAAGCTTCTATAACACTTGAAGAGCCTTAAGTCTTTTGGATAGCTAGGTGTTCTCTAATGAGCGAGTAAAAAGTATAATTAGGTGTCCTATTGCAATCTTGATTAGTCTCTTTCTCTGCCCATAACCCACGAGTACACTTAGAAATTAGTTGTCTTGAAAGTTGCTCTTTATCTTTGCTTGTGAACCATTTCGATACTAGTTGACTTGGGCATAAATCTTGAAAGTGTTGAATAAATGGTTGATGAAAAGCTAGAGTTGTGGGTTTAAAACTCTTTGGAAACCCTCGCGAGATCCCACTCGCCCTCTAGAGCGATCTAGGGGTTTAAAGAGCTTGTTGCATATGCTAAATGCAATCGTGTTTCCTACGAAAATGAGTTAGTGTAGATTCTCTTTCTTTCTCCTTATTCTTCATTTATTTTTTTCTTCTTGATCTTGCCTTCTAATAATCTTCATTCTCTTTCCCTTGTGTTTTTTTCTATTTTTCTTGGGGACAAGCAAAGATCTAGCTTGGGGGAGTTTGATGTCTTGTTTATTGCTTTACTTTTTGATCGCTTTTAGTTAGTATTATAGTTGTTTTTAAGTTAGTTTAGGCTAGTTTGTTAGCTATTTCTTTAATTTGTGCAATTTTCCTCCTCGTATGCACTTTCTTTGGGTGCTTTGTTTTATTTCAGGACTTAGGAGCATGCTTGGAGGACACTTGCACAAACCCGGATATTAAGATCGAAGAGGAAGGTCAAGGAAGCATCAAGGAAGCATGGGGACAAGTATAAGAAGTTTTGGAAGGGCTTGCACACAAGGGTCAACTTCAAATGGCCATAACTTTCAGCACAAAAAATATTTTTAAGCGATTCAAATTGGAGATGAAAGATTGGCTCAATATCTTTCCAACAAGTGGTCACAAGCTCAATTATGATGAAAAACGTGTGAGATATGACCGTTTGAAGATGAACGGACGAAATAGAAAACCGACCCGAGCGCTCGGGTCAACTGACCCGCCCGGGTCAATCTGCGGAAAACTGAAATTTCACTCCTGTTGGTCCGACCCGCCCGGGTCAACCTCAACCCGAGCGCCCGGGTCACTCCACCCGCCCGGGTCGGGTTTTTCCGGAAATCTTTCTTTTTAAATCCTCTTTTTGAATGGGGGTTAATTTGTAATTATGCCTAGTTTATTTTAGGACTATATAAGGCAAACTCCTCTCATTTTAGGAAAGCTAATTTACAATATATTTTAATAAAGTGAGATTTGAAATTCTTAGAACCCTAGGAGAGAGAAAATCTCATCTTTTAGAGAGAGAAGTGAGAGAAACTTGTTGAAAGCTTGGAATTTGAAGAATCTAAGAAGGAAACTTGAAGATTTGAAGACTCCTTGCAACTTTAATGAGAATTTCTTACTCTCTCTCATATTTTATTACTTTATTTTCTTATTTCCGTGTCATTCTCACTCTATTTACTTGTTCATCCTAGATTATTGTTTTAGTTCATGTTAATAGTTGTTAATGTCTTTTAGTTTATAATTTTTCATGATTTGTGAGTAGCTATTTCTTTGGGAAGGGCTTGAAGCCATTAATGAGTTCATGAACCTCTAAATCCAACATTGGGTTTTGACTTGGGATAATTTGGGTTAATTGATTTGGCATTTTCATGAATGTTTGTGTGATTGGCCATCATAGCAAAGATAATTTAGGTACCCTTAGTGAAGGATCGAGAGATGAAGTTAAGGGGTTGCCTCAAATCGATTATTAGGCTTGAAGGACCATGAGAATAGGGACTACCTAGCCTAGGGGACTTAGTTTGCTTGTTTAAGTTCATCATGTTGGATATGCTTGGTTGAATGCCTTAACCATGAGAATAGGTCTTCGGTAAGAGACTAGGCCAATCTAGCTAGCTCGAGAGAGTGGTTAGAGTACCAATGGATGAACAATTCCCCTCAATTGATCCCATTGTTGATTCCCATTGTGATTGCTTGGTTTGTGAATGAGTTGATTGGTGGATACCCCTTCCCAAAGCCATTTTTCTTATTGTCCTTTCATCTATAAATCTTCAAAAATATAGAGTTTGCTTAGCTTATCATAAATCGACACTTATTGGTGCTTCCCTTAGTCCTTGTGGATTCGACCCTTTACTTGCCCTATATTAGGTAGTTTAGGTATTTTTGACGTGTTTACAACGAGCGCGTTATTTACCCCGATTCAATCTTATCATATAAACCACATAAAACCAAATGGATTAGGTTATCAATAACCCAAATCTTAACCATACAATTTCCTCATTGTATATGTTATAGTCACATGATTTGAGGCCATTGCCCAAGATAATTATTATTTTAGGTAATGCCCTAAAATGGGTTAGGTAATGACCTAAAATTTTTGGTAATATCCTAAACTAATTAGGTGATTACCTAACATATATTGTGGTTATGTTAGATCATGACCAAAATATCTTTAGTAATTACCTAAATCCTGCAGTAACTTGCACAAGAAACCAGTGACATTCCACTACAATGGAGAGAATTCTTTTGAGAGATTGTTCGACCATTCCAATCCGCTATTCACATAAACATTCTATCGATGAACCTTTCATACCACCAAAGTCATTCAATTCAATCATTTGAAAGCAAAAGAATAAAAAGGAAAAAAAACAACGTTTTACCCCGATGCAATCTTATCATATAAACCACATAATATCTCATGGATTAGGTTATCAATAACCCACATCTTAACCATACAATTCCCTCATCATATATGTTATAGTCACATGATTTCAGGCCATTGTCTAAGACAATTATTATTTTAGGTAATGCCCTAAAATGGGTTCGGTAATGACCTAAATTTTTTGGTAATACCTAACCTAATTAGGTGATTACCTAACATATATAGTGGTTATGTTAGGTCATGACCAAAATATCTTTAGTAATTACCTAAATCCCGCAAAGAACTTGCACAAAAAACCAAGTGACATTCCACTACAATGGAGGTTCGAAAATGCTGCAAATTTTTTTCATCTAATTGCTAAACTAAAGTATGATTTACTCAGCAAATGTAACCCAATAAAAGTGTGAAGTGCATTTATTTATTGCAATTATCTCACATACACCTTAATTTTATTTTTGGTCATGTTCAAAATATATTTAGTAATAACCAAAATATCTTTATGTTTGGTTATGTCCAAAATATCTTTAGTAATTACCAAAACACCGCAAGTACCTTAGACTAAAAACCGCTCAACCTCCCATGGAGGTTTCGAAAAATCTGAATTTTTTTTGCATCATCTAGTAGCTAAACTAAAGTATGAACTACTCAAATGTAACCACAAATTGTCGCATAAAAGTGTGAAATGCATTAATTTAGAGCAGTTTAATCACCAATACCGTCATTTTATTTTTCCTAAAACCCTAGATTTTTTTTTGGGGAAAATTTTCATAAATTGCAAGTTCAATCTTACTCAAACGCACAAATGAAGATAGAAAATCATTTATTCGTTACTATATGCGAAATATTCAAGTAAAGTTACATCCATTTCATCTATGGGTGAAGAGTTTAGATCGATTTCCATGGAGGTGAAGTTCAACAATGGAGGTGAAGGTTTGGGGTGAAATAGAGGTGAAGAATGAGTCGAAATGGAGGGAGAAGATGGAAGATAAGGTCGAAATTGAGGGAGAAGGTGGAAGAATAGGTCGGATTTGGGATAAGTTCGGTTGAGAATCGTGGAAGATGAAGTGTTTTTGAGTTTTTGGTGAAAAACACCAAGAACAAGAAGAACAAAGAGGAGAGAGAAAATGGGTAAAAAAAAAATTGACTCCAAATTTTTTTTCCCAACATGAATTACTGTTTGGCTGGTGAAAAAAAAATTTCGAATTTTTTAAATTTTTTTTTAATTATTTTTTCGATTTTCAGAAAATATTTTCATAAATTTTGGTAAATAAACAAAATGAAAAGAAATTAGTTTTGGCATTTCAAAGAAAAGGAAAAAGAAAAGAAGTGAGGATTCCATTAGCAACAATGAGTGGCTCACATTCATTTGTCTCAATGGTCTTTTTTGAAAAAAAACCATGGTAGATTCATCCATCGAAACAGCATACCTTCATCCTCCCAAAAAACCCACGGCCTTCTTTGATCATCACCATCACCTATTCATCATCTCATATCATCATTATCATCCAAGTCAACAGGGCCGTCCTTGGGGCTGGGCAGGAGGGGCGCCTGCCCAGGGCCCAAGAAAAGTGAGCCCAAATTATTAAAGCTTTTATTAAAAAAAAAAAAAAAAAAAAATTTCACTTCAATGAAAAACGCTCGTGAGTACGGTATTCTACTGTCTTCTTCAACCTTCCTTTATTACTCATTATTATGAGATTTGCAAAAGACAATTTCTACTCCTTATTTCTCTCAAAATCGTTCCATCTCCTCCAATTACCAAATTAATTTTGGAAAATTTCCAAGATTAAATTAAATTCTTGAACTAAATCCCTTCTTTTCAGTTTTCCATATTCTGAAAATCTCAACATCTTTAATTTTTTCTTTCCCAATTTCCATCCTCAGTCAATCTCTCAATTCTCTAATTGATCTTCACAATTGAAGATGATTTCCCCCATAAACGGCTATTTTCTATTAAAATTTCTAACGGGATTTATATTTCATATAAATAAAACTCCTATGAACTCTATATCTCACCAATTTCCATTCTTTCTTCTTATTTTTCTCACGATTATTGGGTTCGAAATTTTGATAATTTGGCAAATTTGGGTGTTTATCTGTTCGAATTTTACTCCCCTGTCACTTCGCGAAGTTCTAATTTGGCACACAAAGAATCGAAGATTCGAAGGGGGTAAAGAATAGAAAAATTTGGAATTTTGGCTACTTCATCTTCAACTATTTGGGTAAGTTTTTTGTGTTCTTGCTAATAATCCTATTGTTTAGATGAATTTGATCTAAAATAAATTAGACTTGTTTGTAATTTTTTTCCCTGATTTTCAATTTTCATATCTCAGGCGTAATTCTTGTTGATGTTGGAAACTAAATTCGAGCTCAACTATTTGGGTAAGTTTTTTGTGTTCTTGCTAATAATCCTATTGTTTAGATGAATTTGATCTAAAATAAATTAGACTTGTTTGTAATTTTTTTCCCTGATTTTCATATCTGGGCAGAATTCTTGTTGATGTTGGAAACTAAATTCGAGCCCCTTTCGTTGCTCAATAATCAACATCGTAATAAAATGACCAAAACAGGTGACATTGTTCTATATTCTCTACTATTTATTCATACGATGTTACCGAAAAAACATCTATCTGGTTATGAAAAAAGGAAAAAACGAAAACAAACACAAGAGTTACTAGAATCACAAAAGCCGCTTTGTATGATTTTCAAGAAAGAGATGTAACTTTTTATATATTTTTTTAAAAGTTCTTTTATGTATTAAGACTTGTTATGCTGAAAAAAAATTTTTTTTGGTCCATTATTGAATTTTATTCAAATCATAGAAACGGTAAGGGGGCCCATTTTTCACACTTCGCCTAGGGCCCATAAAATGTCAGGAACGGGGCTGCAAGTCAACGCCACATCACACCAATATCTCACCTCCTACTGCTCACAAAAATCACACCACCAGATCACTCTTCTTGATCTTCATTAAAAATCCAGTACTGCTACGCGCATATCAATACTCATACATTAAATTACTAATCTTCACTTACTCCACCAAAACAAAGCCAAACGATTCATTCTTTTAGTCTACGAGGCAAGCAAAACAAACCGTCTCAAATCTCTCGTTATTGTCACGCAATGCGCAAAACACAAACTTTTTAAGACTCGTACACCTTTCGATTCAAGATCCGTACAAATCAACGACCCCAACCCGGACGGTGGTATAATTTCTGAGGGTCAACTAAATTAACTAACTTTTATTTTATTTCTTTATTTATTTTTATTATTTTCTTGAAGTTACTAACACTGTATTCATGATGTAGGTTATTAATATATTCCCGTGATTGTAAGTATTGTACATATTATACTAACTCCCTGCATTATTTTCTTTTGTTATTTTTATTTCTTATTCATGAACATATTATTTTTCATGCCTGAGTGCAATATTTATCACTTTGTATTTATTGCTAAACAAGACCTAAAGAACTGTACTAATTAATTCAGATAAATTGGACAACCTGTTAGGAACCTTGTAATATGATTGCATAATAACTTGTCACCAAAAAATTAGTCTTTTATGTGTTTCTTGAACCAACTTAGACTAAATATTTTTAGGGTGCTGTAAAATATTATATGATTATTCTTTGGCATAAAATCTGTAATGAATCGATATTTAGTAGAGGCCAGCAATGGGCAATATGGTTCCTGACTATATTGTAACCTCACCCCCGAACTCAATTTTTGGTTCCTAACCATCTATGGAGTCATGATGGGGAAATCTACATTGGATAAGTCCCTAAGATGTCCCTTCCGTTTCAATATCTAATTAGGTTTATGATTTTTCCTTTAAAGAATTGTTGACGACTTCAAAACATATTTTTAATAAAACCTTAACAATGGGATAGTCAAATAAACGCGCTCACACCGCGTGTAGGCTTAAAGGAATAAAATCCACGCCTACAATTTGGCGACTTCACTGGGGAGGATTTTAAAAAAAAATATTTTTTTTAAATGAGTGGGTGAAACTTGAAAAATACGATTCATTCTTTTTTTATGCCTTAGAATAATATATAGTTTTGCATGTGCATGGCTACTGTTCAGCCACCATAAGGACAATCTACCTTGCCTCATTAGCACATGTTCTATGTGTGAGGTCACCCCCGGGGGGTTTGCGCTTTTTCCTTCCAAAAAGCTTCCTGAGCGATAGTGTTGGATCTTAGTCATAAGCAAATCTATCCAACCATGGGATTGTTCTCTTGTTCCTGAATTGAGAACTGGAGTGCGTCTTACACAAGGCCACCTCTTCAAGCAGGGGTACGAAGTGTGGGATCAATCTCTTAGCCATGGATCCTTTTTCAGCCTTAATCTAAACTTGACCATAGTTGAAACGTAGAACTTGACTTTAGGTTGGAACTTTGCATACTATTATCCTACTTGTGCATATTTGCGTGTGCGTGCCGTTAATTGTTCTATATTATCGATGTTTCGAGTCAACCTATCGAACTAATGATCGCGACGAGCTAAAAGTCGAAAAAAAAAGTCGTGTCTCGCCTCAGCTGCGCTTAGCGCACCCAATCTGCGTCCGACGCAATTCATTAGCGTCACACTCTTCCTCCTGCGTTCCACGCAATACTTCTTCTGCGCCCAGCGCACTTCCTTTCTTCCATTCTGCGTCTAGCGCCTAGGCTCGGGTGTAGCGCGTGTAAGCTGCGTGAAGCACAGGTCTGTGCTCTTTGTTGCGTCACGAACTTTGCATATATCCTTGGCTCGAACACATCTTTCCCTTTTCTTATCAAAACATAGGATAATTAGATTTTTTTTAAAAAAAGATATCTCCATCATTTTTTCTTTTATTTAAAAAGTTCATCTCAAAAATCATTTCAATCTCTAATCTCCTATCTATTTTGAAAATTCTATCCCTATCTTTTACCAAATTATATCTCCCATCTTTTTTTGAAAAGTTATCCCCATTTTTTTTTCTTCAAAAATTATCCTCCTATCTTTTTTAAAATTCCATCTCATCCTCAAAAAATTCTATCTCCACCTTTTTTCAAAAAATATCTCCATCTCTTTTCGTATCACATATCTTTTTTCGAAAATTCATCCATCATCCTATATCCTATCTTTTCATGTATATTATCCATCTTTTATGTGCACATCATTTAGGATTCCTTTTAGTGTCCATCTTGTTGTAAAAGTCTCGTCCACATAGGAATTCTAACCGCACTAGAAGTCTGTCTGACCCAAATATCTAGATTCATCCAGGTTTCACTCCATTTAGAGTTCTTAACCTCGTCTAACTCTATCCATGTTAGGAGTCTTAATCCTGTCTAGGTTCACCCATCTAAGAAGTCTAGGGTCGTTAGAATTCTTGCCATCTTAGAAGTCTGTAATCCATAGAAATCCATGCATAATATGAGTCTAAAACCATTAGAATTTTGTCCATCTTAGGAGTCTAAATCCATTAGAATTCGTTCGTCTTAGGAGTTTTGAATCCATTAGAGTTCCGCCCATATAAGGGTCTAAATCCATCAGAATTTCGTTCATTTTAGGAGTCTAGGTCCACTAGAGTTTCATGCATATTAGGAGTCTAGCATCCTTGAAAGTTCGTCGAATCTAGAATTCTAACGTCATTAGAAGTCTATCAAGTCGAGGATTCTGAAGTCAATAGAATTTCATATCAATTAGGACTGCATTCATACTAGAATCCTTTTGCATTGCATAGTCCATCATTCATATACTTCATGCATAACTAGAGTTATTAGGCATTTAGGAGTCTCATTGCATCCATACTCTCCATTTTAGCTCGTGCATTCCACATTTAGTAGTCCCGAACTACAAGCGATTTGATTCCGTCTTTTGGGATATGTAGGCAGCCTTTACAGGTTCGAACGCATAGATTGAGTCATTCATACATGCATTAGGTCTAGGTGCATCCAAAAGAGTCATACATACATGCATTAGGTCTAGGTGCATAAAAAAAAAAAATCCAAAAAAAAATCATTCATTTAGGATATTCAGATTTGTTCCTCGAAGCTCAACTTTTAAACAAACATACATTATGTCACTCCATTTATCTCTCTCCATCATCACTCTCTATCTCTAAGTCTCCATTGATGATCCATGTAGAAGTCAAGAGACACTGATATGGGTAATCCATCGAATACCGAACAACAAGTAACTGAACTGGCTAGAGCCTTAGTCAAGATGTCTAGTATAATGGAAGAAATAACTATAAGGCTTGAGAAGGTCGAGTCTGGTGAATCTCCTGGATTCAACAAAAAAATGGAGAATGTCATTCATAAGGTAACTAATGCAAATTCCTATTTTGAACCTACTGATAACACCAAACTGAAGGGGAAACTTCCCGAAAAATTCTCTGCTCATTAAAACATTTGGACTCTCTTAGATCCAATCAGCACGAAAAAATACACTTCTTCTCTTTTCGTTTAGAAAGAGACCTATTGAAGATCGAAGCAACGAAGCTGTTTCGTCACGTGACGTAGGAGTCTAGACTTAGGATTTCATTTTCTGTTTCATTTCTCTTATTCGCCCAGTCTAATATAGGATTTCCCTTTCATTGCATGTACTCATAATTTTCAATTAATAAATGAGTAGTTCTTTTCTAACCTTGCACTAATGAGCCTTAATGGAAATCACAATTGTCGCCTTCAAAGAAATGAATTTCTAATTCTCATGACTATTCTAATAAAGGCAATGAACAACTGGCATATATAAAGAGGCATTCATCCCCTTCCCCACAACTATTTCTCCAATCCTTATCAGACATAATCATCCCTCTCCCTTTAACCTACCTCATGGGAAGTACATTTGACGATAACTCAATGTAAAGGGCAAGTAAAAAAAAGTGCAACAACAAAAAATCAAAGCGAAACAATAAAAAGCAAAAGCAAAAATAAAATGATACAAAAAGTACAAAAAAAAAAAAATGTTGCAAATAAGCCCATCAATAGCTTTGTCAAAAGTACTTCCTTGCCAAATCTTCAACCTTCGATTCCAAACCTCCAACTTCAAATCTCTGTAATAAACCTTCTCAAGCAACCATGCACATCGCATCCCAATAAGCCACAAATGACAAACCAAAGCCCGCTAGGTCGAAAACCCATAAGGGTGGCTTAGGAAAAAGTCAGGGCATCTTATCATTCATTAGCTTGAACTACGAATGGTCTGATTCTGCTAAAGATACGTAGGAAACGTCGCCCTGAGGTCCGACCGCTTTAAACCAAGCCAACCCTACGTCATTATCCACCCTTGCCAAATACCTCTTCCAAATCAATGCCTAATTCATTGCAAATGGCTCCAAAGCAAAACGCTCGGCCACCATTAAAATGCTAAGAGCTACGACTAGCCTGATTCCGTCATGGATACGTAGGCAACCTCTTTTGAGGCCCGGCCATTTTAATTCAAAACATATTTTTAAGGCTCGCCTAGGCCCATGAGAAAAGCGCGATCGCCCAAAAAATCATGAATTTTCAATGCTCATCCCCTACCCTTAGAACTAGACTAGGATTTGAACCTGCATCATTAGCCTACCTTATTGCGTGAGTCAAGTCATTATAACTACGCCTTCTTCTAATTCTTATCCCTTGCCGTTTTCTCAGCTACATTATCGCTTCTAAGCCAATCTTAGCAAAACCTTTCAACACTCAGCGCTATGACAGCGCCTCATCTTTCGAGTGTTTCTTTCTTTGGCCGTTCTTGTCTTCTCACCTTAGGAACCCTATATGGAATCTTCGGTCGAAACTTCCGCTAAGCGTGATGAGATATCTTCAAAATCAAGCAATCAAGTTGGATATTTCATCAACTCCATCTTGCTGGGGGCTTCATCACTTGTCAACCCAGAATATCATAGGCTAATCTAGGCCTATTATAATAAGGACTTCATTACGAGTCCACATATGACATCTTGGGTTTTAAACCCACACGGATACAACATCGCATCTATTTATGGGCTCGCTTAGGCCCCTTGGCATACGAAATTCGAAGCATATACAACTCAAGTATTACGAGGACTACAACGAATTTCAAATCCAACATCATCCATTAACTAAATGAATCATCCTTGGGGGCTTCCCATTTCTCCTCTTTCATAGGCTCCATGTGTACCTTGATCAGGACTTCATTACGAGTCCATACAGAAGATTGTGGGCTCCAGACCCATACGAGATCCTAACTGTTTTATGGGCTCACTTAGGCCTGTAACAACTACAACACATTTCTAATCAAACATAACCTATGTGGATCATCCTTGGGGGCTTCCCATTTCTCCTTTTTCAAAAATAGTTTTTTAAACGAAAATTGGAGCTCTAATGGAGCGATCAAAGCATTACATCACATCATCTGCATTAGTGTTATACCGTCTGCATTAGCATCAAATCATATCATCTGCATTAGTGGCATATCTCCGCATTAGTGTCATATCTCTACATTTGCATTACATATATGCATCATCCAAGCATTACATTCTTCATCCTCAGCCATAGGATCCTAGCATCAATCATCGAGTCACACACACACACGCATGCACACACGATAGCATCTTTAAGTCTAGGGTATTAGAGGTCACTTTTTATTGGTCAAGTCTTTTCCTATTCATACACTAGAACCCACATCACGGGACACATGCATGTCCCCTAAAGTTTTGTCTGTATATCTGTGTATTCTTTGTATTTACAGGTACCTAACATTGAACAACTCTATACGAGTTATATTCCACCAAAGTCTGCGGACCACTACAAATTAACAACAGAAGATAAGCGCTATATACATAGTGCATCCAGCGCACCGACAAACGCTGTGCCACATGCAAGAAATCAAGGCGTCGGCGCAAAGATACCACGCCAAGCGCAAGCCTGTGCGTCTGGCGCACAACCCTCTACAGCGCACTTGGGGGCTTCTTAGCCAAGTGGGGCCCACATGCTCAACTCCTTATGAATTCAAATGTTCATTACGACATCGCATCTTTCCGGCCAAGCAAAGATCCCGCGCCAAGCGCAGGCCCGTGCGTCTGGCGCAGAGTCCTGTACAGCACGCTTGGGGGCTTCTTAGCCAAGTGGAACCCACGCGCTTAATTCCAAATGGATTCAAATGTTCATTACGACATCGCGCCCGATAAACCAACAAACTTTCAAAAGTCAACAAAAATACAATTTTATCATTCTTCCAACACACATTACCACGGAGCGGGACCATAATAGCTCTATCCCGTTGTGAGCCGGACCATAGCTCTACACATTACCCGGGAGCGAGACCATAATAACTCTATCCCGTCGTGAGCCGGACCATAATATCTCTACACATTACCCTGGAGCGGGACCATAATTGCTCTATCCCGTCGTGAGCCGGACCAGAATAGCTCTACACATTACCCCGGGAGCGGGACCATAATAGCTCTATCCCGTCGTGAGCCAGGACCATAATAGCTCTATCCCAACGTGGGCCGGACCATAATAGCTCTACACATCATCATTACCCTGGAGCGGGACCATAATAGCTCTATCCCGTCGTGAGCCGGACCATAATAGCTCTACACATTACCCTGGAGCGGGACCATAATAGCTCTATCCCGTCGTGAGCCGGACCATAATAGCTCTACACATTACCCTGGAGTGGGACCATAATAGCTCTATTCCGTCTTGAGCCGGACCATAATAGCTCTACACATCATCAATACCCTGGAGCGGGACCATAATAGCTCTACCCCGACGTGAGCCGGACCAGAATAGCTCTACACATCATCATCACTACCCCGGAGCGGGACCATAATAGCTCTACCCCGACATGAGCCGGACCAGAATAGCTCATGATTCCTTTCTCCATATATCATTTAATTTTTGCAAATTTATGATTATTTTGCAAATATGTTTCACATGTCTGTTCCTGAAACTTTTGCTTGTTTTGCTGGTACTAGCGTAAAAGAGTGATTTTGGATTGCAGAGCATCTAGAATCATTCTCCGTCCCGACACGTATACTTTGACTTTCGGTTTTACAAACCTCAGTCAACGTGGGGGCTTCTGTAGACACATAATCGTGTCTCCCCATTTAGTACCCTATGATGACTAATACCCTGCTCCAATTGGTCCGGATCAAGGAAAGAATAAAGAACGAGTCTAAAATAAAATGTTTTAAGCCCAAAACCATTTTCTAATCCTTTTTATTAACTCATTTCCGAAAACCTTTTTTATAACTAGTTTTACTAAGCTCACTTGCTAAAACGTTTTAAAATGACTTTTTAAAAGCCCATCTTAGAAAACCTTTTAAAAATAGTTTTATGAAAGCCCGATTTTATAAAAACTATTTTCTAAGCCCAATTTAATTAAAAGGATTAATTAATTATATTAATTAGTTTTATTAATAAAAATTATCTTTTATAAAAATTATCTTTTCCTAAAGTGTTTTTAAAATATCTTTTATCCAACTATTTTCTAAAATCTTTTATTTTCTAAAAATCTTTTAGAAACCTTCTATCTTTCAAAAACTTATTGCTTCTCAACTACCCTAAACCTATTGCTTGTCAACTACCCTAAACCTAAATAACACCTCACCGAACAAAATTTACACGGCTCATGCTCACAAACTAATCGACACAGCATACCTTCATCCTCCCAAAAAACCCACGGCCTTCTTTGATCATCACCATCACCTATTCATCATCTCATATCATCATTGTCATCCAAGTCAACGCCACATCACACCAATATCTCATCTCCTACTGCTCAGAAAAATCACACCACCTGATCACTCTTCTTGATCTTCATTAAAAATCCAGTACTGCTACGCGCATATCAATACTCATCATTATCTACATTAAATTACTAATCTTCACTTACTCCACCAAAACAAAGCCAAACGATTCATTCTTTTAGTCTACGAGGCAAGCAAAACAAACCGTCTCAAATCTCTCGTTATTGTCACGCAATGCGCAAAACACAAACTTTTTAAGACTCGTACACCTTTCGATTCAAGATCCGTACAAATCAACGACCCCGGCCCGGACTGTATTTTATTTCTTTATTTATTTTTATTATTTTCTTGAAGTTACTAACACTGTATTCATGATGTAGGTTATTAATATATTGCCGTGATTGTAAGTATTGTACATATTATACTAACTCCCTGCATTATTTTCTTTTGTTATTTTTAATTCTTATTCATGAACATATTATTTTTCATGCCTGAGTGCAATATTTATCACTTTGTATTTATTGCTAAACAAGACCTAAAGATCTGTTCTAATTAATTCAGATAAATTGGACAACCTGTTAGGAACCTTGTAATATGATTGCATAATAACTTGTCACCAAAAAATTAGTCTTTTATGTGTTTCTTGAACCAACTTAGACTAAATATTTTTAGGGTGCTGTAAAATATTATATGATTATTCTTTGACATAAAATCTATAATGAATCGATATTTAGTAGAGGCCAGCAATGAGCAATATGGTTCCTGACTATATTGTAACCTCACCCCCGAACTCAATTTTTGGTTCCTGACCATCTATGGAGTCATGATGGGGAAATCTACATTGGATAAGTCCCTAAGATGTCCCTTCCGTTTCAATATCCAATTAGGTTTATGATTTTTCCTTTAAAGAATTGTTGGCGACTTCAAAACATATTTTTAATAAAACCTTAACAATAGGGTAGTCAAATAAATGCGCTCACACTGCGTGTAGGCTTAAAGGAATAAAATCCACGCCTACACCTACCCGTCAATTCCAAACTGCAAGAATTTAGGGTTTCAACCGATAAATCCCACTTCGGAGCAACTTCACAATCTTCTTACATATAATAATATTAATATTATAATCTTCGAAAAATATAGATCAACTCATCAAGAAACTAGAAAATAAAAGAAATAATTATGATAGCTTGAAAGCAATGTTTGGAACCAATAATAACATTATTCATCCAAACAACCTCACACTCATTTATCTGAGTTCGGGTACAAGGTTAATTACGACATAAGTCGCAATACCTCCGGTACACAACTTTTGATCAAGCGGGGCTAAAAACAGTATTATTCTCCCTCGAGCACTGCGACATCAATAATGTATCCACCATAACATAACCAAACCAAACCACTATAATATAACTAAAATCATTCATATTTATAAAACAACTCACAATAACACCATTTCGTAACAACATAACCTTCACCCAGTATTTAGCTAACATACCATATGCAACAAATAACATATATAAGTGTGATTTTAACTTAGGTAAACATGAATATAACACTAAGAGGTAGCTTAGTTAGAGTTAAATAGTAACACCCCCAGAATGCTTAGTCACGCCACAATGAAACCAAAACAAAAAAAATGAAACTAAAACTAAGTAAAACTACAACAACACCCACGAATTACTGCACAATTCATTAATAAAAAAAAACATGAAACAACTCCAAACTATCACAATATAACTAATTCACTCATATATATACATCTCAAATCAAATGGACACAACCATAACAACAGTTCATAAACCAAACCAAAACATAACTTTATAAGCTAAGACAATATCACTTCTCACAAGGAACACAAAACAATGAATCAAAGATGAACTTCTCATGTATTGTTTACAACTCCACTAACATAACCAACGTATAGAATGAACAAGAACCCAAGTATGGTTTAAATAATTAAAGCTCAAGATAAGTTATGGTTAATACTCATGCTCCACAAAGTAACCAAATAATCATAATCATAGCATGAAACAACTATACCGACATAAAATTTTGCCACACAATTCTTCACATAAAATTAACCCAACTTAAGTATTAAAACTAAAATAATCCCTATGCGAATTCTAACTGTTTTAGGAAAACCGCTAGTTACCTTTGAAGACCTCCAATTGCTTGCATTCTTCTTCTTCAACATTGTAAAATTCCATTTCATGCTGTTCTGTTCCGATTAAGCTTCCCGGCTATTGAATGCTTAGATTCACAATCGCTCCGGTGAAAGTGAAGTTCCCAATGTCTTCAACTTGCAGTCCAAAATTTGGGACGATCCAACAGTTAGATCTTAGGCGATGGTCATTTTCGTGAAGGTGTGGCAGGGAAAACCCGAGATGAACTTTTCCTCTCTCTTTCCCTCTTTAGATGGTCGAATAGAAATGGGGGTTATGGTATGATTCTTGCTGTCCATAATACATCATTAAGAGAAGATAAAAAAAAGTGTAAATGGGGGGTGACAATAGCTTAAAAGATGGGAGTTGTATAGCATTAAGGTGGGGGTTACAAGGTGCTCAAAAGCCTCTCCCATGCTTTCAATATTATGATTTTGTGAACAGCTTTGAGGAGCCTAAAACTTCATATTAAAAAGTCTTGCGACGTTCCAAACACGCTAAAATCGAATAAATAAAAATACTAGCTCAAACGCGTATTTCTGAATACTAGAAAATATATAATTTCTAATCAAATAAATTTTATAAATATAACATTTTAACAGTTGAAAAAAATAAATAATATAAGATATAATATTTTTAAGAAGTAAAATATTCTAATTTTAATAGAAAGTAGTAAGTAAGGGAAAATAACTCAAAGAAATTATGAGCTAAAAACCGTGGTGTTACAAACGTACTGCTTAATGAAGTCATGACTAAACCCTAATATTATTATATTATATAAATAATAGAAGAATCCTAGACAAATTAGGAGAACTAATTCTCCTCCAACTTCCCTCTATGGTCCACCAACTCAAGCCCCCCTCTTGCGCCTTGTGTTGTTTTGTTTAACTCTTGTTACAATGAGTGACCTCATAGGATTAATTATATTAGTTGTAGGCCCAATCAATATTGTCCTACTAATCATATTTATTCTCCACCAAACAAATACGATTACTAAATTAATTAACTTTATTATCTTCATAATTTAATTCCTATTTATATTTAGTAATTTTCGGGATGTCTAAGGACATATTCCTTCAATCTCCCACTTGTCCGAATACAAGAGTGCAATGTAAAATTCCTTAAGTCGCTTAATGCCAAATTTGATAACAATATGTTATTCTCAAATTTTTGTTCCTTGATTGCTGAGTTCAAATTGATCAAATAAGGATTAACTCTTTAATCATATTCCGCATGGCTAAGCAATTTTTCAGTTATTGTCATCAAGACGCCCAAACACCATTCCTATCTATTAGGAGGACTTATCCACTCTTGTATGACCATAACTCCCACTCAATTCTTAGCCCACCTGATCACTACCTTTATAACCTCCTTTTACGGCGCGGCGTTTAACATTGTCAAGGTTAAACTAATTATATTGTGGTTATTAAGACATACTCATGTCCAAGGAATCCACTAAATGTAGTAGTTTGATTCTACTGTTAGAATCTAATTAGGTCAAGTCTCAATGTATCCAACATACATCCATATAATCAAGACATCTCTATGGCTCCATAGCCCATGGAACTGCGCTATCAATTAATTATATACTAGTCTTTAATTAAATCACTTATGTCCAATTTAGTGATTTAGACTAGGGACTTTAAATTAATTGTGATTTCAGTTCACTTTATAGGATTCCATTATCAAAACGTTTTCAATAATCCTATTTGAAAACACAAATTATTTGGACATTTTATTTGATACCAAACCAAACAATTAAATAAGAAATGAATTTTATATTGATAAACATTCAAAGCATATATAATAAATGTCTTTATAATTGTAAACATGAAGTAAACAACCTAAAGCCATTCTCCCATATGTCTAAACCCCATATACCTAGTATGACTCTCATGCTTAGGTTGAGCAAGCGGTTTAATCAACGGATCTGCTATATTATCCTGGGTATGAACCTTGCTTACTTTCACATCCTCTCTTCCGACGATCTCTCGAATAAGATGGAATTTCCTGAGCACATGTTTAGACCTTTGGTGCGATCTAGGTTCCTTAGACTGAGCAATTGCACCATTGTTGTCACTATACAACTCAATGTCATTCTCAATTCTAGGAACTACACCAAGTTCATTAATGAACTTTTTGATCCAAACAGCTTCCTTTGTTGCATCTGCTGCTGCAATATACTCAGCCTCTGTTGTAGAATCCACGATGGTACTCTGCTTAGAACACTTCCAGCTCACAGCTCCTCCATTGAGACAAAAATAAAACCAGGTTGGGATCGAAAGTCATCTTTGTCACTCTGGAAGCTTGCATCAATATATCCAGTAACAACCAACTCATTATCCCCGCTATAAAGCACGAAATTATCCTTAGTCCTTCGCTGCCATCCAGTGCGCATCTCCTGGATTTGACTAGTATCTGCTCCATATACTCAAAGCATACACAACATCCGGTCGAGTGCATATCATGGCATACATAATTGATCCTACTACAGAAGCATATGGAACATTACTCACACGCTTGACCTCATCAGGACTCGAAGGACACTGAGTCTTGGCCAAGTGTGTAATACCCCGAATTTTCAGAGCTTATTTTATTATTTATTAAGGTTTAATATTATTTCCACTTAAATTTATTTTTCTGATAATTCAGTTTTATTTTGATAATTATGATTTCATTTAGTTTTGAATTATTTAACGAGTTTATTTAAATAATTTAATTGAAATGTATTTTATTTAAATAAATTAATTATTTTCATTATTCTAAATAATTCAATTATTAAATATGGTAATTGAAATCTTTATTTAGTTTGTGGGCATTCTTATTCATTCAATTGTCCATCTATATTAGCAACCCATATAAAGCCCAATGTCAAGCCACAAGCCCAAACTACTTAGCAAAATAAAGGAAAAAGAAAACAAATACAAAAAAAAGAAATAAGAAAACCATCTTCTTCTTCCCACCATTCTTCCTCACCCATGAATCAAGATCAACCACAAAAGTAAAGAAAAATCAGTAGCACCAACTCCATGTCAGAGGACTTTGAAAATCAAGCACAAATTCAATCATAACCTCAACTCTTTTGTCCAAAATCCCCCAAAATCAGAAAACAAAATCTAAACACCATACTTCCTTCATTAATGGAGGTTGACTAAGCTCCAAAAATTCAGAAAAGTTGCTCTATAAATAGCAACCCAAACACATTCAATCGTTCAAGCAACCAACCCTTTCTAAGGTTGTTTCACTTTCTTCCCTTCTCCTCTTCTAATTTCTGATTTTTGTTTTGGGAATTAAAAAAATAAAATTTCAGTCCACCATTGGATCAACCGTGCACCACCGCACGAACCACCCCACGACCAAAGCAGCACCCCAACCATAACCGCCAACCAGTCACTCCCTCCTTCGTAACCTCATCCCCTTCGCAGCATGCCAGCACCTCTGCTGCCTCCTTCTGGAACCCGCGCCCAGCCGCAAACCACCCGAACCGCCTGAGCTTTGCCGTTCGCCGACCACCATCAAGACCACCAGCGCCACTTCCTTCTTCCTTTCCTCTGTTTCGTCCTCCCTTCCTCGTTTTTTTTGGTTTTGTGAAACTGATTCTTTGAATCAGTGAAACCTCTCCTTTCCCCTTTTATTAGTTATGTTTCTTTTTTTTTTAAACAAAACAAATGACTTTCTTAAATTGACTTGCTTTATTAAGTTGGTATATTTTAGATTAATTAATTTAGTCTCTTATAACTTGAAAGTATTTCTTAATTTTCTAAAACAAAGTAAGAAGTATAATAAACTTAGTTTTCTATGTTTAAAATAATTGTTTAAGTTAATGAAAGTTAAGTTGAAGTAATCTCTGAGTACTTAAAATGATTTCACAAATAATTTGAAAACCATAAACTTTAATTTATAAACTCTCTTAAAATCATTAAGAATTTCTTTAAGTTATTTGAATTATTTAAATTGTTTATTTTATATATATAAAGGGGTTATTTAGGTAACTAACTTAGATCTCATTAACGTCTATTGTAGACTCCGATTGCGTAGACGAGGAATATCAAGAGTGATAATCCGTTCGTGAACTTAACTTTTGGGCACGCGTCACGAGGTAATCTCCGATGTCCATCTAAACGTAGATCCCGTTAAAATAAAACGAATTAATTATGTAACTATGTGAATTAGAATATGGATTTGAATATGGTTTATAGTTATGGATTATGCACGACGAATGAGTATGACAAATGAAATGACTTGTATAACGGACGATATGACAATGATGATTATTATTATACCGTTATTAACACCGTCAATAATAGCAACTTAATCACTAATCTCTTATTCTTGTTATCAACATCGTTAAATGTCATTTAGTAATGTTATTATTATTATTATTATTATTATTATTATTATTAATATTATTGTTATTATTATTATTGTTATTATTATTATTATTATTATTATTATTATTATTATTATTATTATTATTATTTTTATTATTATTATTATTATTATTATTATAATTATAATTATTATAATTATTATAATTATTATTATTATTATTATTATTATTATTATTATTATTATTATTATTATTATTATTATTATTATTATTATTATTATTATTATTATCGTTATTCTTACCATTTATATTAGGAAAAATTGATTCTAATAATCCAACCTTTGGGCCGTTCGCTCAAAATAATCCAACCTTTCGATTATTATTTAATAATCCAACCTTTTAGTTGTATATGCTCATAATGATCCATGAAACCGGTAACCTGTTGAAGTTGTAAAATTAATTTTTTTTTCCATATTTCTTTTTGTTTTCTCTAACCCCTCCCTCCCTATCTCTCTTCCTCCCCCTTACCACCCATTACTCATCACTTCACCAGAACCCCCCCCCCGCCCCCCCCTCCCCTCCCCGCCCTCCCTCACCCCCTCCCCTCCCCTACCCTCCCCGACCCCCACTGTTAGCACCCCCTCCCTCCACCGCCCTCCCCCCGACCCCCACCGTGAGCACCCCGCCCCTCCCCCGCCCTCCCCTACCCCCACTTTGAGCACCCCCCACCCCACCCCCACCACCCCCTCCCCCCGCAGCAGCCGCCTCCCCCTCCCCCGCATCCCCCTTCGAATCCCCCTCCCTCCCCGCTCCCCCGCATCCCCTTCGAATCTCCCTCCCCCTCCCGCTCCCCCGCATCCCCTTCAAATCCCCCCCCTCCCCGCTCCCCCGCATCCCCCTTCGAATCCCCCCTCCCTTCGCTCCCCCGCATCCCTCTTCGAATCCTCCTCCCCCCCGCTCCCCCGCATCCCCCTTCGAATCCCGCAGCAGCCGCCTCCCCCTTCGAATCTCTCCCTCTTCTTCTTGCCGATGCCACGCCTCCCATCTTGGAATTTTGAATTGGGGTGGTGGGGCAGATTGTGCAAAAAGGTATCGCGATTGTGTGGTGGTGGTGTGGGTGAAATGGGGGTTGTTGGCAGTGGTGGTGGTGGGGGTGGGGTGTTGTTTGGTGGTGTGATGTGAGGTGGTGGTGTGATGTGAGGTATTGCGATTGTGTGGTGGTGGTGGTGTTGTTTGGGGTGGGGTGAAATGGGGGTTGTTGGCGTGGTGGTGGTGTGGGTGAAATGCGGTTGGCAGTGGTGGTTGGTACTGCGGTGGGCAGTGGTGGTTGGTACTGCGGTTGTGTGGTAGTGGTGTTGTTTGGGGTGGGGTGAAATGGGGGGTTGTTGGCAGTGGTGGTGGTGTGGGTGAAATGCGGTTGGCAAGTGGTTGTTGGTACGGTGTGGGCAGTGGTGGTTGGTACTGCGGTTGTGTGGTGGTGGTGGAGGGTTGTTGGCAGTGGTGGTGGTGGGGTGAAATGGGGGTTGTTGGGAGTGGCAAGTGGTGGTGGTGGTGGTGGGGTGTTGTTTGGTTATCTTAATTAAGATTAACATTGATTAATTAGATCACAACAAATCAGAGCAAGCCACGTGTGCAATTAACCTATTCTAATGGTCACCTACCTGTTTCAACAGGTCACGGTGCATTATGAGCGAATTGTCCTAAAAGGTTAGATTATTAAATAATAATCAAAATGTTGGATTATTTTGAGCGAACGGCCCAAAGGTTGGATAATTAGAATCAATTTTCCTACAGACATGGATGTTCTCCAATAGGGTTTCTTGTCTAGGAAATCCCCAACATTATAAAAGCAGCAAGCCCAATTAATGAGCAGGCATTCAATTCTCACCTAACTAAACCAGAGCATCTCTCTCTACAATTACTCACTTTCTCTCTCAACCTCAATCTCAACTGACTTGAGCGTCGGAGGGGCTTTCCCGGAACACCCCGGGCCGTTTTCTTGTTTTGCGAGACTACAAGTGACAAGACTCCGGGATTATACTCCAACTCGGGATTTTAACCTCTCTAAACACACTTGACTCATTTGACTAGTTTCTAGGCAGAAACACCCCAAAATCAGAAAACAAAATCTCAACACCATACTTCCTCCATTAATGGAGGTTGCCTAAGCTCCAAAAATTCAGAAAAGTTGCTCTATAAATAGCAACCCAAACATATTCAATCGTTCAAGCAACCAACCCTTTCAAAGGTTGTTTCACTTTCTTCCCTTCTCCTCTTCTAATTTCTGATTTTTGTTTTGGGAATTAAAAAAATAAAATTTCAGTCCACCATTGGATCAACTGTGAACCACCGCACGAACCACCCCACGACCACCGCAAAGACCCCCAACCGTAACCGCCAACCGGCCACTCCCTCCATCGTAACCTCCTCCCCTTCGCAAGACGCCAGCACCTCTCGCCGCCTCCTTCGGAACCCGCGCCCACCCGCAAACCACCCGAACCGCCCGAGCTTTGTCGTTCGCCGACCACCATCAAGACCACCAGGCGCCACTTTCTTCTTCCTTTCCTTTCCTCTCGTTTCGTCTTCCCTTCCTCGCTTTTTTTGGTTTTGTGAAACCGATTCTTTGAATCAGGTGAAACCTCTCCCTTTTCCCTTTTATTAGTTTATGTTTCTTTTTTTTTTAAACAAAACAAATGACTTTCTTAAATTGACTTGCTTTATTAAGTTGGTATATTTTAGATTAATTAATTTAGTCTCTTATAACTTGAAAGTATTTCTTAATTTTCTAAAACAAAGTAAGAAGTATAATAAACTTAGTTTTCTATGTTTAAAATAATTGTTTAAGTTAATGAAAGTTAAGTTGAAGTAATCTCTGAGTACTTAAAATGATTTCATAAATAATTTGAAAACCATAAACTTTAATTTATAAACTCTCTTAAAATCATTAAGAATTTCTAGAAGTTATTTGAATTATTTAAATTGTTTATTTTATATATATAAAGGGGTTATTTAGGTAACTAACTTAGATCTCATTAACGTCTATTGTAGACTCCGATTGCGTAGACGAGGAATATCAAGAGTGTTAATCCGTTCGTGAACTTAACTTTTGGGCACGCGTCACGAGGTAATCTCCGATGTCCATCTAAACGTAGATCCCGTTAGAATAAAATGAATTAATTATGTAACTATGTGAATTAGAATATGGATTTGAATATGGCTTAAAGTTATGGATTATGCACGACGAATGAGTATGACAAATGAAATGACTTGTATAACGGACGATATGACAATGATGATTATTATTATAACGTTATTAACACCGTCAATAATAGCAACTTAATCACTAATCTCTTATTCTTGTTATCAACATCGTTAAATGTCATTTAGTAATGTTATTATTATTATTATTATTATTATTAATATTATTGTTATTATTATTGTTATTATTATTATTATTATTATTATCGTTATTCTTACCATTTATATTATTACTATTACTATGATTATTGTTATCGTTAATATTAATATTGAAGTTATGAGTGAAAATTGGAAATTATCAAGAACATGTGATTATGAGTTAATCAATGTAACCATGTGACGGTTATGAAAATAAATACGAATGGGCTCTCGGATTAAGCTATGTATGAATTGAATTCTGGATTTGGAATGAAAGTATTCACTCTTGATTAAATGAATTGACGCATGTGTGTACATGTGTTATGTGATGACTTGAATTAAAAGCTATTAATCACTTAAAGTGGAATATCGGAGGGAAATGATGAACATGTTGCCTTGTATGGGAGGTTCAGCGGCCACCTACAGGTTCTCTGGTTACTATGCTGATTTTATGTTACTTGTCCTCCTTCTATCTTGTTGTGATCCAAGTAGAAAGGGTGTGCACACTAGGGACTCTGTTATTATGGCTATTATGTTATCCGTAGGTAGTTACAGTGGGATCGACCCCGACCTACAATGTCAAGTAAGTGGTTACGGGGATTGACCCCGCCATCGGCGTTCTCTTTCCTCTCCTTAAATAATTGGATTAATTGAATTAATCATGTGATTATTCATTATATATATATATATGTGTCTGTGTGCTATGTTTCTCAACCGTATTAACCTAATATTTTACAATGTATTTTCAACTTAAGTATTTTACGGGATGGAGTTGGAATTACTCAGTTTTTCTGATTTTTGGGAGCTTGTCTCTCTTGTTTCTTTTCAATGTATTTGTGCAGGTGGGTGATCGACGGGGGAACAAAAGGGAGATCATTTAGAGTTGTCATCCACTTAGCTTATGATTTAGCTTCCGCTGGAACTCTGAAACACTTAAGTCATTAGTAATATTTAATGAACAATATACTTGGTTGTAAGGATTAATTTATTTTGAATTTAGTATGCTTTAACCTAGCCTTGCATTTATTTCCAAGGAGATAAGTGCGGCGGTAGCACGCCCGTTGAGTCGAACCCTCGTGGATATTCCCCCATCTCGAATTTTGTTAAATGAAAAAGGGTTCGGGTTGGCGGGGGTGTTACAAAGTGGTATCAGAGCGGAGTTTAGATTAACTAGGGAAAGATTAAAATTATTAAAATATAGTAATTAGGGAAAATGAATTAAATAGGGTTAGACTTGAAATTGGTTTAGAAAGTCAAAATAATAAAAATATTTAAGAAAAAATGAACTAGGATTAAAATATGACTTAAGGGTTTAGTATGGGTACGAATGGGTTATGTGTACATGTATGAAAGTACTCGCTAAAGGTACTTATTAATTGTTTATGATATTTTATTAGATGGCCAAGACACGTTTGACCGCCAGGAAATGCACCAGAACCCCTCGTCAAGGACCTTACCTTCTAAGGATGAGGGTAGGAGAGTCTATTTCAGCTTATATTTACAGATTACGGTTAACAATGCTGTGTTACCACCTCAATGAAGGCCACGGGCATTCGGATTACCTCACGCCACCTAAACAGGCTGATGTTTTGATTCACACTCTTCCCAACGATGGTCCTTATGCCGGAATCAAGAGCGAATACTCTGATGTTCTGAAAAATGGAAGGCCAAACTATGAACGATACACATTGAAAGGGAAGTGGTATCTCACATTGAGTTACCTGGAGAAAAGAATGCTCGATGCTAGGGCCAAGTGGCTTAATGACTATTTACCCACTGATGACGAGGAACCCAACTATAGTGGCGATGAAGAAGTAGGAAGCAACCCTGCCTCACCCGTTGTAAATCTCTTTGGAGATGGGGACGGAGATGAAGGTGAAGACGAGGATTCGTCCAAGTACGCTGACTAGAAACCCAAATCTCTAGCCATGATCCTTAGATTTCTGATTAAGGTCGTAAAAGACCAATTAACTTGTTAACTTAGTTAAGGATAGTGCGACTAATGCTTATTTGACTATTTGAAACAAACTCTTATGCTACTATGAACGAATTGTTATGGCACTTTTGGAGTAATGAATGATGAACTTTTGACATGTGAAGTGAGTGTGAAATGAATGATGAACTTTTGATATGTGAATTGAGTATGAAATGAATGAATGAATGGTATGAACCATGATTATGTGAATTAGCCTTTATATAAGAATCAATGTGAATTGTGGAAACACCAATGTGAATAACGCAGGTAGCTTATGCAATACGTTTATACGCGATCTAGATCAAGGCGACAAGAAAACCAAATGGCCGAAACTCCTGAATAAGTTGCAGCACGACTTAGGACTCTCGAGCAACTAGCTCAGAGCTTCGGCTTAGTCCTTCAAAACTAGATCAACAACCACCATGGAGACGATCCGCAAGCTGCAATTGCGAAAAAGATTTCCGCTTTGAAACCACCAACCTTTGTTGGGAGAGAAGACCCATTACTTCTTGAGAACTGGATAAGAGATTTCGAAAAGATTTTCACGGCCACGGGTACGCCTGAGGACCAGAAAGTAGACCAAGCAACCTTTTATCTGCATGAAGATGCTGATACTTGGTGGGAAAGTGTAGGACCTACAATTAAAGCTCAAGAGAACTTTAACTGGGAAGCGTTTAAGGTAGCGATTAAGGCTCGATTCTTCCCCGAGCACATACGTAGACAAAAGTACAATGAGTTTAGTAAGTTTAACTAGAGCTATAACATGAGTGTGCAAGAGTACGCTCAGAAATTCAATGAGTATGCCCGATTCTGCCCGACTGTAGTGCCAGATGAAGGAACTAAGGCTCAGAAGTTTGAAGACGTACTTAAGTTTGATCTTCAGACTCGAATGGGAGGTAGCACCTCTACTACTTTCGCGGAAGCGTATGCTAAGGCCTCAAACCTGGAGAGAATCTTACAGCGTGAGAGAGAGGTGCTAGGGAGACAAGGCCCAACAATGGTGGAAACAACAATAACAATGGTGGACGCTACAACAACCGCAACAATCAGAATTCTGGACAACAGGCCCAACAAGGAAATAGGAACCAAAAGAACTTTGTTTGCAAGAAGTGTGCCAAGAGCCATCCAGGGTTCACTTGTCAGGGTGAAATGATCAAGTGTTTCGAGTGTGGAGAAGTAGGTCACAAATCGTTCAACTGTCCCAAGAAGCAAGCTCAAAATGCACCAAATGGGAACAATGGTAACAATGGAGGTGGAAACAAAATTAAAAACTTCAATAACAACCGCCCCAGTGGAGGAAATGTTGTACAGAACAGGAACCAGAACAACCGCTCTTTCGGAGGTGGAAATGGAAACTATGGAAAGAATGGCAATGGAGGCTACACCAATGGAAGAATCAACGTCATGAGCCGAATTGAAGCTGACACCGATGCCAATGTTGTGACGGGTACATTTCTCGTAAACTCAAACCCTGCTTATGTACTCTTTGATTCCGGAGCGTCTCATTCTTTTATTTCTAGCACTTTTGTTAATAAGTATCCCCTCAAGTCTACCCAGTCTTGTCGAGCCAATATAGCCATGCCCACCTAAGTGAAACCGTTTCTTGTAAATCTCTTTTCCAAAGTATCCCTGTAGTCATAGCTGGTACTGAATTACCGGCCGATCTTATCCTTTTTGACCTAAAGGACTTTGACGTTATCTTGGGAATGGATTGGTTAGCTAAGTATAAAGCCAAAATCGAGTGTCATAACCAGAAAATATCTCTTAGAGGACTAAAGGGAAATAGAATATCTTATAAAGGCATAACCTTCCAGCATGATGTCAAGATAATCTCTGCCCTGAACCTTTAAACCTATCTTAGAAAAGGCTACCCAGTCTACCTGTGCCAAGTAAGGGACGTAAGCATGGAAAACGAGGAGTTGACTCAAATTCCAGTAGTAAAGGAGTTTCCATATGTATTTCCCGAAGAGCTTCCCGGAATGCCACCAGAGAGAGAAGTGAGCTTTAAGATCGATTTAGTCCTGGGAATAAGACCTATCTCTAAGGCTCCGTATCGGATGGCACCTGCAGAAATGAAAGAATTGAAGGTGCAGTTGGAGGAATTGTTGGAAAAAGGGTACATTCGACCTAGTGTTTCGCCTTGGGGAGCCCCGGTATTGTTTGTTCGCAAGAAAGACGGATCTTTGAGGTTGTGTATAGATTACAGAGAGTTGAATAATGCCACAGTGAAGAATAAGTATCTGCTCCCGAGGATCGAGGATTTGTTCGATCAGCTTCAAGGTGCAACAGTGTTTTCCAGGATCGATTTACGATCAGGTTATCACCAACTACGAATCACTGAAGAAGACATCCCTAAGACAACCTTTCGTAAGAGATATGGCCATTATGAGTTCACAGTTATGCCATTTGAACTCACTAATGCGCCAAAGGCTTTCATGGACCTCATGAACAGGACTTTCCAGGCCGCACTGGACAAGTTCGTGATTGTGTTCATCGACGATATATTGGTGTACTCGAAGGATAAAGAAGAGCATGAGGATCAGTTGAGGAAAGTTCTGGAGATTCTTCTAGAATGGCAATTGTATGCGAAGTTCTCGAAGTGTGAATTTTGGTTGGAAAAAGTCTCATTTTTAGGTCATGTGATATCAAAAGAAGGTGTTTCCGTAGATCCATCGAAGATTCAAGCAGTGACTGATTGGCCTCAACCTAAGAACGTCACCGAAGTACGGAGTTTCTTGGGTGTAGCTGGATATTACCGGAGATTTGTGAAAGATTTTTCGAGAACAGCCCAACCTCTCACGAACCCGATGAAGAAAACAACAAAATTTCATTGGGATGATAAGTGTGAGGAAGCATTCCAAGAGCCGAAGAAGAGGCTTACAACGGCCCCAAAGATTGACTTTGCCCTCTCGGGAGTAGAAGGATTTGAAGTCTACAAGTGATGCCTCAAAGAAGGGTTTTGGGTGTGTCTTGATGCAACATGGTAAAGTAGTGGCCTATGCGTCGAGACAACTCAAACCGCATGAGCAAAATCACCCTACTCATGACTTGGAGTTAGGAGCAATCGTGTTTGCGCTCAAGATCCTGGAGACATTATTTGTATGGAGTGCAATGTAAGGTCTATACGTATCACAAGAGTTTCAAGTATCTCGTATACGCAAAAGGAGTTGAATATGAGACGAGAGACGTTGGCTCGAGCTTATAAACGACTATGATTTGAAGATAGTGTATCAAGAGGGAAAAGCGAACAAAGTAGCTGACGCGTTGAGTAGGAAGAGTGCTCATTCGCTAAATGTGTTGATTTTGAGCGGATGAACCGTGTGAAGAGATCAAGAGATCGAGTTTGGAAATAGTTGAGCCCAGGTTATGTGAAAGCTCAGTTGAATGCTCTTACTGTTGGGCCGGAGATATTTGAGGAGATTCGGGTGAAACAAGCCGCAGATAAGTGGTTAAGCAAGTTAAGAGAGATGAAAGAAAGTGGTCAAGCACCGGAGTTCGAGATCGACGACAATGGCGTTGCAAAGTATAAACGGAGATTGTGTGTCACACAGGATGAGGAACTCAAAACGAGAAGTCTAAGGGAAGCCCATAGTTCACCGTATTTCATACATCCAGGAGGAGATAAGCTTTATAAGGATTTGAAAAAGCATTTTTGGTGGCCTAGGATGAAGCAAGAAGTAGCCGACTTTGTGGCAAAATGTTTAACATGCCAGAAGGTGAAAATACAACATATGAAGCCTGGAGGGAAATTGCAACCTTTGGAAGTGCCAGGATAGAAATGGGAATCTATCTCTATGGATTTCATCATGGGGTTACCGAATACGAGGTCGGGAAAGAATGCAATATGGGTAATAGTGGACCGTTTGACCAAGACGGCAAGATTCGTCGCAATGAAGGATACTTGGTCGTTGAAACAGTTGGCGGATGCTTACTTTAATGAGGTGGTTAGGCTATATGGTGTTCCGAAGGACATCGTTTCGGATAGGGACTCGAGATTCTTATCTAAGTTCTGGAAACAACTTGACGGCATTGTGGGTACACTATTGAAATTCAAAGATGCCTTCCACCCAACAACAGATGGTCAAACGGAGAGAACCATTCAAACCTTGGAGGATATGTTGAGAGCATATGTGATGGATTTCGGAGGATATTGGGACGATCATTTGATGTACATTGAGTTCTCGTACAACAACATTTATCACTCGAGCATAGGAATGGCTCCTTATGAGGCGTTGTATGGACGGAAATGTAGAAGTCCTATATGTTGGAGTGATGTGAACGAGTCGTTAAATTTGGGACCAGAAATGATTGAAGAGACTACCAACAAGGTGAAGTTGATTCAAGAGAGTATGAAAGCAGCTCAGGATAGACAAAAATCGTATGCCGATCAAAGGAGACGGGATATAGAGTTTGTAGTTGTAGAAAAAGTGTTGCTGAAAGTTTCGCCAACCAAGGGAGTAATGAGGATCGATAGAAAAGGAAAGTGGAGTCCTTGTTATATCGGACCTTATGAGATACTCGAAAGAATTGGGGAAGTGGCCTATAGATTAGCCTTGCCCATAGAGTTAGCCAATGTTCATAATGTCTTTCATGTGTCTCAACTTCGTAAATATGTCCCCGATCCCCTCCCATGTCATCCAACCTGAAACCATTGAACTAGATGAGACCCTCACCTTTGAAGAACGTCCTATTAGAATCCTTGATTCCAAAACGAGAAATACCCGGAACAAGGCAGTAAAGTTAGTCAAAGTTTTGTGGTCTAATCAAACCGAGGAAGCAACTTGGGAAACAGAAGATGACATGAAAAAGCGTTATCCTGAACTCTTTTCCCAGGTACGATTATCGAGTTTCGGGGACGAAACTCCTTAAGGGGGACCGAATGTAATACTAACAAAGCGCAAAACTACTATTTCGTTAATATTAAATATTTAACTTTAAAGTTCGAGGACGAACTTTGTTTTTAAGGAAGAGTAGATGTGATACCCCAAATTTTCAGAGCTTATTTTATTATTTATTAAGGTTTAATATTATTTCCACTTAAATTTATTTTTCTGATAATTCAGTTTTAATTTGATAATTATGATTTCATTTAGTTTTGAATTATTTAACGAGTTTATTTAAATAATTTAATTGAAATGTCTTTTATTTAAATAAATTAATTATTTTCATTATTCTAAATAATTCAATTATTAAATATGGTAATTGAAATCTTTATTTAGTTTGTGGGCATTCTTATTCATTCAATTGTCCATCTATATTAGCAACCCATATAAAGCCCAATGTCAAGCCACAAGCCCAAACTACTTAGCAAAATAAAGGAAAAAGAAAACAAATACAAAAAAAAAAGAAATATGAAAACCATCTTCTTCTTCCCACCATTCTTCCTCACCCATGAATCAAGCTCAACCACAAAAGTAAAGAAAAATCAGTAGCACCAACTCCATGTCAGAGGACTTTGAAAATCAAGCACAAATTCAACCATAACCTCAACTCTTCTGTCCAAAATACCCCATGTTTGGACCCCTGATCTGGTCCAACAGTATTATGCAAAGCCCACCAAAGAGATCTGATCCGTATGCCCCCAAGGGGCCCATCAGCTCTTTAGGTAGAAAACAACTTTACCATAAAAGGGAGACAACTTTCCTACAGACATGGATGTTCCCCAATAGGGTTTCTTGTCTAGGAAATCACCAACATTATAAAAGCAGCAAGCCCAATCAATGAGCAGTTATTCAATTCTCACCTAACTAAACCAGAGCATCTCTCTCTACAATTACTCACTTTCTCTCTCTTACCTCAATCTCAACTGACTTGAGCGTCGGAGGGGCATTCCCGGGAATACCCCCGGGCCAGTTTTTCTTGTTTTGCAGGACTACAAGTGACAAGACTCGGGATTATACTCCAACTCGAGATTTTAACCTCTCTAAACACACTTGACTCATTTGGCGCCTTCTGTGGGGACACTACATCTCAAAGCTACGTACCGAGAGTAACATGGCACCCCGAAGGAAAACTACCCGAACCTCACATCAGCCCCAACCGACCCCGATTCGGGGCCCCAAAGAACACAATGTGGCCGGTCGAGTCACTTGCCATTGATGATGAGGGATCTACTCCTCGTAACGAGGAACACATTGTTCCCCGGGAACAATACCAACATGATCCACGTCCCATCACCATGGTGGACATAGAAAGGATAGCTCAGTAGTTGAACGAGAATATGCAACGCAGCTTGCAGGAACTCATAGCGAGAATCCCCCAACTCAACCAAGGGGTACCCCGAGAGTTGAACCAGGGAGAGCCTCCTAATCGGGGTGATCCTAACACTCAAGCCCCTAATCGAGGAGGGCAACGAGTGGGAGGAGAGAGATCCCGACAGACCAATTCTCATAGAGCCCCAAATTCCGATGCCCGACGGATCATTGAGGAGAATCGTAGACGTCGGCTGGAGCAGGACGCTCGGAACCTACTTAACGACAAGAGAAAGGCCAACCAGGAGAAGGTCCGCCAAGAAGAGCAAGCTCAGTCTCGGACTCCTCGAAGGGGGGAGGAGTCATCCCCTCTCGGGTTCAAAAAGACCAGAACCGAATATGAAGGAGACTCGGGACCCCCACGAAACAGGAGTCCCGTCTTGATCAACAGAGGGGTACAAAACTTCATGACCTCCTTTAGTCGGGAGATCATGGAAGTCCCTAACCCAAGCAAGGTCAAAGTTCCACTGATCGAGCAGTACTCGGGAAATAGCGATCCTGATGATCACATGGCGGCCTACAAGGCCCAGATGAGTGTACAGACCGGGTGCGAAGCCGCTTGGTGTCGGTACTTCCCAACGACCCTTAAGGGCTTATCACTCAGCTGGTTCTCGGGACTCTCTCCTGGCATTATCACGAACTTTTATGTGTTAGAAGCATTATTCCACCAACATTTTATTGCCGGGCGCCGGCATAAAAAGACCTAGCATCCACTTAATGTCAATCAAGCAGCAGGAGCATGAAAGCCTGACTGACTACATCAAACGGTTCAATGAAGAATCACTAAAGATCTCTGATCTCCAAGACGGGGTGGCCTTCACCGCCTTGATGTCGGGACTATGGCCGGGCAAGTTCAGATGGTCCTTAGCCGAAAATGAAGGCACCACATTCACCGAGGCCATGAGTCGGGCCCAGAAATTCATTCAAGCCTCGGACATTTGCAAGCCTGTTGCCGAGAAGTCAAACAAAATAAAGGAAGAAACCCCTTACCGGGAATCCAACAAAAGCAACAAAAGTAATCAGCAACTCCTCCCGAGAGCTACAGATAATGGGAACGATCCCCGCTTCAACAGAAATCGGCGTGAGATCTAATTAGCTCTGAAACACAAGTCGGTATTGCCTATCCCTCCCTCCATAAGAACCTCAAAGGATAGAAGGGATCAACGACTGTGGTGTGAGTACCACCGAGAGTGTGGGCACACCACTAAAGACTGCCGGGAATTGAAGAAGGCCTTGGATCACTTGGCTGATCAAGGAAAGTTGAACAGATACATCCAGCACTCTCGGGAAGAGAAAGGGAAGGAGAAGGAAGGAAAAAATGACAGTGACAACACCGACGGGTATGTCAGGGTAATAGCAGGGGGACATGCCTCGGGAGGATTCACCAGCCGAGCTCGCAATGCTCACCTGCACGCAATGAAGCAACATATCTTAGAGATTGAGCCAACGAAGGCGGAATGTCCCGTCATGATGTTTGGGGAGCCTGACCGGCACGTACATACCCCCCATGACGACCCCCTCGTCATAGAGATGAAAATTGCCAACTCAAGGGTCAAGAGGATCCTGGTCGACAGCGGCTCATCAGCGGACATCATCACGCTAGAATGTTTACAGAAGCTGAAGTATACCGAGAAGGATGTAACCCCGACCGGTCATCCGCTGATACGCTTCGGGGGAGGATCCGTGTACCCCCTCGGGTTCGTAAAATTGACTGTGAGACTCGGAGAAAGGGGTAAGGGAAGAAGCCTACCAGTCGACTTCCTAGTGGTCGATACCCCACATCCTTATAACGCTATCATGGGTAGGCCCACCATGAACAAGATAAAGGCAGCCATCTCGGTATACCAGCTACTCCTGCAATACGAAACGGATGAAGGCCAAGTTGGGAAGATCTACTGAGATCAAAGCAAAGCACCGGGAGTGTTACACAAACAGCTTTTAAAGCAACGACTTCAGAAGAAAGACCAAGGAAGAGAAAGAGGGAAGATCCCGTAGACACCCCTGCTGGTCTCGGGGTCAACCTTTCAGAAAATCCAAAGCTGTACGAACGACCCCAGCCGGTCGAGGAGGATGAAGAGATAATGCTTGATGAAGACCAAGATCTCGAAGGCGCTGCTTGGTCTCCCGGAATCCGAGTCGATAGGAGGCGGAAGCCATTTTGCCCAAGTAGTTAAGTCCCTCGGGGGAGGTCTTCCACTCATCCAGCTACTCCCCCTGGGCCTTTAGGTGCTTGGCCTCAACCTTCATCAGTTTATGGCGAGAGGACTTGTTCTTCTTCACAGCCTCATCCACTTTCAGTTGGAGCTCCTCAGCATTCTTTTGGGCCTCATTGCTTGCAATCAAGGCGGCATCCAAGGAGGCCTGCAGCTTTTTGTTGCTATCTTTGAGAGTGGTGGTCTCCTCTAGCGCTTTGCTAGCTTTCTCAAAAGTGTCTTTTTGAGAGTCGAGCTCATCATTCAACTTCTTCACCTCGGTGTCCTTAGTCAACACCTTAGCCTTCAGGTCACCAACTTCTTTCTTCAAAGCAACAATCTCGTCCTCAAGTTGAACCCGACGACGTATCACCGAGGTCATCCGTATGGAAGTCTGCAAGAACACCACGGGGTTATCAGGTAGTCAACATTAAAAAACTACTAAGCTCATGACGGGGGAAATACCTACCTCCAACCAGGACTCGTAAAGGGTATTGACCTCTTCTGACCCACACCGCTAAGGCCAAGTCATCGCCCTCAGATAGATCTCCCGAACGGCATGACGCACTCGGGCGAGCTTTTGAGTAAGGGTTATGTCGGTAAAAGGCTCACCAGCCCCAATTTGGTCAGCCCTAGTCCTCTTAGCCTAGGGCTCCTCCACATCAGCCACCTTCAATAGAGACTCAATGTCCCCCGACTTGCGTTTGGAGCCGGTGGACAAACCCGACAAAGCCTTATCAGATGCCCTGGATTTGGCCAGCTTCTCCGCAGCTTGAGCCTTCTCGGTATCCCCCTTTAACCTTCGGGACCGGACATAAGGCTTCTTGGCCCTCTTTGGATCTGTGTCCTGTCGGGATCAGAACACCTAAAATGAGATACCATACTCAAAAGTAATCAGCAAGAAAAAGAAAAAGAGGGACGTTTACCTTAGGGGGAGGAAGGATAGACATTGTCTCCCCATCCAGCTCGCCCATCAGCTTCATGGCCAATTCAGCATGATCAATGAAACGCTCAGCCATCTCCGTATCTAGTTGATGTCGGGCAACAACTGAAACAAAGGAAACGTCAAACACTTAGCATAAAAATTAATCTACATTAAGCAAAGGCGGGATTACCCTTATCACAGCTGCAGCTCAAGCCCGTAGCCGCCAGGAACGTTTCGTCCCGTATCTCGTGGCGGGAGGGGAGCTAATTCTTTGGGACGTATGAAAGAGCCCCGGTCTGAGTCCTGGGGGTCGTGGAAAAATATATTCCCGCAACCGCCTCCTGCCGAGACATCTCGGGAACCGTCTGATTCAAGCCAAAGCGAGGGCCCCCTTCCGGAGGAAAGATAGGGATCCCCCACTCGTCACTAGTATATATATGTAAAAAGTTCCGCCTAAAGCCTTTTTGGTTCGAAGGAGCATCACGAACAACCTTATAACCGGCCCGACACAGAAAGCGGAACCACCCAGGGCCGTGTCAATCAGCAGGACCCAACATTAGAGAGAACATATTGCGCCACAAACGCCAGCTAGGGGTAACAACAAGAGACTCACAGATAGCCACAAACCCATTTATCGTGAGCCAACTGTTGGGAAGAAGATTTGTAAGGGTCAATTGATAAGCATTGAGGAGATCTTGGATGAATGGGTGCAATGGGAACCTGAGACCCATCTGCATACTCTGGTGATAAACCGACACACACCCTATCGGGGGCTTCATAACCGTCTCCGTATGCTTCGCCCGAACAACAAAGAACGGGTCGCGGATCCAAAACTTGGTCCCCACATGCTTGAAGCTTCTCGACATAAAATTCATGAATATGGGGTCGGGGTAGTAAGTGTGAGGACCCCCCTCGGGATCCAAAGGAGGGAAATCTTGACCTGAAGTGCTAGGGCCCTCGTCCTCCTCGCCCACTCTCTCAGACACCATCACTACACCACCAGAAATGTATCTATCTAAGTAACTCCTAACACATGGCCTGTACGCAATCGACACATCCCAAGGACCCGGGATTACACCCTCGTCCTCTTCCGATAAAGAATCTGAAGGGCTAGGCAGGGGGACCGCCTCGGGTACCACCGAAGGATCCGGGTAGGGTATTCGAGTACTAACTAAAAAACCATCCATCCCGCGTATCTCCTCAGAAAGCTTGTAAGGAGAGGAGGCGGGGGTACTCGTCTCTGACTCAGGGTCTGACTCGGGGCCCATTCTAGGGAGATCGATCTACAACAGAAAGCAGTAAGGAAAGTAAACAAAGAAAAGCGTACCTTCTCGGGATTATAAGAACTCGGGGGTGGCCACAAGCACGAATGATCGAACGAACTCGGTCAGGCACAGACGCGGTAGATTTGTCAGAGCAATTCTAGAGAGATAAAGAAGAGAGAGAGAGAAACTTCGCAAATGATTGAAATGTACGGAAAATGATTCTCTCCTCCTCTAAATAACCCCATCTTCGGTCGCGCGCCACGACAACCTCCGCACCACCCTTGGTGAGCCTACAGCAGCCAGGCCTTCAATCAATAAAGCCAGAGAAGAAAACTCCCAAATTAAAGGCCCAATACCTCTCAAAGGGGGCAATGGTCAAATATCTCATTCCCAAACGATCAATGGTCAACGGCCCATGGTCAAACTTCAGGAAGGTTGACAAAAACCTAGCTCACCTCAAAACGGCTAAGTATTCTTCTCATCCTTGCCAGGTGGGCTCAGCACTTAGCCAAACAATGGCTAAGTACCTCCATGACAAACTCGGGGTTCCCATGGGAGGGCTCATTAGCCCCCGAGTTGGTGCATACCCACCTCGACCATGCCAGGGGGCTCAGCACTTAGCCAAAAATGGCTAAGTACCTCCATGACCAACTCGGGGTTCCCATGGGAGGGCTCATTAGCCCCCGAGTTGGTGCATACCCACCTCGGCCTTGCTAGGGGGCTCAACACTTAGCCAAAAAATGGCTAAGTACCTCCATGACCAACTCGGGGTTCCCATGGGAGGGCTCATTAGCCCCCGAGTTGGTGCATACCCACCTCGGCCTTGCCAGGGGGCTCAGCACTTAGCCAAAAAATGGCTAAGTACCTCCATGACCAACTCGCGGTTCCCATTAGAGGGCTCATTAGCCCCCGAGTTGGTGCATAACCACCTCGGCCTTGCCAGGGGGCTCAGCACTTAGCCAAAAAATGGCTAAGCACCTCCATGACCAACTCTGGGTTCCCATGGGAGGGCTCATTAGCCCCCGAGTTGGCGCGTACCCACCTCGGTCTGGCCAAGGGGCTCATCGCTTAGCCAAATAAAGGCCAAGAACTTTCATGACCTGCAGGGACGCCCTAAAACAACTCACCCTTCCCCGAGGAGGAACTCAAACTCGTTGCCCAAACGCACCATCTCGGGGGAGCATAGCCCCCCTCTCGGGACCGTGCGGTGCCAAGCACCCGCACATCATCTCGGGATTACCTGGGAATCAGCCAAAGGAGGCCCCATCACCTGGGGCCCAGCAAGTCAATACGGGGGAGTAGGGTACTCCCCTCTCTCGGGATCGCCTGATGCCAAACTCCAAAAACATCACCTCGGGACGGCTTGAGAGTTAGCTCCAGGATCCCCATCACTCGAGGTCCAATGCGCCACCTCGGGGAAGCAGGGTTCCCCCCCTCTCGGGATTGACAGATGCCCAACATCAGCACATCATCTCGGGATGGCTTGGGAGGAAATCCAAGGACCCCCCATCGCTTGGAATCCCACACACCACCTCAGGGAAGCAGGCCCCCCCCCCTCGGGGTCGCTCGGTGTCAAGCACCATGGCGTCATCTCGGGGTCGCCCGGAAGCCAGCCTTATGGCCCCCCACCTCACATCGGGGTCCAAAGCCCCCCATAATCGGGGTCCATCCTGACTCGGGATTTACCGGGGACTCCGGAATTCATGAAATCTCCCCCCTCGGGATCTCCCTGTCTTGAGTAATCCTCACGCCCGGAGATTTTCTACGCTATGACCCGTCATAAAAGTTGTGTTCTAAGTCACAACGGCAAAAACGCAATTCATTTTTCCGCTAATCAACCGCACTGAAAATCGGGGATATCACTCCGATTACTTGGCGTGGGGCTAATTGTTTGGACCCCTGATCTGGTCCAACAGTATTGTGCAAAGCCCACCAAAGAGATCTGATCCATATGCCCCCAAGGTGCCCATCAGCTCTTTAGGCAGAAAACAACTTTACCATAAAAGGGAGACAACTTTCCTACAGACATGGATGTTCCCCAATAGGGTTTCTTGTCTAGGAAATCCCCAACATTATAAAAGCAGCAAGCCCAATCAATGAGCAGGTATTCAATTCTCACCTAACTAAACCAGAGCATCTCTCTCTACAATTACTCACTTTTTCTCTCAACCTCAATATCAACTGACTTGAGCATCGAAGGGGCTTTCCCGGGAACACCCCCGGGCCAGTTTTTCTTGTTTTGCAGGACTACAAGTGACAAGACTCGGGATTATACTCCAACTCGGGATTTTAACCTCTCTAAACACACTTGACTCATTTGACTAGATCCTAGGCATAAACACCCCAAAATCAAAAAATAAAATCTCAACACCATACTTCCTCCATTAATGGAGGTTGACTAAGCTCCAAAAATTCAGAAAAGTTGCTCTATAAATAGCAACCCAAACACATTCAATCGTTCAAGCAACCAACCCTTTCTAAGGTTGTTTCACTTTCTTCCCTTCTCCTCTTCTAATTTCTGATTTTTGTTTTGGAAAAATTAAAAAAATAAAATTTCAGTCCACCATTGGATCAACCGTGAACCACCGCACGAACCACCCCACGACCACTGCAGCACCCCAACCAGAACCGCCAACCAGTCACTCCCTCCTTCGTAACCTCCTCCCCTTCGCAGCACGCCAGTACCTCTGCTGCCTCCTTCTGGAACCCGCACCCAGCCGCAAACCACCTGAACCTCATGAGCTTTGCCGTTCGCCGACCACCATCAAGACCACCAGCGCCACTTCCTTCTTCCTTTCCTCTGTTTCGTCCTCCCTTCCTCGTTTTTTTTGGTTTTGTGAAACTGATTCTTTGAATCAGTGAAACCTCTCCTTTCCCCTTTTATTAGTTAATGTTTCTTTTTTTTTTAAACAAAACAAATGACTTTCTTAAATTGACTTGCTTTATTAAGTTGGTATATTTTAGATTAATTAATTTAGTCTCTTATAACTTGAAAGTATTTCTTAATTTTCTAAAACAAAGTAAGAAGTATAATAAACTTAGTTTTCTATGTTTAAAATAATTGTTTAAGTTAATGAAAGTTAAGTTGAAGTAAACTCTGAGTACTTAAAATGATTTCTTAAATAATTTGAAAACCATAAACTTTAATTTATAAACTCTCTTAAAATCATTAAGAATTTCTTGAAGTTATTTGAATTATTTAAATTGTTTATTTTATATATATAAAGGGGTTATTTAGGTAACTAACTTAGATCTCATTAACGTCTATTGTAGACTCCGATTGCGTAGACGAGGAATATCAAGAGTGTTAATCCGTTCGTGAACTTAACTTTTGGGCACACGTCACGAGGTAATCTCCGATGTCCATCTAAACGTAGATCCCGTTAGAATAAAATGAATTAATTATGTAACTATGTGAATTAGAATATGGATTTGAATATGGTTTTTAGTTATGGATTATGCACGACGAATGAGTATGACAAATGAAATGACTTGTATAACGGACGATATGACAATGATGATTATTATTATAACGTTATTAACACCGTCAATAATAGCAACTTAATCACTAATCTCTTATTCTTGTTATCAACATCGTTAAATGTCATTTAGTAATGTTATTATTATTATTATTATTAATATTATTGTTATTATTATTATTATTATTATTATTATTATTATTATTATTATTATTATTATTATTATCGTTAATCTTACCATTTATATTATTACTATTACTGTGATTATTGTTATCGTTAATATTAATATTGAAGTTATGAGTGAAAGTTGGAAATTATCAAGAACATGTGATTATGAGTTAATCAATGTAACCATGTGACGGTTATGAAAATAAATATGAATGAGCTCTCGGATTAAGCTATGTATATGAATTGAATTCTGGATTTGGAATGAAAGTATTCACTCTTGATTAAATGAATTGACGCATGTGTGTACATATGTTATGTGATGACTTGAATTAAAAGCTATTAATCACTTAAAGTGGAATATCGGAGGGAAATGATGAACAGGTTGCCCTGTATGGGAGGTTCAGCGGCCACCTACAGGTTCTCTGGTTACTATACTGATTTTCTGTTACTTATCCTCCTTCTATCTTGTTGTGATCCAAGTAGAAGGGGTGTGCACACTAGGGACTCTGTTATTATGGCCATTATGTTATCCGTAGGTGGTTACAGGGGATTGACCCCGGCCTACAATGTTGAAGTAAGTGGTTACAGGGGATTGACCCCGGCTTACTGGCGTTCTCTTTCCTCTCCTTAAATAATTGGATTAATTGAATTAATCATGTGATTATTCATAATATATATATATATATATATATATATGTATATATATATATATATATATGTATATATATATATATATATATGTATATATATATATATATATGTATATATATATATATATATGTATATATATATATATGTATATATATATATATATGTATATATATATATATGTATATATATATATATATATATATATATATATATATATATATATATATATATGTATATATATATATATATATGTATATATGTGTGTGTGTGTGTGTGTTTGTGTGCTATGTTTCTCAACCGTATTAACCTAATATTTTATAAAGTATTTTCAACTTAAGTATTTTACGGGACGGAGTTGGAATTACTCAGTTTTTCTGATTTTTGGGAGCTTGTCTCTCTTGTTTCTTTTCAATGTATTTGTGCAGGTGGGTGATCGACGGGGGAACAAAAGGGAGATCATTTAGAGTTGTCATCCACTTAGCTTATGATTTAGCTTCCGCTGGAACTCTGAAACACTTAAGTCATTAGTAATATTTAATGAACAATATACTTGGTTGAAAGGATTAATTTATTTTGAATTTAGTATGCTTTAACCTAGCCTTGCATTTATTTCCAAGGAGATAAGTGCGGCGGTAGCACGCTAGTTGAGTCGAACCCTCGTGGATTTTCCCACATCTCGAGTTTTGTTAAATGAAAAAGGGTTCGGGTTGGCGGGGGTGTTACAAACTGTTTTGCCATGTTGCATGGGAATGAAACCTCTTTTGGAGTTTTCAAGCTTGAACCTTGCAAGAACCTTATCAATATAAGTCTCTTGACTAAGTCCAATCAGCCTTTTCGATCTATCTCTATAGATCTTTATTCCCAAGATGTACTCTGCCTCTCCTAGGACTTTCATAGAGAAACAGTTTTAAGTCATTCCTTGACTGGCTCAAGCATGCTTTTCTCATCTCCTATAAGAAGTATGTCATCCACATACAAGACCAGAAAAAGTAATACTACTCCCACTTAACTTCTTGTATACGCAAGATTGCTCTTCATTTTTGAGAAAGCCAAATTTCTTGATTGCCTCATCAAATCTGAGGTTCCAACTCCTTGATGCTTGCTTTTAGTCTATAGATGGACTTCTTAAGCCTGCATACCCTCCCTGGTTTTTTGGATCTTTAAAACCTTGAGGTTGTGTCATGTACACATTCTTTTTCAAGAACCCATTCAAGAAAGCGATTTTGACATCCATCTGCCATATTTCATAGTCATGAAAGGCAGCAATCGCAAGGATTATCCTAATGGACTTTTTCATGGCTACTGGTGAGAAGGTTTCATCATAGTCAATACCATGATTTTGTTTGAAACCTTTCACCACCAACCTTGCATTGAAAACACTAATGTTTCCATCATTGTCTGTTTTCAACTTGAAAATCCATTTGCGTCCAATGGGTATTATTCCATTAGGCAAATCAACCAAGTCCCATACTTGATTTTTGGACATGGAATCCATTTATGATTTGATGGCCTCAAGCCATCTTTCGGAGTCTCCAAAGCATATTTAAGATAGTAGGTTCTTCTGATTCTAAAATCATTATTTCAGAACTTTCAGTCAAAAGGAAATCAAAATATCTCTTTGACGGAATGATGGTCCTACTAGACCTACGTTGGGGAACAACAGAAGAAGTTTGTGCTTAGGTTGAGGGACTTCGCATGGATTATCTCCAAGTGGGACGGTAGGAGGTACGTGAATTGAATGCACCGCCTCCGGAGCATTTTCATGTCGGGCCGCCTCTGACGAGGTGTTAACCTCATCCATTTGTTGCTCATCTCGATATTTCTTCGGGATATACATTACTCCCACTTGTTTTTCTAGAGATAAAAACTCTTTTTCCAGATTGACACCATTGCGAGCAACAAACACTTTGTTTTCGCTTTGGTTGTAGAAGTGGTATCCTTTAGTCTCTTTTGGGTAACCCACAAAGAGACATTTATCGAATTTGGGTGAAAGCTTATCAGAGAAAAAAACGTTTTGTATAAACTTCACAACCCCATATCCTTAGAAAATACAATTTGGGAACGTTTCCAGTCCACATTTCATATAGTGTCTTTTCCACTGCTTTGGATGGTGCTCTGTTAAGTGTGAATGCCGCTGTTCCAAGCGTAAATCTCCAAAATGAAATTAAAAGATCAACAAGACTCATCATGGATCGAACCATGACCAATAAAGTCCGAATTCTTTTTTCGGAGACCCCATTCAACCGTGGTATCCCTGGTGGAGTCAATTGTGAAAGGATGCCACACAATCTTTCAAATGTTCACGAAACTCTTGAGATATATATTCACTGATACGCTCAAGTTACACGTAGTATTTACGTAACTTTGGGTGCACTTTGCTAAGGGTTTGATTGTAATTGTTAACGTTCGTGTTTTATTTAACCCTTAGCGGAAGTTCGGAGTTTTGCGAGATAATTGGTGTTAACGTCTTATGTTCCGAGCTTTCAAGGTGAAATGCATTTGAGCCAAGCAAAGTATCAAGCTGCATCGCAAGCACAACATCGTCTCACCAACCAAGCTCTCGTGCGCGCTCACAACCAAGCTCTCGTGCGCGCTCCTCACCAAGCTCTCGTGCACCGCAAGCTCGGCATCATAGCCCAGCTCTCGCGTGCACGCTCAACACCGCACGCCCAGTGCTCGAAGCAAGCTGCCCAGGCCAGCATCGCTCATCGCCCGGCGGCCTCGCCCAAACAAAGACCGCAAGGCCCCACCGCATCATCGCCCCAAGAGCTCGATGCCCAGCTCTCGCGCATGCTCGCAGCAAGCAGGGCCGAGGCAGCTCGCACCTCGCGAGCTAGGTCGCACCTCGCGACCTGCCTGCTCGCACCTCGCGATGTTCTTCACACGGCGCGACCTCTTGGCCTGCCCCAACTCTTCAGCTCGTGTTGGAGGCAGCAACTCTTCGCACGGTGCGACCTACTTCGCACCTCGCGACCCCTAGGTCGGTCTAATTGTCGGCTGATTTTTGAGCTTTAGTATAAATACTAAACTTTGTTTTTGGACCTAGGGGGCAGCAGCCACAAGGAGAGGGAGTCTCCAAAACTCCACTCCTCTCTTGTTATCTTCTCTTTTTAGTTTTTATTTTCTAGTTTAGTTTTAGGAGATTTCAATTATGGGATTGGCTTATGCTATGCCGATTGTAGCTTGAACCGTTCTTGAACGAGATTAATATGGAGCTTCAAGCATTATTGTGAGATCTTTCCTCTTTATTTAGTTTCTTTGATTATGGTTTAATTTCTATGATTGCTTTCTATGATTTTTGCATGATTATGCTAGGAACGTTACTAGTTTGATTGTGTAATTAATCTAATGCTAGATTTAAGAATAGAATCGGATTGTTTTATTCTTTTATCAATTGGTAGCAAACTAGGGAGTAACTTAGATGCAGATCGTCTTGGTTATTTCTTGGGGAAATTGAATCAACTGTTGAATGTTTATCGCTTGTATGACGTTAGCAGGTCTGTTGGTTCTCTCGTGTTTATTCTTGCTATTGGATTGAACTTAGACGCGATCGGACTAGGTTATCCTTTAGTTAGGGTTTTATAGTCACGCTGATCGTGCTATTCAACTAAGAATAAGGAGAACACGAGATTAATTCTCGACAATAGATAATTATGGAAATAATTAGAGTGGAGGTTCAAGGATCGATAATGAATTGAAGTGGATGTTAATCGGATTCAAGATCTTCCCATATTGATTTCTCATTTTGTTTATATGCTAGTTAGTTTTAGTTTGTTCGTAAATCTACTTGAAACCCCCCTTTTGTTATTATTATTAGGTTTCTCGGCCCTTAGCTTAATCTAGGTTTTGGATCACGCTGAATATTAAACTCGTCCCTGTTTCCCTGTGGATACGACCCCTACTTCCATTATAATTCCTTAGTGTAAAAGAGAGTAGGAGAAATTTTATCTTTGGCCGGGTGCGGTGCACAACGACACATCCGCGCCCCGCCCAAATTTTGGCGCCGTTGCCGGGGAAACGGTGTTACTTGTTTGTATTTAGCGTGATTTTTGGATGGTATTGCTTGTGCTCTTTGTTTTTGGTTGGCCACTCATATAAAGAATTCCCTTTTTGTTTTAGTTTCTAGTTTTCATCTTCCATTGAGCTCTATGTATTTCACTTTTGTATTTTGGACAAGAAGCATGGAACTTGTTTCTTAAACTCTCTTGGGAATGGTTGATTGACTCATACTCTATATCTTGGCTATTGTCTAGCTTTAAACATTTATATTAATGGTCATGACTTGGATTAGCTAGGATTACTACTAGTTGATGTTTGTTATTGACTTAATGCTAGGTTTTGGATATAATCTGATGTTATATGCTCAACCATATTGTAGTAAGCTAGGTATTAACGATGCATTGCAAGAGTTCTTCTCAATCAATTTTGCAGGTACTTGAAGTGGAGATTGACATGGAACCACCATTGTCACACATGGAGCACAATCCCAATGATTAAGCTTAAGGTACTAAGTCGAGCTAACGACTTTAAACAACAGCGCTTCTCAGGAGGCAACCCGAGACCCCTTTTATTTTCTTTCTTTTCCTTTATTTTCTCATCAAATTTCCACCACCACAACAAATTTTCTTTCACCCACCGCCCACCCACTAAAAAGATCCACAACCAAACTTAATCCACTTGGAACCAAAATCCACAAAAGAAAACCCGTTGGGAGGAGTTCAATAGCTAGGAGTTGGTACAACTAGAGGGTTGAGATTGTTAATGAATCTTTTCGATCTCTTAAGCTAGGTGCAAATCTCAAAAATTTGAATTTGTCATTTGTTTGAGTGATTCGAGGGGAGCGGGTTGTGAGTTGAGTTATGAGATTTGAGTTGGTGTTGTTAAGAAATTTGAGTTTGACTGGATTGTTTGTCATGAGTTTTGAGCATTCGATCTTCGATTTACCCGATTTTCGATTTTCTCCCCCCATTTTCAGTTTACTTTTTCTTCTAATTGTCGTCACATTGAGGACAATGTGTAGTTTAAGTAGGGTGGAGGGTGTTCTCATTCTCATGTATCTATGTTGTATACTCATGTATCTATGTTGTATATATTACTTTTAATTTGAAATGAAAAATGAAAAAAAAAATTAATTAAAAAAAATAATATAAAAAAAATGATGATGAAGTGAATCCCGCTGAGTTGAAAACCCGCAAGGATGGGCGACTCGGGCAAAATTGGGGGCTCGGATAGGTCGAAAACCCGGAAGGGCGGCCTATGCAAAAAAGAGCTAGTTGAGCGGGTGAGTTTTGTGAGCCGGAAAAAGAAGAGAGATGGAAAAAAATGTGAGAAGCTAGGATGAAAACCCGAAAGGGCTCCTAGGCAAAATGAGAGATTAAGAGAGAAAATTGTACTTTGAAAACTCATTTGCCGGAGATGGTGTCATAAGGTGGAAAGTGTCTTCGGGTTGGGTTAGTTATTTCATCCTTGATTTTGTGAAGATTTATTTTGGCTTTCACATTCTTTTGGTCAATTGTTTGTTTTTGGGAGTAAGCATGGAATTTATCCCTTTTTGTCTTTGTTCCATGGCTTGCTATTCTAAGTTAGTTGTAGTAGTAGTAGTTTTAGATCATCTTTTGGAGGTTTGGGAGAGCTGGTAGTTCAGTGTGTCGTGAGCTGGCATTTTGATTCTTGTTGGTGTTGTTGGTTAAACTTGTTGGCGTTGCTGGTTATTATTGTTGTCGTGTCTTTGTATATTTCAGGTGAGCTTGAATCTAAGTGTGGGGGAATCATCATCCCTTACGTTTAGGTTTTGAGCGTATTTTGTTAAGATGTGATAATGATGGTGTAGTTGATGGGGAGTGTAGGTTGGTGTCGTTAGCTTGGGTGATGATTTATTTGGTGATCCTCATTTTGAGTTTACTCGAGGTCGAGTAAAGTTCAAGTGTGGGGGTATTTGATACGCTCAAGTTACACGTAGTATTTACGTAACTTTGGGTGCACTTTGCTAAGGGTTTGATTGTAATTGTTAACGTTCGTGTTTTATTTAACCCTTAGCGGAAGTTCGGAGTTTTGCGAGATAATTGGTGTTAACGTCTTATGTTCCGAGCTTTCAAGGTGAAATGCATTTGAGCCAAGCAAAGTATCAAGCTGCATCGCAAGCACAACATCGTCTCACCAACCAAGCTCTCGTGCGCGCTCACAACCAAGCTCTCGTGCGCGCTCCTCACCAAGCTCTCGTGCACCGCAAGCTCGGCATCATAGCCCAGCTCTCGCGTGCACGCTCAACACCGCACGCCCAGTGCTCGAAGCAAGCTGCCCAGCAAGCATCGCTCATCGCCCAGCAGCCTCGCCCAAACAGCACCGCAAGGCCCAGCCGCATCATCGCCCAGCAGGCTCGATGCCCAGCTCTCGCGCATGCTCGCAGCAGCAGACCGAGGCGGCTCGCACCTCGCGAGCTAGGTCGCACCTCGCGACACCGCCTCGCTCGCACCTCGCGAGGTTATTCGCACGGTGCGACCTCTTGGCTCGCCCCCAGCCTCTTCGGCTCGTGTTGGAGGCAAGAACTCTTCGCACGGTGCGACCTACTTCGCACCTCGCGACCCCTAGGTCGGTCTAATTGTTCACTGATTTTTGAGCTTTAGTATAAATACTAAACTTTGTTTTTGGACCTAGGGGGCAGATTGCCACAAGGAGAGGGAGTCTCCAAAACTCCACTCCTCTCTTGTTGTCTTCTCTTTTTAGTTTTTATTTTCTAGTTTAGTTTTAGGAGATTTCAATTATGGGATTGGCTTATGCTATGCCGATTGTAGCTTGAACCGTTCTTGAACGAGATTAATATGGAGCTTCAAGCATTATTGTGAGATCTTTCCTCTTTATTTAGTTTCTTTGATTATGTTTTAATTTCTATGATTGCTTTCTATGATTTTTGCATGATTATGCTAGGAACGTTACTAGTTTGATTGTGTAATTAATCTAATGCTAGATTTAAGAATAGAATCGGATTGTTTTATTCTTTTATCAATTGGTAGCAAACTAGGGAGTAACTTAGATGCAGATCGTCTTGGTTATTTCTTGGGGAAATTGAATCAACCGTTGAATGTTTATCGCTTGTATGACGTTAGCGGTGTCTGTTGGTTCTCTCGTGTTTATTCTTTGCTATTGGATTGAACTTAGACGCGATCGGGCTAGGTTATCCTTTAGTTAGGGTTTTATAGTCACGCTGATCGTGCTATTCAACTAAGAATAAGGAGAACACGAGATTAATTCTCGACAATAGATAATTATGGAAATAATTAGAGTGGAGGTTCAAGGATCGATAATGAATTGAAGTGGATGTTAATCGGATTCAAGATCTTCCCATATTGATTTCTCATTTTGTTTATATGCTAGTTAGTTTTAGTTTGTTCGTAAATCTACTTGAAACCCCCTTTTGTTATTATTATTAGGTTTCTCGGCCCTTAGCTTAATCTAGGTTTTGGATCACGCTGAATATTAAATTCGTCCCTGTTTCCCTGTGGATACGACCCCTACTTCCATTATACTTCCTTAGTGTAAAAGAGAGTAGGAGAAATTTTATCTTTGGCCGGGTGCGGTGCACAACGACACATCCGCGCCCCGCCCAAATTTTGGCACCGTTGCCGGGGAAACGGTGTTACTTGTTTGTATTTAGCGTGATTTTTGGATGGTATTGCTTGTGCTCTTTGTTTTTGGTTGGCCACTCATATAAAGAATTCCCTTTTTGTTTTAGTTTCTAGTTTTCATCTTCCATTGAGCTCTATGTATTTCACTTTTGTATTTTGGACAAGAAGCATGGAACTTGTTGCTTAAACTCTCTTGGGAATGGTTGATTGACTCATACTCTATATCTTGGCTATTGTCTAGCTTTAAACATTTATATTAATGGTCATGACTTGGATTAGCTAGGAGTACTACTAGTTGATGTTTGTTATTGACTTAATGCTAGGTTTTGGATATAATCTGATGTTATATGCTCAACCATATTGTAGTAAGCTAGGTATTAACGATGCATTGCAAGAGTTCTTCTCAATCAATTTTGCAGGTACTTGAAGTGGAGATTGACATGGAACCACCATTGTCACACATGGAGCACAATCCCAATGATTAAGCTTAAGGTACTAAGTCGAGCTAACGACTTTAAACAACAAGGCGCTTCTCGGGAGGCAACCCGAGACCCCTTTTATTTTCTTTCTTTTCCTTTATTTTCTCATCAAATTTCCACCACCACAACAAATTTTCTTTCACCCACCGCCCACCCACTAAAAAGATCCACAACCAATCTTAATCCACTTGGAACCAAAATCCACAAAAGAAAACCCGTTGGGAGGAGTTCAATAGCTAGGAGTTGGTACAACTAGAGGGTTGAGATTGTTAATGAATCTTTTCGATCTCTTAAGCTAGGTGCAAATCTCAAAAATTTGAATTTGTCATTTGTTTGAGTGATTCGAGGGAGCCGGGTTGTGAGTTGAGTTATGAGATTTGAGTTGGTGTTGTTAAGAAATTTGAGTTTGACGGATTGTTTGTCATGAGTTTTGAGCATTCGATCTTCGATTTACCCGATTTTCGATTTTCTCCCCCATTTTCGTTTACTTTTTCTTCTAATTGTCGTCACATTGAGGACAATGTGTAGTTTAAGTAGGGTGGAGGGTGTTCTCATTCTCATGTATCTATGTTGTATACTCATGTATCTATGTTGTATATATTACTTTTAATTTGAAATGAAAAATGAAAAAAAAAATTAATTAAAAAAAATAATATAAAAAAAATGATGATGAAGTGAATCCCGCTGAGTTGAAAACCCGCAAGGACGGGCGACTCGGGCAAAATTGGGGGCTCGGATAGGTCGAAAACCCGGAAGGGCGGCCTATGCAAAAAAGAGCTAGTTGAGCGGGTGAGTTTTGTGAGCCGGAAAAAGAAGAGAGATGGAAAAAAATGTGAGAAGCTAGGATGAAAACCCGAAAGGGCTCCTAGGCAAAATGAGAGATTAAGAGAGAAAATTGTACTTTGAAAACTCATTTGCCGGAGATGGTGTCATAAGGTGGAAAGTGTCTTCGGGTTGGGTTAGTTATTTCATCCTTGATTTTGTGAAGATTTATTTTGGCTTTCACATTCTTTTGGTCAATTGTTTGTTTTTGGGAGTAAGCATGGAATTTATCCCTTTTTGTCTTTGTTCCATGGCTTGCTATTCTAAGTTAGTTGTAGTAGTAGTAGTTTTAGATCATCTTTTGGAGGTTTGGGAGAGCCGGTAGTTCAGGTGTGTCGTGAGTCGGCATTTTGATTCTTGTTGGTGTTGTTGGTTAAACTTGTTGGCGTTGCTTGGTTATTATTGTTGTCGTGTCTTTGTATATTTCAGTGAGCTTGAATCTAAGTGTGGGGGAATCATCATCCCTTACGTTTAGGTTTTGAGCGTATTTTGTTAAGATGTGATAATGATGGTGTAGTTGATGGGGAGTGTAGGTTGGTGTCGTTAGCTTGGGTGATGATTTATTTGGTGATCCTCATTTTGAGTTTACTCGAGGTCGAGTAAAGTTCAAGTGTGGGGGTATTTGATACGCTCAAGTTACACGTAGTATTTACGTAACTTTGGGTGCACTTTGCTAAGGGTTTGATTGTAATTGTTAACGTTCGTGTTTTATTTAACCCTTAGCGGAAGTTCGGAGTTTTGCGAGATAATTGGTGTTAACGTCTTATGTTCCGAGCTTTCAAGGTGAAATGCATTTGAGCGAAGCAAAGTATCAAGCCGCATCGCAAGCACAACATCGTCTCACCAACCAAGCTCTCGTGCGCGCCACAACCAAGCTCTCGTGCGCGCTCCTCACCAAGCTCTCGTGCACCGCAAGCTCGGCATCATAGCCCGCCTCTCGCGTGCACGCTCAACACCGCACGCCCAAATGCTCGAAGCAAGCCGCCCAGCCAAGCATCGCTCATCGCCCAAGCGGCCTCGCCCAAACAAAGACCGCAAGGCCCAGCCGCATCATCGCCCAGCAGGCTCGATGCCCAGCTCTCGCGCATGCTCGCAGCAAGCAGGACCGAGGCAGCTCGCACCTCGCGAGCTAGGTCGCACCTCGCGACCTGCCTGCTCGCACCTCGCGAGGTTATTCGCACGGTGCGACCTCTTGGCCTGCCCCAGCTCTTCAGCTCGTGTTGGAGGCAGCAACTCTTCGCACGGTGCGACCTACTTCGCACCTCGCGACCCCTAGGTCGGTCTAATTGTCGGCTGATTTTTGAGCTTTAGTATAAATACTAAACTTTGTTTTTGGACCTAGGGGGCAGCAGCCACAAGGAGAGGGAGTCTCCAAAACTCCACTCCTCTCTTGTTGTCTTCTCTTTTTAGTTTTTATTTTCTAGTTTAGTTTTAGGAGATTTCAATTATGGGATTGGCTTATGCTATGCCGATTGTAGCTTGAACCGTTCTTGAACGAGATTAATATGGAGCTTCAAGCATTATTGTGAGATCTTTCCTCTTTATTTAGTTTCTTTGATTATGTTTTAATTTCTATGATTGCTTTCTATGATTTTTGCATGATTATGCTAGGAACGTTACTAGTTTGATTGTGTAATTAATCTAATGCTAGATTTAAGAATAGAATCGGATTGTTTTATTCTTTTATCAATTGGTAGCAAACTAGGGAGTAACTTAGATGCAGATCGTCTTGGTTATTTCTTGGGGAAATTGAATCAACTGTTGAATGTTTATCGCTTGTATGACGTTAGCAGGTCTGTTGGTTCTCTGTGTTTATTGCTGCTATTGGATTGAACTTAGACGCGATCGGGCTAGGTTATCCTTTAGTTAGGGTTTTATAGTCACGCTGATCGTGCTATTCAACTAAGAATAAGGAGAACACGAGATTAATTCTCGACAATAGATAATTATGGAAATAATTAGAGTGGAGGTTCAAGGATCGATAATGAATTGAAGTGGATGTTAATCGGATTCAAGATCTTCCCATATTGATTTCTCATTTTGTTTATATGCTAGTTAGTTTTAGTTTGTTCGTAAATCTACTTGAAACCCCCCTTTTGTTATTATTATTAGGTTTCTCGGCCCTTAGCTTAATCTAGGTTTTGGATCACGCTGAATATTAAACTCGTCCCTGTTTCCCTGTGGATACGACCCCTACTTCCATTATACTTCCTTAGTGTAAAAGAGAGTAGGAGAAATTTTATCTTTGGCCGGGTGCGGTGCACAACGACACATCCGTGCCCCGCCCAAATTTTGGCGCCGTTGCCGGGGAAACGGTGTTACTTGTTTGTATTTAGCGTGATTTTTGGATGGTATTGCTTGTGCTCTTTGTTTTTGGTTGGCCACTCATATAAAGAATTCCCTTTTTGTTTTAGTTTCTAGTTTTCATCTTCCATTGAGCTCTATGTATTTCACTTTTGTATTTTGGACAAGAAGCATGGAACTTGTTGCTTAAACTCTCTTGGGAATGGTTGATTGACTCATACTCTATATCTTGGCTATTGTCTAGCTTTAAACATTTATATTAATGGTCATGACTTGGATTAGCTAGGAGTACTACTAGTTGATGTTTGTTATTGACTTAATGCTAGGTTTTGGATATAATCTGATGTTATATGCTCAACCATATTGTAGTAAGCTAGGTATTAACGATGCATTGCAAGAGTTCTTCTCAATCAATTTTGCAGGTACTTGAAGTGGAGATTGACATGGAACCACCATTGTCACACATGGAGCACAATCCCAATGATTAAGCTTAAGGTACTAAGTCGAGCTAACGACTTTAAACAACAGCGCTTCTCAGGAGGCAACCCGAGACCCCTTTTATTTTCTTTCTTTTCCTTTATTTTCTCATCAAATTTCCACCACCACAACAAATTTTCTTTCACCCACCGCCCACCCACTAAAAAGATCCACAACCAATCTTAATCCACTTGGAACCAAAATCCACAAAAGAAAACCCGTTGGGAGGAGTTCAATAGCTAGGAGTTGGTACAACTAGAGGGTTGAGATTGTTAATGAATCTTTTCGATCTCTTAAGCTAGGTGCAAATCTCAAAAATTTGAATTTGTCATTTGTTTGAGTGATTCGAGGGAGCGGGTTGTGAGTTGAGTTATGAGATTTGAGTTGGTGTTGTTAAGAAATTTGAGTTTGACGGATTGTTTGTCATGAGTTTTGAGCATTCGATCTTCGATTTACCCGATTTTCGATTTTCTCCCCCCATTTTCAGTTTACTTTTTCTTCTAATTGTCGTCACATTGAGGACAATGTGTAGTTTAAGTAGGGTGGAGGGTGTTCTCATTCTCATGTATCTATGTTGTATACTCATGTATCTATGTTGTATATATTACTTTTAATTTGAAATGAAAAATGAAAAAAAATTAATTAAAAAAAAAATAATATAAAAAAATGATGATGAAGTGAATCCCGCTGAGTTGAAAACCCGCAAGGACGGGCGACTCGGGCAAAATTGGGGGCTCGGATAGGTCGAAAACCCGGAAGGGCGGCCTATGCAAAAAAGAGCTAGTTGAGCGGGTGAGTTTTGTGAGCCGGAAAAAGAAGAGAGATGGAAAAAAATGTGAGAAGCTAGGATGAAAACCCGAAAGGGCTCCTAGGCAAAATGAGAGATTAAGAGAGAAAATTGTACTTTGAAAACTCATTTGCCGGAGATGGTGTCATAAGGTGGAAAGTGTCTTCGGGTTGGGTTAGTTATTTCATCCTTGATTTTGTGAAGATTTATTTTGGCTTTCACATTCTTTTGGTCAATTGTTTGTTTTTGGGAGTAAGCATGGAATTTATCCCTTTTTGTCTTTGTTCCATGGCTTGCTATTCTAAGTTAGTTGTAGTAGTAGTAGTTTTAGATCATCTTTTGGAGGTTTGGGAGAGCTGGTAGTTCAAAGGTGTCGTGGGTGGCATTTTGATTCTTGTTGGTGTTGTTGGTTAAACTTGTTGGCGTTGCTGGTTATTATTGTTGTCGTGTCTTTGTATATTTCAGGTGAGCTTGAATCTAAGTGTGGGGGAATCATCATCCCTTACGTTTAGGTTTTGAGCGTATTTTGTTAAGATGTGATAATGATGGTGTAGTTGATGGGGAGTGTAGGTTGGTGTCGTTAGCTTGGGTGATGATTTATTTGGTGATCCTCATTTTGAGTTTACTCGAGGTCGAGTAAAGTTCAAGTGTGGGGGTATTTGATACGCTCAAGTTACACGTAGTATTTACGTAACTTTGGGTGCACTTTGCTAAGGGTTTGATTGTAATTGTTAACGTTCGTGTTTTATTTAACCCTTAGCGGAAGTTCGGAGTTTTGCGAGATAATTGGTGTTAACGTCTTATGTTCCGAGCTTTCAAGGTGAAATGCATTTGAGCCAAGCAAAGTATCAAGCTGCATCGCAAGCACAACATCGTCTCACCAACCAAGCTCTCGTGCGCGCTCACAACCAAGCTCTCGTGCGCGCTCCTCACCAAGCTCTCGTGCACCGCAAGCTCGGCATCATAGCCCAGCTCTCGCGTGCACGCTCAACACCGCACGCCCGGTGCTCGAAGCAAGCAGCCCGCCCAAGAAGCATCGCTCATCGCCCAGCAGCCTCGCCCAAACAGCACCGCAAGGCCCAGCCGCATCATCGCCCAGCAGGCTCGATGCCCAGCTCTCGCGCATGCTCGCAGCAAGCAGGACCGAGGCAGCTCGCACCTCGCGAGCTAGGTCGCACCTCGCGACCTGCCTGCTCGCACCTCGCGAGGTTATTCGCACGGTGCGACCTCTTGGCCTGCCCCAGCTCTTCAGCTCGTGTTGGAGGCAGCAACTCTTCGCACGGTGCGACCTACTTCGCACCTCGCGACCCCTAGGTCGGTCTAATTGTCGGCTGATTTTTGAGCTTTAGTATAAATACTAAACTTTGTTTTTTGGACCTAGGGGGCAAACTACACAAGGAGAGGGAGTCTCCAAAACTCCACTCCCTCTCTTGTTGTCTTCTCTTTTTAGTTTTTATTTTCTAGTTTAGTTTTAGGAGATTTCAATTATGGGATTGGCTTATGCTATGCCGATTGTAGCTTGAACCGTTCTTGAACGAGATTAATATGGAGCTTCAAGCATTATTGTGAGATCTTTCCTCTTTATTTAGTTTCTTTGATTATGTTTTAATTTCTATGATTGCTTTCTATGATTTTTGCATGATTATGCTAGGAACGTTACTAGTTTGATTGTGTAATTAATCTAATGCTAGATTTAAGAATAGAATCGGATTGTTTTATTCTTTTATCAATTGGTAGCAAACTAGGGAGTAACTTAGATGCAGATCGTCTTGGTTATTTCTTGGGGAAATTGAATCAACTGTTGAATGTTTATCGCTTGTATGACGTTAGCAGGTCTGTTGGTTCTCGGTGTTTATTGCTGCTATTGGATTGAACTTAGACGCGATCGGGCTAGGTTATCCTTTAGTTAGGGTTTTATAGTCACGCTGATCGTGCTATTCAACTAAGAATAAGGAGAACACGAGATTAATTCTCGACAATAGATAATTATGGAAATAATTAGAGTGGAGGTTCAAGGATCGATAATGAATTGAAGTGGATGTTAATCGGATTCAAGATCTTCCCATATTGATTTCTCATTTTGTTTATATGCTAGTTAGTTTTAGTTTGTTCGTAAATCTACTTGAAACCCCCCTTTTGTTATTATTATTAGGTTTCTCGGCCCTTAGCTTAATCTAGGTTTTGGATCACGCTGAATATTAAACTCGTCCCTGTTTCCCTGTGGATACGACCCCTACTTCCATTATACTTCCTTAGTGTAAAAGAGAGTAGGAGAAATTTTATCTTTGGCCGGGTGCGGTGCACAACGACACATCCGCGCCCGCCCAAATTTTGGCGCGCCGTTCGGGAAACGGTGTTACTTGTTTGTATTTAGCGTGATTTTTGGATGGTATTGCTTGTGCTCTTTGTTTTTGGTTGGCCACTCATATAAAGAATTCCCTTTTTGTTTTAGTTTCTAGTTTTCATCTTCCATTGAGCTCTATGTATTTCACTTTTGTATTTTGGACAAGAAGCATGGAACTTGTTGCTTAAACTCTCTTGGGAATGGTTGATTGACTCATACTCTATATCTTGGCTATTGTCTAGCTTTAAACATTTATATTAATGGTCATGACTTGGATTAGCTAGGAGTACTACTAGTTGATGTTTGTTATTGACTTAATGCTAGGTTTTGGATATAATCTGATGTTATATGCTCAACCATATTGTAGTAAGCTAGGTATTAACGATGCATTGCAAGAGTTCTTCTCAATCAATTTTGCAGGTACTTGAAGTGGAGATTGACATGGAACCACCATTGTCACACATGGAGCACAATCCCAATGATTAAGCTTAAGGTACTAAGTCGAGCTAACGACTTTAAACAACAGCGCTTCTCAGGAGGCAACCCGAGACCCCTTTTATTTTCTTTCTTTTCCTTTATTTTCTCATCAAATTTCCACCACCACAACAAATTTTCTTTCACCCACCGCCCACCCACTAAAAAGATCCACAACCAATCTTAATCCACTTGGAACCAAAATCCACAAAAGAAAACCCGTTGGGAGGAGTTCAATAGCTAGGAGTTGGTACAACTAGAGGGTTGAGATTGTTAATGAATCTTTTCGATCTCTTAAGCTAGGTGCAAATCTCAAAAATTTGAATTTGTCATTTGTTTGAGTGATTCGAGGGAGCGGGTTGTGAGTTGAGTTATGAGATTTGAGTTGGTGTTGTTAAGAAATTTGAGTTTGACGGATTGTTTGTCATGAGTTTTGAGCATTCGATCTTCGATTTACCCGATTTTCGATTTTCTCCCCCCATTTTCAGTTTACTTTTTCTTCTAATTGTCGTCACATTGAGGACAATGTGTAGTTTAAGTAGGGTGGAGGGTGTTCTCATTCTCATGTATCTATGTTGTATACTCATGTATCTATGTTGTATATATTACTTTTAATTTGAAATGAAAAATGAAAAAAAAATTAATTAAAAAAAAATAATATAAAAAAAATGATGATGAAGTGAATCCCGCTGAGTTGAAAACCCGCAAGGACGGGCGACTCGGGCAAAATTGGGGGCTCGGATAGGTCGAAAACCCGGAAGGGCGGCCTATGCAAAAAAGAGCTAGTTGAGCGGGTGAGTTTTGTGAGCCGGAAAAAGAAGAGAGATGGAAAAAAATGTGAGAAGCTAGGATGAAAACCCGAAAGGGCTCCTAGGCAAAATGAGAGATTAAGAGAGAAAATTGTACTTTGAAAACTCATTTGCCGGAGATGGTGTCATAAGGTGGAAAGTGTCTTCGGGTTGGGTTAGTTATTTCATCCTTGATTTTGTGAAGATTTATTTTGGCTTTCACATTCTTTTGGTCAATTGTTTGTTTTTGGGAGTAAGCATGGAATTTATCCCTTTTTGTCTTTGTTCCATGGCTTGCTATTCTAAGTTAGTTGTAGTAGTAGTAGTTTTAGATCATCTTTTGGAGGTTTGGGAGAGCTGGTAGTTCAGTGTGTCGTGAGCTGGCATTTTGATTCTTGTTGGTGTTGTTGGTTAAACTTGTTGGCGTTGCTGGTTATTATTGTTGTCGTGTCTTTGTATATTTCAGGTGAGCTTGAATCTAAGTGTGGGGGAATCATCATCCCTTACGTTTAGGTTTTGAGCGTATTTTGTTAAGATGTGATAATGATGGTGTAGTTGATGGGGAGTGTAGGTTGGTGTCGTTAGCTTGGGTGATGATTTATTTGGTGATCCTCATTTTGAGTTTACTCGAGGTCGAGTAAAGTTCAAGTGTGGGGTATTTGATACGCTCAAGTTACACGTAGTATTTACGTAACTTTGGGTGCACTTTGCTAAGGGTTTGATTGTAATTGTTAACGTTCGTGTTTTATTTAACCCTTAGCGGAAGTTCGGAGTTTTGCGAGATAATTGGTGTTAACGTCTTATGTTCCGAGCTTTCAAGGTGAAATGCATTTGAGCCAAGCAAAGTATCAAGCTGCATCGCAAGCACAACATCGTCTCACCAACCAAGCTCTCGTGCGCGCTCACAACCAAGCTCTCGTGCGCGCTCCTCACCAAGCTCTCGTGCACCGCAAGCTCGGCATCATAGCCCAGCTCTCGCGTGCACGCTCAACACCGCACGCCCAGTGCTCGAAGCAAGCTGCCCAGCAAGCATCGCTCATCGCCCAGCAGCCTCGCCCAAACAGCACCGCAAGGCCCAGCCGCATCATCGCCCAGCAGGCTCGATGCCCAGCTCTCGCGCATGCTCGCAGCAAGCAGGACCGAGGCAGCTCGCACCTCGCGAGCTAGGTCGCACCTCGCGACCTGCCTGCTCGCACCTCGCGAGGTTATTCGCACGGTGCGACCTCTTGGCCTGCCCCAGCTCTTCAGCTCGTGTTGGAGGCAGCAACTCTTCGCACGGTGCGACCTACTTCGCACCTCACAACCCCTAGGTCGGTCTAATTGTCGGCTGATTTTTGAGCTTTAGTATAAATACTAAACTTTGTTTTTGGACCTAGGGGGCAGCAGCCACAAGGAGAGGGAGTCTCCAAAACTCCACTCCTCTCTTGTTGTCTTCTCTTTTTAGTTTTTATTTTCTAGTTTAGTTTTAGGAGATTTCAATTACGGGATTGGCTTATGCTATGCCGATTGTAGCTTGAACCGTTCTTGAACGAGATTAATATGGAGCTTCAAGCATTATTGTGAGATCTTTCCTCTCTATTTAGTTTCTTTGATTATGGTTTAATTTCTATGATTGCTTTCTATGATTTTTGCATGATTATGCTAGGAACGTTACTAGTTTGATTGTGTAATTAATCTAATGCTAGATTTAAGAATAGAATCGGATTGTTTTATTCTTTTATCAATTGGTAGCAAACTAGGGAGTAACTTAGATGCAGATCGTCTTGGTTATTTCTTGGGGAAATTGAATCAACTGTTGAATGTTTATCGCTTGTATGACGTTAGCAGGTCTGTTGGTTCTCTGTGTTTATTGCTGCTATTGGATTGAACTTAGACGCGATCGGACTAGGTTATCCTTTAGTTAGGGTTTTATAGTCACGCTGATCGTGCTATTCAACTAAGAATAAGGAGAACACGAGATTAATTCTCGACAATAGATAATTATGGAAATAATTAGAGTGGAGGTTCAAGGATCGATAATGAATTGAAGTGGATGTTAATCGGATTCAAGATCTTCCCATATTGATTTCTCATTTTGTTTATATGCTAGTTAGTTTTAGTTTGTTCGTAAATCTACTTGAAACCCCCCTTTTGTTATTATTATTAGGTTTCTCGGCCCTTAGCTTAATCTAGGTTTTGGATCACGCTGAATATTAAACTCGTCCCTGTTTCCCTGTGGATACGACCCCTACTTCCATTATAATTCCTTAGTGTAAAAGAGAGTAGGAGAAATTTTATCTTTGGCCGGGTGCGGTGCACAACGACACATCCGCGCCCCGCCCATTCACCACCACTCGGATCGCAATGCCTTAATTTTCTTCCCAAGTTGGTTCTGTACTTCATTTTGGAATTCCTTGAATTTTTTAAAAAATCCGACTTAAGTTGCATGAGGTAAACATATCCAAATCTGCTTACATCATCGGTAAAAGTTATGAAGTAATTGTACCCTCCCCTAGACAAAGTACTCATAGGTCCACAAACATCAATATGTATGAGAGCTAAAAGATCATTGGCCCTTTCACTTGAACCTGTAAAAGATCCTTATCTTGCAAGATTTCTTGGACAGTTTGTTTGGGCGTTTATTTAGGCGATTTTTGGTGGTTTCTTAGTGATTCTTGGAGGCTTCTTGGGGGTGATCTTTCACAACCATGGGTGAAAACAACTAAGATAGGATCAATGACTTGCTTCAACAACTTGCTACTATGCAATGAGTCTTGGCTACGTTGACAGTGAGCGTGCTAGGGATGGATAAGGAGAAGAAGAGTGATGGAGCGAGTGATAAGGGCATGAAAATAGACGTTAATGAATTTGATGACACCCTTGATCCAGAGGCATACATGGAGTGGGAGAGATCTATAGAGAGGTTCTTTGAGTACAGGGAAACACCGGATGAAAAGCAATTCCAAATTACTAAATTGAAGCTAACCAAACATGCTGCTATTTGGTTAGAGGGGTTACAAGCTCAATGAAGGAGGGATGGAAAGGGAAAGATTCGATCTTGGCCAAAACCTTAAGACTCATCTTAGAAGGAGGTTTATTTCGGCCAACTTTAAGCAAAGCTTGTATGTGAAGTGGAGTACTTTTGAAGGAAGGCTTTGGGAGTGTAGAATACTACATAAAGGAGTTTGAGATATTGACGATTGTGTGTGAAATTAAGGAGAGGGAGGAGAAAAAGTTAGGGCGTTATCTTACTGGTCTCAACAATGACATCTATGAGAAGGTGGAAATGCATCTCTACATAACTTATGACGAGGCTTGTAAGTTAGCAATGAAGTTTGATAAGCATAAGAAGAACCATAAGGCTCTTGTATCCTATGAGAAGGGCGGGAGTTCAAAGTTTAAGGGTTCTCATATGGGAGGAAAAGAGCGTGCAACTAACCCTTAAAACACCAAACAAAGCATAGAGTTAGATAAGGGGAAGCAAGTGACAAGTAGTGTTGGAGACTTGTCCAAAATCAAGTGTTTCAAGTGCCAAGGCCACGATCATTATAAATTATAATAGAGATTGTCCTAACCCTAGGGCACTCACAATCATAGAGATCCATGCAATAGGCATCCAATCTTTCATTGAAAATGAGGATAAGGAGGAGGAGGTGGACATGGATGAGGGTAGCACCGATGGAGAGGCGGAGATTTATGTTACTGAAGGAGAAAGGAGCCTCATCATTAGAAGAGCTATGCACGTCCAACAAGTAGTGGATCAACCTGAGCAAAGGGAGGATATCTTCTAAACTAAGTGTAGGGTGAAGGGGGAGTTGTGTGATCTCATAATAGATGTAGGGAGCATGACTAATCCCGTGTCTAAGGGGGTTGGTGGAGAAGTTGAGCTTGAAAACTACAAGGCATCCTAGACCATACATGTTAAGATGGTTGGATGAACAAGGCACATCCGTGAGAAAACAAGCACTCAAAAAGGATCCTATAGTGATGAGATTTGCGTGATGTGTTGAACATGGATGCGTGCCATATTCTCTTAGGGAGACCATCTCAATATGATAGATAGTCCAAGCACAATAGTGTCACTAATGTGTACACTAAGAAGGATGGAGTGAAGAAGGAGCTGCTACCTTTACCCCTGGTGAAATCAACCCCACCTAAAAAATCTAAGCCAAAGGCGACACTTTTGGTAGGAAGGAAGGTCATGTAGAGGGAGATTATACTAGGAGAACCTTGCTATGTGCTGTTTAGCAAGGAGGTAGTAGAGGGGTTAGATGAGAAGAGCCCTAGATTGGCGCGGTTGTAGGAAGAGTTTGAGGATGTGTTTCCAGAAGATTTACCACCTGGTTTGCCACCAAATCGTGGTATTGAGCATCAAATTGATCTAATTCCAGGGGCATCTATTCCAAATAAACCATCATATAGGGTGAATCCAGATGAAACAAAGGAGCTTCAAAGGCAAATAGGGGAGTTAATGGAGAGAGGGTACTATGAAGAAGAGTATGAGTCCTTGTGCTATGCCTACCTTGTTGGTGCCTAAGAAGGACGAGACTTGGAGAATCCGTATTGATAGTAGGGCCGTGAACAACATTACTATCAAGTATAGATTTCCAATCCCTAGACTAAATGACATGCTTGATGAGCTTTGTGGTGCAAAGTTGTTTTCCAAGGCAGATCTTAGGAGTGGATATCATCAAATTAGGATGAGAGAAGGGGATGAGTGGAAGACAACATTTAAGATGAAGCATGGACTTTATGAGTCGCTTGTAATGCCAGTTGGACTCACTAATGCACCTAGTACTTTCATGAGACTTATGAATGAGGTACTTAGGCCGTTTTTGGGGAGGTTTATTGTGGTGTACCTAGATGACATCTTGGTGTATAATAAGGATAGTCGCATTTACAACACTTAAGAGAGTTGTTTGAGGTATTGAGGAAGCAAAATCTATATGGGAATATGGAAAAGTGCACGTTCATGCAACGTGAGATTAGCTTTCTTGGTTACATTGTCACTGATCAAGAGATCAAGGTGGATTCATCTAAAGTGGAGGCGATCAAGTCTTGGCCGATTCCTAAAACATTGATTGGGGGTAATATCTTTCCATGGTTTAGCATCATTCAATAGGAGATTTATAAAGAATTTTGGCACTTTGTTGGCTCCTACAACTGAATGCACGAAGAAAGGTAGCTTTGAGTGGACAAAGAAGCAAGCTTAAGAGGAGTTTGAAGAGGTGAAAAGGAGGATGTGTAGTGCTCCTATACTAGCACTTCCAGATTTTACGATGCCTTTTGAGGTAGAGTGTGATGCAAGTGGTAAGAGTATTGGGGTAGTGTTGATACAAGAGGCGCGCCCAGTATCTTACTTTAGTGAGAAGCTTGGTGGTGGAAAAGTGAACTACGCCACTTATTATAAACAGTTTTATGCTATGGTGGGAGCTTTAGATCATTAGAGTCATTACTTGAGGCCACAAAGATTTGTTTTACACTCGGATCATGAGTCCTTGAAGTACATTCTTGGACAACATAAGCTTAGTGTTAGGCATGCAAAGTGGGTTGAAATCATGCAATCTTCCAACTTTATTGCTAAGTACAAGGCTGGGAAAGCTAATGTGGTAGCTGACGCACTATCTAGGAGACACAACCTACTGACAGTACTTGATTCTAGGATTCTTGGGTTTGATATCATGAAATAATACTAATTTTAGAAGACCCGGAGTTAAAGGAGATGCATGAGGCATGTTCTAAAAGTCCTTAAGGGCAATACATGGTGAATAAGCGCTATCTCTTCAAGGGGAACAAAGTTATGTGTTCCTAAGTGTTCCATAAGAGGGTTGTTGGTGAAACGAGCGCATGGGGAGGCTTGGCCGGGCACTTTGGAGTTCACAAGACCTTGGAGTTGTTTCATGAGCACTTCTAATAGCTACGCATGATGGGGGATGTGCAAGCACACTTGGCGAGGTGTGGTACTTGTCAAAGGTCTAAGAGCGCCTTTCATAAGGGACTCTATACTCCTTTTCCTATTCCAAGGAGACATTGGGAGGACATTAGCATGGATTTTTTGGTGGCCTTGCCTCGTACTCCAAGGGGAAAAGATGCTACCATGGTAGTAGTGGATCGTTTCTCTAAGATGGCTCACTTTGTGCCATGTCATAAGGTTGTTGATGCTATGAATGTGGGTGGTCTCTTCTTTAGGGAGATAGTGAAGCTACATGGAGTTATTAAGTCCATTGTGTCGGATAAGGATAGCAAGTTCCTTACCTATTTTTGGCGCACACTTTGGAGATTATTGGGGACTAGACTTTTGTTTAGCACATCTCATCATCCACAAACAGATGGAAACAGAAGTTACTAATAGAACACTTGGAGCTTTATTGCATGGTTTGGTGAGCAAGGCTGGGAAGGATTGGGACATCAAACTTAGCCATGCTGAGTTTGCATACAACCGCACTCCAATAAGCACAACAAACTATAGTCCATTTAAAGTGGTGTATGGCGCAAATCCTTACGTGCCAATTGACCTCATTACTTTGCCAAAGGATGAGTACATACACAAAGATTCTCGTGATCATGCTACTGCCATGATCAAGCTACATAATCAAGTAAGAGCTCAAATAGAAAAATTAAACTAGGCTTACCAGAAGAGGGCGAATAAGAATAAAAGCCAACCTGAGTTTCAACCAGGAGATTTAGTTTGGTTGCATTTGAGGAAGGAGAGGTTTCTAGGGAATAGAGAACACAAACTTATGCCACAAGCTGAAGGTCCATTCATGGTTCAAAGGAGGCTAGATGATGGTGCATACAAGCTTGACTTGCCAGGTGAGTATGGTGTTTTGCCAACTTCAATGTAGGGGACTTGTCTCCTTATTTAGGTGATGAAGACATGGCAGAAGTGGTTTAGGTTTTCCTTTCCTACTTCATGTAGGTTTTGGTTGGATCTCCTAGTTCTGTTAGGAGAAGGTTTTTTATATTACTAATCCATGTTGGATTAGGAGTCTTTTTTCTAACAAGGTTTTACATTTGATATATATTCAAACGCACTTTTGCAAGTGAAACCAATTACCTTGGTGTCGGATACTATGGGGTTCAACTTATTTGCTTCTAAACAAGAGTTCTCACTTGTGTTACTCATAGTGATTTCGACGATGTGTGAGAAGTGGAGAAATGGAGGTTTAGAAGACATTCTAATTTTATTAGGAATGTTGAAGTAATTCCTAGTTCTGTTAGGAATGGTGGTTGGCGTGTGATTACATGCTTAGTTGAGTTCCATTAGGACTCTTCATATCCTTATTGTTTTAGGTTTTGGCGGCTCACATATTTTTTTACTATTCCACTTAAAATAGTTTTTTCTTATTTCAAGCACTTTAGGACTCTTTTATGTTATCTTGTTATTTCCTAGTTATCTTTAAGAGTTCATTAGTAGTATGACTTAGGGACTTGTCCTAAGCATAGTAGGAGTTGTTTTGAGTATAAATAAAATAGGTTGCTTGTATTACGTTCAAGAGTTAGTTTATGTTTTATAATTTCCGTGAGTTTATACTTGCTTGTGAGTTCTTTGCTTACAATCCATTGAATATAATTCAGGAGTGAATTGAGTTTAGTGATTGATTAATTGATTTAAGAGTGACTCAATTGAATCAAGAACCTATTTGAGAGTTCAAGAGTGTTCAATTAAATACATATGTTAATTGTGTTCGATTGTTTAGTTGAGAGATTCATCTAAGAAACCATCAAGAACTCATCTTTCTTTCAAGATTCTTAGGTTGTTAGAAACTTTATGAAAGTGTGAATTTACGTCCATATTAAATTGGTATCTTAGCTTGAAGAAAGAAAGACGGGGAAGAGCGCTTAAACTTATCCCAGATTCAACCAGAATTTGGTGCGTTTTGTCGTTCTCTTTCTTGGGAACGATTTTTTCAGGGTTTCTTGAGCCTAAACTGGACTACTCTGAGTCTAATTTACCATCCTAAAATTTCACACAATTTGAAGATTGTTTGAAGTAGTTTCGAGGTGGTTTTTATTCGTTGTGTTGGTTTCGCTGGTATATGGCACAATCAACTTGTTTTGGCCACTGTGATCAATCTAGATCGAATTTTTGAGTGATTCCAATTATAGCATCTGAACTTAGTTGTGATAAATTTTCATCCATGTTCATCATGAATTGACGGAGTTGTGAACCAGAGAAGTAAGGAGTTTGTACGGGTATTTTCCCAGTTTTGAACAACACTTTGGGGTTCGAAACCACGGGAGAGCAATTTAGAATCCTTAAGGCTCTCCAGGAGTTTAATATGAGGATTGGAGAAGTGAAAGAGGCATCCAGCAAGCACAAAACTAAGATTTATGCTCTCACTAGCATTGTGATAGAGAAACAAAACCATGTATGGTCTGGGGATACAGAATCTCTCGAGGAGTCAGGGGGAATAAGTAGCCAAGCACGTAACTATGATGAAGATAGGGGTTTGAAGTTAGATCTTCCAGAATTCAATGGAAACTAGGGTCCTGAGAACTTTCTTGAATGGATTCGACAAATAGAGAAGGGGTTTGAATACAAGGAGTATGATGACCGAAAAAGATACAAACTTGCTACCATAAAGATGACAAAGTATGCTTCTTTATGGCTTGAAGAGTTCAAGGCTCAAAGAAGAAGATATGGGAAGGAACCAGTAGATACTTGGTCGAGTTTAAAGAAGAAGTTGAAGGCTAAGTTTCGACCAAGGGAGTATGAACAAGAAACACTAAACTCACCCCCTCGATACAAGATAATCTAAGTGTGGCTGAAAACACGAGGGAGTTTGATAGATTATGTTTGATTTGTGATATGCAAGAGAAGGAGCCCATGAAGATTGCAAGGTACATAAGGAGATTGACGAAGCACATAGAAACCCAAGTAGATGTAGCTCACTACATAACCTTCGAAGATGTGTGCAAGTTAGCCTTGGAATCCGAAACTAGGGGTAAGGAGCAGCAAAAACCTAACTTTAATGGAGGATTTAAGGCGAGTTCGAGTGGTTCTTACAAGGGAAAATCTTTCCAAAAAAAACTACAAGAATGCTTCTTCCACGTTTGAAGGGAGCAAGGGGTCGAATTCTCAAGTCAAGGTGGATAAGAAGGGAGAAAAAAAAAGGTGTTTGTGCCCAAAGAAGAGTTTGATAGTAGAAGGAGGTGTTTCAAGTGTCAAGGTAAGGGACATATTGCGAGTGAATGTCCAACTAAGAGGGCCCTTACATTGAGGTAGTATGAAAAGGTGGTAGCGGAGGAAGGTTTGTATGAATTCCTACCAGAAGAGATGAATGAAGAGGAGGAGGAAGAAGATGCTTTTCTTTGAAGATGAGAGTAGGATACTTGGAGTAGTAAGGAGGATCCTACATGCGAAAGTGCTCCCAATGCGGAACAAAGGGAGAACTTGTTTCACACAAGATGCAAGATTGGAGACCATGCGTACAATGTCATAGTGGATAGTGGTTCTTACACCAATGTAGCCTCTTCAGACATGGTGAGTAAACTCAAACTTCCTACTAGTGATCATCCTAGACTTTATAAGCTTAATTGGATCGATGATAGTGCTGAAATTAGGGTTAAAAAATAAGCGCTTGTAGCTTTGTCAATTGGGAGTTATGTAGATGAATTGTGGTGTGATGTGGTGCCTATGAGTGTGTGTCATCTATTGTTGGAAGGCCATGGCAATTTGATAGGAAGGTAAGCCATGAAGGAGATACTAATATCTATACTGTGACGAGCCATAACAAGAAGATTAGGTTACACCCTTTACCTCCCCAAATCACACCTAAGAAAGAAAAGAGGAGTCCAAGAGTAGCATGTTTTTGACTACCAAAGAGATGGAAAAGGAGATTGAGGAAGAGGGAGTAGGATATGCTCTATTGATTCAACATTCACAAACCCTAGTCTCAAATCCAACATTTACACCTTTACAAGAACTCATGAATGAGCTACCTCAAGGATTACCTCCAATGAGGGGCATTGAACACACGACAGATGTGATCTCTGGAGCCCCTTTACCTAACAAACCTGCCTATAGGAGTAACCCATAAGATTCTAAGGAGCTTCAACGTCAAATTGAGGAGTTAGTATGTTAGAGAGAGTATGAGTCCATGTGTCGTGCCTGCTTTACTTGAGTCTAAAAAGGATGGGACTTGGAGGATGTGTATAGATAGTAGGGCTGTGAACAACATAACTATTAAGTACAGGTTTCCTATGCCAAGGGTTGAAGATATGTTGGATGAGTTACATGGAGCCACGATTTTCTCCAAGATTGATTTGAGGAGTGGCTATCATGGGATGGGGATTAGGGAAGGGGATGAATGGAAGACTGCTTTCAATACCAAGCAAGGCCTCTATGAGTGGATGGTCATGCCTTTTGGCCTTTGCAGTGCTCCTAGTTCTTTCATGCGCTTGATGAAGGAGGTACTACGTCCTTTCCTAAACAAATTCATTGTTGTTTACCTTGATGATATACTTGTCTATAGTAAGAGTCAAGATGAACATCTGTTACATTTAAGACACTTGTTTGGGTCCTAAGGAACCAAAAGTTGTATAGTAAATTACTTTTCTGGGTTATATTGTTGCTGGGGATGGGGTTAGAGTTGATCCTGAAAAGGTGGCAGCCATATGAACTTGGTTGGTTTCAAAGAATGTTCATGAGGTTCGAAAGTTTCATGGATTGGCTTCATTCTATAGAAGATTCATTCGGACTTTTCTTTTATAATGGCGCCAATCACATAGTTAATGAAGAAATGAGAGTTTGTTTGGACCAAGGATGCTCAAAAAGCTTTTGAAGAAGTGAAGTCCTTACTATATAGTGCTCATGTGATTGCTTTGTTCAACTTTGGTAAGTGGTTTGAGGTAGAGTATGATGCTAGTGGAGTGGGGATTGGTGTGGTTCTTCTATAAGAAAAGAGACCAGTTTCATTCTTTAGTGAGAAGTTGAGTGGTCCAAAGCTCAATTACTCTAATTATGATCGAAAATTCTATGCTATAGTTAGAGCTCTTGATCATTGGTCTCACTATTTAAGACACTTGATTGGGTCCTAAGGAACCAAAAGTTGTATAGTAAATTAGAAAAGTGTACGTTTATGTCTCCTAGCATTACGTTTCTTGGTTAGTATATTGTTGATGGGGATGGGGTTAGAGTTGATCCTTGTAGGGGTGTTTTTATTTCGCCTATGCGGTGTGAGCGCATATTAGACTACCTCATTGTAAAGGTTTTATTGAAAATTGTTTTGAAGTCGCCAACAAGTCTTTAAAGGAAGACTTATAAGCCTAATTGGATATTGGGAAACCGTAGGGATAAATTAGGAACTTATCCAATGTAGATTTCCCCGTCCTGGCTCCATAGATGGTCAATGAACCACATATTGAGTTCGGGGGTGAGGGTACGAACACGGTCATAATGAACCACATTCGCCCATTGCTAGCCTCTACTAAATATCGATTGATGTCAATTTTTATGCAATAGAATAACCAAATAATATTTTTATGCACCCTAAAAATATTACTCTAGGTTGGTTCAGGGTACACATAAAAGACTATTTTTTTTAGTGATATGTTATTATGCAATTAATATTTCAAGGTTCCTAACATGTTGTCCAAATTATCTGATTAATATTAGAACAATTTTTTAAGTCTTGATTAACAATAATAACATATGTGGTGATGAAAAGACAAGCAGAACAATCAGGCAAGCATATAATAATAAGAAAAATAAAAGAGAAAGAGTAGAGATTAGATATACAAAAGGAACGATTTTTATATTAAAGATCTACATCAGGAAAGAAATAATTAGTAACTGGAATATAAAAATAAGAATTTATTCAAGGACCCTCAAGATGATACCGTGCCTTGAGTATGAGAGATTGACAACCTTCTGGACGAGCAATCGTGAAGCCTGAAAATATGAACTTGTATGAAAGTATTTGTTTGTATGTGTTTTTGTGTTTGAAAAGTATGGAAGTTTTGTAGAGAGGTTTTGTAGGTGTATTCGTAAAGTGTCGAAGTATTAAGTGTGGAAAAACCGTCTTTTGATTCGGAAAATTGAAGAGTATTTATAGTAAAAAAAGGAATTTGCGCATCACACGCCAGCTGTGCCAGGCGCAGGTGGCTGTGTGAAGCACAATCACACTTGTCTATAGTAAGAGTCAAGATGAATATCTGTTACATTTAAGACACTTGTTTGGGTCCTAAGGAACCAAAAGTTGTATATTAAACTATAAAAGTGTACGTTTATGTCTCCTAGCATTGTTGTTGGGGATGGGGTTAGAGTTGTATACTCGCCAAATATAACCTAAATTACCCAATATAGGGTACGTATAGGGTCGAATTCACAAGGAAGTAGGGTTAAATCAAGAGTTAATTAGCTAACTAGAATGAGCTAAATCATTTTTTGGGTTTTTTAAAAGTTTAACAATGATTCTAAAATCTAAATAAACTAGGAAGTTTGCAAAGTAAATCAACAAGCAAGTAAAGGAGATAAAACAAGGGTAAAAGAACTAGGGGATTAGGGGATTCACCAACATTCAATCCAAGAATCCAACAATCAAAATCAAGGGGAAACAAATGGGGGATCACAAGGGGAAAATCACGCACATATGAACTCTAATTACTCTCTCGAGCTAATTAGAGGAGCTTGATTAGTCACTCATTACCTATTCTCATGGCATGAGCAACCAATCTAGCCAAATCAAGCACAACATGATTAATCAAGCTTCCCTAAACTAAAAAAAAGCCTATTTTCATGGAGATCCTAGTCTAGCAACCAAACTTAGTTTATTCCTAGCTTCATCTCTCAATCCTTCACTAGGCATTCCAAATATGCAAGTTAAGTGGTGATCAAGCACCCAACAAACCAAGTAAAACAAGTTTGATCAATAAGTTCAACCCCAAAAGTTAACCCCCTAACTTAGATCTAGGATGCAAAGAGTAAATGAAGGTTACATCCCTTCTCTTAGTAAGAAACTACTCACACATTATGGAAATAAAACGAAACAAAGCTTGAAATAACTTTATCACCATAACCATGGAGGAAAAGAGAAAAATGCAAATAATCAACTAATAAAGCAAGATCTAAACAAATAAAGCATGAAATAAACAAGAATAATGGAAGAAAAGAAGAAAATAAGCAAAGATTACCAACTTTAAGCTTTCATAAATGAAGAATGGAGATCCAAAAGCTTCAAACTTCCACTTTTCTCTCTTCTAGGGTTTTGTTCTAAACTTGAATGCTAAAACAAGATCTAATCTCTCTCTAATCTCTAATTAAAAATTGCCTGAGTTAAAATAAGAGGAGTCCCTCTTATATAGTCATAAGAAATAAAAGAAAAAAATTACAAAACAACCCTCGCATAAAAGGCACTAAAATCGCAAAACGTTTCCGAAAAAAATAACCCGACCCGGGTGGGTGAGATGACCCGGGCGCTCGGGTTGAAGTTGACCCGGGCGGGTCGGACCAACAGGATTGAAATTTGAGTTTTCCGCAGATTGACCCGGGCGGGTCAGTTTTAAGTTTCGTCAGTTCATTTTCAAACGGTCATATCTCACTCGTTGTTCATCGGAATTAAGCTTCTGACCACTTGTTGTAAAGATATTGAGCCAAAATTTCATCTCCAACTTGAATCGATCAAAAATGTTTTATGTTCTGAAAGTTATGGCCATTTGAAGTTGACCATTGTGCGCAAACCCTTCCAAAACTTCTTATATTTTCCCTGGGAACTCGGTTATGCTTCCTTGACCTTCCTCTTTGATATTAATATTTGGGGTTGTGCAAGTGTCCTCCAAGAATGTCCTAAGTCCTAAAATGAGAAAAATCTCCCAAAGAAAGTGCATACAATAAGGAAAATTGCACAAATTAAGGAAATAGCTAACAAACTAGCCTAAACTAACTCAAAAACAACTATAATACCAACTAAAAAGTATCAAAAAGTAAAGCAATAAACAAGACATCAAACTCCCCCAAGCTAGATCTTTGCTTGTCCTCAAGCAAAATAGATTAAAACACAAGTAGGAAAATGAAAACTTATTTGAAAACAAAATGAAGAAGGAAGAGGGAAGAAAAATGAAAAAGGAAGGAAGGATAAATAATTTATACTAATTCATTTTCGTAGGAATCACGATTGCATTTAGCACATGCAACAAGCTCTTTAAACCTCTAGATCGCTCTAGAGGGCGAGTGGGATCTCGCGAGGGTTTCCAAAGATTTTTCAAACCCACAACTCTAGTTTTCATCAACAATTTATTAAATCAAATTCAAGAGTAATGCCCAAGTCAACTATCAATGAAATGGCTCACAAGCAAGGATAGAGAGCAACTTTCAAAACAACTAATTTCCAAGTGTACTCATAGGTTATGGGTAGAGAAAGAAACTAATCAAGATTGCAAAAGGACACCTAATTAGACTTTTTACTCGCTCATTAGAGAACACCTAGCTATCCAAAAGACTTAGGGCCCTTCAAGTGTTATAGAAGCTCAAACCACTAGTCCACATCCCTAGACACACAAATATGCCTTAGACTTCACTCTACTCAAAACTTTAGAAAAACTGTACTAAGTGTGGGAGGCATCCACAAATTGACCTCTTTTTTTGGAATTCTTCTATTCTTTTTTGCTTTTCGTTTTTCTTCACCTTTTTTTATTTTCATTTTCACGCCTTTTTTGACTGTTTTTGGCTTTTTCTTTTTCCCTTATTATGGGAATTTTTGCTATACAAAAGAGGAGTAACTACTCACTAAAGAGAAACATGAGAACTTGTGGCTTTTTGTACCACTTATTACAAACGAAAAGAAGTAAAAACTAAGCTTCTTGTAGAGTTTTGTTTGGGGACATGATGAGCATATCTAGGGACACTAGGGACCGCAAATTTGAAGCTAAATTTATTGAAGCATGAGCAACATAGTCAAGATTCAAGACTAGACATCCAATTGAGCATTCATTGGTTTCATTTTGGTTGATTCTAATGCAATCAAGATTAATCACCTCCTAAAGCACCACAACCCAAGCTCACACTCTTCCAAAAGGAGCCTCTAAACATATACTCAAAATCCAAGCAAGGAATCCACATATATCATAAACTAGCATCTTCCTTGGGCAAGGAAATCAAAACTTTATTCAAAGCTAAAACTTCTTTTTATTTTTCTTTGTTTTTCAGATTTTTTTGCTATTTTTGCTCTTTTTCAAATTTTTATTTTTATTTTTATTTTTTTTAGAACTAAAAACGAAGATTGAAAAAGAAGGGAAAGAAAAGGAAAGGAAAGAAAGCTAAAACTAAGAAAGAAGATGTAAAAAAACAAAGAAAATTGTTTTTGGGTTTTTAAAAAGTATACGGTTTTTTTTCTTTAGTCTAAAAATGAGTAAAACAAATATAAATATATTTCCCCCAAGCTAGCGGATAATTACTCCACCTAGCTAGAAGAAAGCATTGTCCTCAATGCATGAACAAGAGAATCAAAGGGAGGAAAGGGAAGGGAAGGGGAAGGTTAACCAACAAACCAACATGCCAAACGAGGGTCAAAGTATGCAAATGAGTACATACAACCAAACTAAAATCAAATAAAAGCTCTCAAAATAAAGAAAATTATAAGAAAGAAAGAAAATAAAAGCAATAAATACGGGTTACCTCCCGAGAGTGCTCTTTTTAAGGTCGATAGCTCGACCATGTGTGAGGTCATCATGGAGGGCGGAAAGAGTAGTCCTCAAAGTTGCTGGGGGAAAATCTTTGAAGTATCAAGCCATGAGTTTCATTAGTTGATCTTTTGTCATCTTTCACAGCTTGCATTGAATCACACAAAGGGTCATGCCATCCATCATAAACCCAATCATGCTCATCCCAAGTCTTGAGGCTCACTACTTCATGACTACATGCATCTATGTGGTCCACATTCTTCATTAGTGTAGTCCTATTGGTTTTCTTGGATACACACTCCATTTTCTCTTTACAAGTGGGAGGAAGCTTAGTACTCTCCTTCTTCTTCAATGGGGCTTCGAATACCTTAAACTTTGCTTCTTTCGGATGATAGATGGATACCTTGTTCATGACTTTCTTGAGGTTGCAAACTTCACCTCCCCTTTCTTGTTTCTTCCTTGATATCACATCGTGAAAGGGGTCCCTTACCTCATTCAAGGCCTTAAGACTTGATAGATCTTGCTCAAGAGTCTCCATCTGATGCACTTCTTCCATGATGGGGGCTTTCATACTTTTGTTGAATGCAAATTCCATTTTTTCATCTCCGACCGTCAAAGTCATGATATCTCTCTTCATATCCACAAGCACCCCGACCGTTTTCAAGAAGGGTCTTCCCAAGATGAGAGGCACTTGAGAGTCCTCTTCCATCTCCATCACAACAAAATCACAAGGGATAAAGACTTTTCCTACTTACACCGGCACATCTTCCAATTCTCCAACGGGGACCTTAACCGAACGATCCGTCAATTGTATTACTCTTCTAGTAGGTTTAAGCTCAAAGTTGAGCTTTCTTGCAATTGAAAGCGGCATGAGGCTAACACTCGCCCCTAGGTCGGCCAATGCTCTTTTTGACTCCAAATCTCCAATTCTCACGGGTATAGCGAAAGAACCCGGATCTTCTAGTATTTGGGGGAGCTTGTTTTGGAGAACCACACTAACCTCGGCGGTGAGAGCAATAGTAGAACTTTCCTCAAGTTTAGACTTATTGGAGAGAAGTTCTTTGAGAAATTTAGCATAGGTAGGCATTTGAGTCATAGCTTGGAGAAATGGAATGTGCACTTGTAGACCCTTCATTACTTCAAGGAATTTGACAAACTTGTCATTGAGTTGCTTCTTCATTAACCGTTGAGGATATGGAACCGGAGGAGTGTAGTTTTTCATTGGAAGAGACTTTTTATTTAATTTCTCAGTTTCAACTACTATAGGAGTTCCATCCTCTTGAACGTCTTCCACAATGACTTCTTCAACCTCTTTACCCACTCCACTATCGACATTCTCACTCTCCTTGGAAGGACTAACATCATCAAGTTCGGGAATCTTGGGACCCTCATAGTGAGCCCCGGATCTCAAAGTGATGGCCTTAACTTGATCTCGAATAATGGCTTGGCTAGGAAGTTGGGTGGAAGAGTTTGAAGAGTTGTTGCTCACTTGTTGAGCGACTTGGGCAAGTTGGGTTTCAATGATCTTATTGTGGGCATTCAATTGTTGGAGGGAAGTGTGTATCTCCCCAAACTTTCTATCGTTATAAGCATTAGTTTTTGTTTGTTGGGCTAAGAAGAGTTGGAGAGTGGATTCAAGGGAGGATTGTTTTGGTTGATTTGGTTCAAAGGGAGCTCTAGGGGGTGGTTATGTGAATGTTTGTTGGGGGTTATAGAATCCGGGTGGTGTAGCTTGGTAAGGTTGGGGTGGTTGAGGGTTCTTCCATCCTCCACTCGCATTGTTATTCCATCTTGCTTGGCTGTTGAAGTTAGGATTTCCCTCACCCATAGTATTCACCCATGCAACATGGTCCATAGACCCACCACAATAAGAGCTAGCGTGGTCCAAACCACCACAAATCTCACAAGAAAAAGCTTGGGAAGTGCCTTGGCTAGGAGATGCCAAGCTTACCTTTTCTAATTTCTTTGCAAGGGCATCAAGTTTTGCATTGATGTGGTCAATGGCATCAAGATCATACTTGTCTTTGCTTGCATTCTTCTTGCTTGCGGTTCTAGTAGAATTCCCCCAAGAGTAGTGTCTTACTACCTCTTCAATTGTAGGCTCGATAGTGTCAACCGGAAGCTTTGTTAGTTGGCCCCCCGCACCCGAATCAAGACTTGCACGGGTCATAGGAAGGAGACCATCATAGAAGCTTTGCATAATCATCCATTGACTATAACCATGGTGAGGACAAGATCTTCGAAGATCCTTGAACCTATCCCAAGCTCCATACAATGTCTCATCCTCCTCTTGAGAAAAATTAGCTATCTTCCTCCTAGCTTCGGAGGTCTTCTCTTGAGAATATAATTCATCCACAAAAGCCGTGGTAACTTGTGCCCAAGTTGTCAGAGTCTTCCGGAATAGATTGCAACCATTTCTTAGCCTTGCCCACAAGAGAGAAGTGAAATAGGTTGAACCTCACAAACTCTTGACTCACATTATTTTGTTTCACCGTGGCACATAGCTCCAAGAAGTTAGCCAAATGCTCAAGAGGGCACTAATGAGTCATACCCCCATAGGGCTCTTGTTTGATCATGCGAATCAAATGCGGAGAAAATTCGAAGTTGGCGGTAGTAGTTGGGCGGCGAATACCACTTTTGAGTTCAAATGCCTCGGGATGCCCAAAATCCCGTAATGCTCTAGGAGCCTCATTCCCATAGTGCTAGAAGTAGTGGAGATAGACGACTCTTGTTCAAAACCCGGTTGTTCAACACCCGGTTGTTCAACGATCGATGGTTTGACCGTGGGTTCCCTAAAGATTCTCCTTAATTGCCTCAATGTATTTTCAAGGTTATGATCGATGGGAATGGTTGGATCGCCCCTCAATCTTCGTGACATGCAACCAACAAAGCTAAGGAGAATATTAGTAAAAACAACCAAGAGGTAAACACACCAAAATAAAGAAAAAGATAATTTAGTCTCAAAATTAACCAATTAGCTAATGTTAACCGCTACTTCCCCCACAACGTCACCAAAATTTGACGTGTCGTTGTATACTCGCCAAATATAACCTAAATTACCCAATATAGGGTAAGTATAGGGTCGAATCCACAAGGAAGTAGGGTTAAATCAAGAGTTAATTAGCTAACTACAATGAGCTAAATCATTTTTTGGGTTTTTTAAAAGTTTAACAATGATTCTAAAATCTAAATAAACTAGGAAGTTTGCAAAGTAAATCAACAAGCAAGTAAAGGAGATAAAACAAGGGTAAAAGAACTAGGGGATTAGGGGACTCACCAACATTCAATCCAAGAATCCAACAATCAAAACCAAGGGGAAACAAATGGGGGATCACAAAGGGAAAATCACGCACATATGAACTCTAATTACTCTCTCGAGCTAATTAGAGGAGCTTGATTAGTCACTCATGACCTATTCTCATGGCATGAGCAACCAATCTAGCCAAATCAAGCACAACATGATTAATCTAGCTTCCCCAAACTAGAAAATGCCTATTTTGATGGAGATCCTAGTCTAGCAACCAAACTTAGTTTATTCCTAGCTTCATCTCTCAATCCTTCACTAGGAATTCCAAATATGCAAGTTAAGTGGTGATCAAGCACCCAACAAACCAAGTAAAACAAGTTTGATCAACAAGTTCAACCCCAAAAGTTAACCCCCTAAATTAGATCTTGGATCCAAAGAGTAAATGAAGGTTAAATCCCTTCCCCTAGTATGAAACTACTCAAACATTATGGAAATAAAACAAAACAAAGCTTGAAAAAACTTTATCACCATAACCATGGAGGAAAAGAGAAAAATGTAAATAATCAACTAATAAAGCATGATCTAAGCAAACAAAGCATGAAATAAACAAGAATAATGGAAGAAAATAAGAAAATAAACAATGATTACCAACTTTAAGCTTTCATAAATGAAGAATGGAGATCCAAAAGCTTCAAACATCCACTTTTCTCTCTCCTAGGGTTTTGTTCTAAACTTGAATGCTAAAACAAGATCTAATCTCTCTCTAATCTCTAATTAAAAATTTCATGAGTTAAAATAAGAGGAGTCCCTCTTATATAGTCATAAGAAATAAAACAGAAAAATTACAAAACAGCCCCCGCATAAAAGGCACAAAATCGCAAAACGTTTCCGGAAAAAATAACCCGACCCGGGTGGGTGAGATGACCCGGGCGCTCGGGTTGAGATTGAAATTTGAGTTTTCCGCAGATTGACCCGGACGGATCAGTTGACCCGAGCGCTCGGGTCAGTTTTCAGTTTCGTTAGTTCATTTTCAAACGGACATATCTCACTCGTTTTTCATCGGAATTGAGCTTGTGACCACTTGTTGGAAAGGTATTGAGCCAAATTTTCATCTCCAACTTGAATCGCTCAAAAATATTTTGTGTTCTGAAAGTTATAGCAATTTGAAGTTGACCATTGTGCGCAAACCCTTCCAAAACTTCTTATATTTGCCCTCGGAACTCGGTTATGCTTCCTTGACCTTCCTCTTCGATATTAATATTCGGGGTTGTGCAAGTGTCCTCCAAGAATGTCCTAAGCCCTAAAATGAAACAAATCTCCCAAAGAAAGTGCATACAAGAAGGAAAATTGCACAAATTAAGGAAATAGTTAACAAACTAGCCTAAACTAACTCAAAAACAACTATAATAGCAACTAAAAACTATCAAAAAGTAAAGCAATAAACAAGACATCAAACTCCCCCAAGCTAGATCTTTGCTTGTCCTCAAGCAAAATAGATTAAAACACAAGTAGCAGAATGAAAACTTATTTGAAAACAAAAGAAGGAAGAGGGAAGAAAAATGAAAAAGGAAGGAAGGATAAATAATTTATACTAACTCATTTTCGTAGGAATCACCATTGCATTTAGCACATGCAACAAGCTCTTTAAACCTCTAGATCGCTCTAGAGGGCGAGTGGGATCTCGCGAGGGTTTCCAAAGAGTTTTCAAACCCACAACTCTAGTTTTCATCAACAATTTATTCAATCAAATTCAAGAGTAATGCCCAAGTCAACTATCAATGAAATGGTTCACAAGCAAGGATAGAGAGCAACTTTCAAAACAACTAATTTCCAAGTGTACTCATAGGTTATGGGTAGAGAAAGAAACTAATCAAGATTGCAAAAGGATACTTAATTAGACTTTTTACTCGCTCATTACAGAACACCTAGCTATCCAAAAGACTTAAGGCCCTTCAAGTGTTATAGAAGCTCAAACCACTAGTCCACATCCCTAGACACACAAATATGCTATAGACTTCACTCTACTCAAAACTTTAGAAAAACTGAACTAAGTGTGGGAGGCATCCACAAATTGACCTCTTTTATTGAAATTCTTTTATTCATTTTTGCTTTTCGTTTTTCTTCACTTTTTTTTATTTTTATTTTCACGCCTTTTTTGACTGTTTTTGGCTTTTTCTTTTTCCCTTATTATGGGAATTTTTGCTATACAAAAGAGGAGTAACTACTCACTAAGGAGAAACATGAGAACTTGTGGCTTTTTGTACCACTTATTACAAACGAAAAGAAGTAAAAACTAAGCTTCTTGTAGAGTTTTGTTTGGCGACATGATGAGCATATCTAGGGACACTAGGGACCGCAAATTTGAAGCTAAATTTATTCAAGCATGAGCAACATAGTCAAGATTCATGACTAGACATCTAATTGAGCATTCATTGGTTTCATTTTGGTTGATTCTAATGCAATCAAGATTAATCACCTCCTAAAGCACCACAACCCAAGCTCACACTCTTCCAAAAGGAGCCTCTAAACATATACTCAAAATCCAAGCAAGGAATCCACATATATCATCAACTAGCATCTTCCTTGGGCAAGGAAATCAAAACTTTATTCAAAGCTAAAACTTCTTTTTGTTTTTCTTTGGTTTTCATATTTTTTTGCTATTCTTGCTCTTTTTCATATTTTTCTTTTTATTTTTATTTTATTTAGAACTAAAAACAAAGATTGAAAAAGAAGGGAAAGAAAAGGAAAGGAAAGAAAGCTAAAACAAAGAAAGAAGATGAAAAAAAAAATTATTTTTGGGTTTTTAAAAATATACGATTTTTTTTTTCTGAAAATGAGTAGAAAAAATATAAATATATTTCCCCCAAGCTAGCGGATAATTACTCCCCTAAGCTAGAAGAAAGCATTGTCCTCAATGCATGAACAAGAGAATCAAAGGGGGGAAAAGGAAGGGAAGGGGAAGGGGAAGGTTAACCAACAAACCAACATGCCAAACGAGGGTCAAAGTTGGTTATGCTTCCTTGATGCTTCCTTGACCTTCCTCTTCGATATTAATATTAGGGGTGGTGCAAGTGTCCTCCAAGCATGCTCCTAAGTCCTGAAATGAAATAAATCTCCCAAAGAAAGTGCATACAAGAAGGAAAATTACACAAATCTAGGAAATAGCTAACAAACTAGCCTAAACTAACTCAAAAACAACTATAATACCAACTAAAAACTATCAAAAAGTAAAGCAATAAACAAGACATCACCTTTCATACTCCATTCTGATCATGAAGCTTTGAAGTACATCAATGGACAACAAAAGCTGAACCACATACATGCTAAGTGGGTAGAATTTCTTCAATCTTCTACTTTTTCTTCTAAGTACAAAGATGGAAAGAGTAATGTGGTGACAGATGCATTGTCTAGGAGGAGTTATTTTTTAGCTATGGTTGATGGTAGTGTGCTTGGGTTTTAACATATCAAGGCTTTATACAAAGAAGATACGGTGTTTGCTAAGGAGTTAGTGAAGCCTAGCCATGACTATTCTGTCCAAGAGGGGTTTTTGTTTAAAGGTAATAAGCTAAGCATCCCTAGTTGTGGCGTGAGGGAATTACTTGTGAGGGAGGTGCATAGTGGAGGGTTAGCAGGTCACTTTGGTGCTCATAAAACTGTGGATATATTGAGTGAGCATTATTATTGGTCGTGTATGATCAAGGATGTTCAAGGGGTGGTTTCTAGGTGTGCTAGTTGTCAAAGAGCCAAAAGCACATTCCATAAAGGCTTATACACACCTTTGCGGTTCCTCGCATTCCTTGGGAGTTTGTAAGTATGGATTTTATAGTGGGGTTGCCTAGAACTCAAAGGGGGAAAGGATTCATTATGGTAGTAGTGGACCGGTTCTCAAAGATGGTCACTTTGTTTCCATGAAAAAAACTAACGATGCACAACATGTAGCTGACTTGTACTTTAGAGAGATTCTGAGGTTGCATGGTATTCCTAGGAGTATAGTCTCGGATAAAGATTCCAAGTTCTTAAGTCACTTTTAGAAATCTCTTTGGAAGCATGCTGGCACGAAGTTACCTTTTAGCACTTCACATCATCCTCAAATAGATGGGCAAACGGAGGTGACTAATAGGACTTTGGGGACTTTGTTGCATGGATTGGTAAGCAAGACTCAAAAGGATTAGAATGTGAAGTTATACCGTGCTCAATTTACCTACAATAGATGACATTCTATAACAACTACTCGTTCTCCATTCGAGGTAGTCTATAGTAACAATTCTTTTGTGCCTCTTAATTTGTTGCCTTTTCCTAGGGGTGATCTTGTTCATATGGATTCACAGAAGAGACTTGAAGCTTTTCATAAGACGTGTGATCAAGTGAAAGCTAAAATAGAGAAGATGAACTAACAATACAAAGAGAGGGCTAACAAGAATCGAAAACAAGCCGTGTTTCAACTAGGTGATTTGGTGTGGGTTCATCTAAGGAAGGAAAGGTTTCCTGGGAAAAGAAAGAACAAGTTGATGCCTAGAGCAGATGGACCATTTAAGGTATTAGAACATTTTGGTGACAGTGCCTACAAAGTCAAGCTACCAAATGACTTTAGAGGGGTTAGCACAACGTTTAACATAGGTGATCTTTCTCCTTACTGTGATGATGAGAATTTGAGGGCAAATTCTTTTGAAGAGTGGGAGAATGATATGGATTCAAAGGCACTTGTGCAAGAGGAACCAATTACCTTGGTGTTGGATAATATGGGGTTCAACTTGTTTGCTTCTAAACAAGAGTTTCTCACTTGTGTTACTTGGAGTGATTTCGACAATGTGTGAGAAGTGGATAAATGGAGGTTTAGAAGACATTCCTAGTTCTGTTAGGAATGGTGGTTGGCGTGTGACTACATGCTTAATTGAGTTCCATTAGGACTCTTCATATCCTAATTGTTTTAGGTTTTGGCTCATAAGTTTTTTACTATTCCACTTGGAATATGTTTTTCTTGTTTCGAGCACTTTATGACTCTTTTATGTTATCTTGTAATTTTCTAGTTATCTTTAAGAGTTTCATTAGTAGTATGAAGTAGGGACTTGTCCTAAGCATAGTAGGAGTTGTTTTGAGTATAAATAGAATAGGTTGTATTACGTTCAAGAGCTAGTTACTGTTTTACTCCCTCTGTCCCAGAATAGTCTGACCACTTTCCTTTTATGTTTGTCCCAAATTAGTTTGAACACTTCCATTTTTGACATGATCCCACTATTAATATATTATTTCTTTTACACTCCTTTGGCCCACACTCTACCTTTTATTAATAAAAAGTTACCCAACTTTCTCTCTCCTCTAATAAAAAATCCCCCACCAACTCCTATCACATCTACTTTTTAAATAAAATAATATTTGATAACCATACAACAACTTATCACCTTAAAATATGTGTCCCAACAAGTGTTCAGATCTTTTTGGGCCGGAGGGAGTATAATTTTCGTGAGTTTATACTTGCTTGTGAGTTCTTTGCTTACAAACCATTGAATTTAATTCAGGGGTGAATTGAGTTTAATGATTGATGAATTGGGTTAGGAGTGACTCAATTGAATGAAGAACCTATTTGAGAGTTCGGGAGTGTTCAATTAAATAGATATATCAATTGCGTTCTATTATTTAGTTAAGAGATTCATTCAAGAAACTATCAAGAACTCATCTTTCTTTTAAGATTCTTGGGTTGTTGAAAACTTTACAAAAGTGTGGATTCACGTCCATATCAGCCAACCAAGATTGAACCACTTTCACTTTTTCCAGATCTACATGTACCCCCTCTCCTGTTATAATGTATCCTAAGAATACAACATTTGGAGTCATGAACACACATTTCTCAAGCTTACCATACAACTTCACCTCCCTCAATCCAGATTAATTGTCTTTCAATCTAAGCTCTGAATGCTAAATTCAAGTTAATTATATATTTTATAATCTAGGCCAAGTTCCTTATTCAAGTCAAGCATTCTGAAAGTGGGGGACTTCTTTTCTTAAATCTGTGTTGGTGAACGCATTCCTTCGAATCAAACTCCCCAAAAGTTGTAATATGCGAGTTTCACTTGCGGAATCCAATTTTAAACAAATAAAATTTTCAAATCAATTTATCTCCTTTCATCTATCTCTCTCAGCTTTGTATAACTAACTCTAACCTTGCATAGTTTCTGAGGCATACTTATAGAGTCTAAGTGATCATTGTATTTTCGTGCATTTCGATCATCATCATTGCATTATTCAATGCTTTGTGTGAATTAAGTGAGTTGTTTGCACCTATTTGATAACATCTTCTTTTCGGTCAAACAAATTGCTTGTATATCATCTTGCCGACTAACCTTGTTTTGCATAATCTGGCGATATATAAAACGATTCTACATTGCAGACCTTCTGAAATTGTTCTGCGTCCCGACACATAATACTTTGAGTTTCAATTTTCAACTTCAGTCAAAGTGGGGGCTCTTGTAGACATATAATCGTTTAGTGTCTCCCCAATTTAGTACATGATGATGACACATAACGTCGTCTTAATTGGTCTGATTGAGAGCAATCCAAAGAGTTAAGCCCAAAATTATTTTAATAATCAAAGTCTATTTATTTGTGTAAAAGATTCCAAGCCCAATTTTGAAAGGTCAATTAATTATTCCTGATAATTAATTGTATTTTTTGCCCGTTTTTTGATGGAAAAATTGATAGGAACGGTCCCAACTATGGGTATTCCAAACTTTTGATTATTCCTCACTAGTCCTAACTTTAAAAAACGTTTTACAAAAATAGTCCCCGTTGATTGGTGACCTGTTTTAACGGTTAAATTTTTCTTTTTACTTTTTTCTTTTAACCTGTTTTACTATCTTCTCCATTCTCTTTCTCTCTCCTCCTTCCTTCCTCCCCTGCCAGCCCCCACTCCTCCCCTCCCCTACCACCCCATCTCCTCCCCTCCCCTTCCTCTTTCTCACTCTTGTGTGTCGAGCAACGCCTATATGTAACACCCTCCAAATTTAAATAAATATAGTTTTCCGAAAAATCATTTATTCAAATCTGGAGGATATTACCGCCCATATACTCTCTAAGAGTAAATGAAAGGCTAACAAAAATTAATTAACCCAAGTACTCTAGAAAGGGGAATTTGAAGTGAAGAATACTATTACAACCAAATTTTTAGTCAAAAACTAAAATAAATAATTCCATGATAGAAGCACTAAATAAATCCTCTAGGTGAATTATCTAAGTCTCCTCACACGAGATCCCATCACCAAGTCCAACCTGCAAGTAACAGAAAAGAAGACAACAAGAGAGACAACTCCCAAAAATTAAAAAAACTGAATAATTCGACTCCATCCCGTAAAAATAATAATTTTAAAAATAAGTTTTGAGTTTAGAAGGAAAGGTGAACAAATAATATTAATGATTGGTATCTAAAACGTTTATATTAATAACTCCAGACATAAGTCACATAATCATATAATATTTAATCACACAATTATCAACAATAATTTTTAATTAAGAGAGGGAATGTGAACGTCAGTAGGTCGGGACTAATCCCTATTATCCGCCTACTTCAACAAGAGGTCGTCACCCCAATACAACCATGACCAATATCATAGACTCCCTAGTGTTCACACCCCTTCTACTTGGATCACAACAAATAGAAGGAAGACAACAGTTTTATACCGTATATATAATAATTAACCAATAGATAGATATACTATCATATAGGGCAACCTGTTCAACACCCTTTCGAGCTTCATTTCCCTCCTTAGTTTTATTTAAAAGGTCATAATGTATACAAGTTCTCAATTTAATAACCATACAATTTCACAAGTCTTTTTAACATAGAACATATTCAGGTCATAAGCTCTTTACAAGAATAATCATATATTAATACTTATTAGAAATCTTTGTTCCAAAATAAATACATGATAATAACAGATTTATACTATTATCAACATTATAATAACGTAATCAAGTTTATAATAATACAAAAATTATACTCTTAAAATAATAATTACTAACTCATAATTTAGTAATACTCCTATACTAGTCCATAATTACTTATCACATACATAACCACATAATCACACAATAACATAGGTAAACCGTCTTACAACGGGAATTAGAGTACGATGGACATCGAATTACCTCGAGTAGCGCAGATACCAATAATAAAGTCGCCCCTAGAAAGTTCCTTCTACAAAATCTCCTTCTACAGTAATAAGTTAACGAACTAAATTAGTCGCCTATGTAAAACCCTAAAGTAACTAAAATTGTTAAGTTGAGGGTAGGTACTATAATATATATATATATATATATATATATATATATATATATATATATATGTATATATATGTATATATATATATATATGTATATATACATATATATATATATGTATATATATGTATATACATATATATATATATGTATATATATATATGTATATATATATATATATATGTATATATATATATGTATATATATATATATATATATATATATATATGTATATATATATATGTATATATATATATATGTATATATACATATATATATATATGTATATATATATATGTATATATATATATGTATATATATATATATATACATATACATATATATATATACATATATATATATATATATATGTATATATATATGTATATGTATATATATATGTATATGTATATATATATGTATATGTACATATATATATATATGTATATATACATATATATATATATATATATATATATATATGTATATGTATATATATATATATATATATCTAAAACCCAAAGCAAAAACATGCCATGCTTTGCCACATGTACTCCCCCTCCTCTACGCAATCAAATGACATATTAAACAATAAAAATGTGTGTTATATGCCTCGAACCCATGACCTCTTATTTAAGATATAAGTGCACTAACCAACTACTCTACTATCTCATGTTGGTCTTTATGGGAAAAAAAATTAAATAGAAGATAATTTCCTATTTCTAAGACAATTAAATACAAATGTATATATTAATACTCATTAAGCTAATGTTAATAATAGCATGTTCTACCCTTCCAGTAATCTTATAATAAAAAAAAGCTCTTCAAATTTTTATAACCTCCGTAATTGACACTACTACACCATTTCATTGCATTGGTTGTATTCTTACACATTAACCTACGTTAAAAAAAGATTGTATTATATTTTTTATAAGTAATTGTTAGGTATAAGAGCGTAGCGGAAACGTAACAAGATCGGGAAATTAATATGAAAATAATGCAAGAAAAGCAATAAGGGACACACAATGTTTAACGTGGGAACAACCCTCTTAAATGAGGTAAAAAACCCACGGACGACGAGCACGAAAATCCACTATATAAAAATTATGAGAGTACAAGTACCCCTAATTAATAGGGTAAAGATAAAATTACAACTCTCACAATATTTAATTACAAACTCACAAAGGAGAAGATTAGAGTGAATAGTGGAGTAGGAGATTGTGTGTATATGAGAATGTGGATGGCTTTTGTGAATGGCTTGTATGTAGCTTGTGGAATGGATGCCAAAAATGATCACAACACCACTATTTATAGTGGTGCTTAAGTCGGTTGACAAAGTCGGCAACATGGACTTGAATTCTTTAGAAAAATCCATCACCAAGGGAGTAATTAAAGCTCTAGATTTTCCCCAAATGATTTCTAGAGAAATCATGAGAAATCATGATGTTGATCAAAGTCCACCGAGCTACCATAGCATATACCACATTTAAGTTGGGCCAAATTAAAATTTGGGCCATATTATATTAACCCAACAATCTCCACCTTGGACTAAATTTTATAGGACACTCGTCGTCTGAACCCCAACGGTCTAGCAAGAATGAACGCCCACTAAGTCCAAGCAATGATCGAACTTAGTGGTAGGAAGTGGCTTTGTAAGCATATCTGTTGGATTATCTGAAGTGTGAACCTTTTTGACAATAATTTCACCTTCAGCAATTGTATCTCTGACATAGTGGTATTTAACTGAAATGTGCTTAGTCTTGGAGTGATATGCATCATTCTTGGTGAGAAAGATAGCACTTTGGCTATCGGAGAACACAATGGTAACACCTTGTGGAACTCCAAGATCTATAACAAGGTCTCGCAGCCATGTAGCCTCCTTTATACCTTCTGTAGCTGCAACATATTCGATTATGTTGTAGAGAGAAGCGACCTTAGGCTGCAGAGAAGCCTTCCAACTTATTGCACCAGAACATAAAGTGAAGATATAACTTGAGAGTGACCTTCGATGGTCAAGATCACCACCATAGTTAGAGTCAACAAACCCGACAACATCACTTGAAGATGTTCGGGTCCTATCAAATACCAACCCCAGATCTATGGTACCTTTTAGGTAACGAAATATCCATTTAACGTCATTCCAATGATCTTTTCCGGGGTTGTGCATATACCGGCTCACCATGCTAACGGCATATGCAAGATCAGGTCTAGTGCAGACCATGGCATACATGAGACTACCAACTGCACTAGCATAAGGAATGCTAGACATTTTTTCTTTTTCTTCCTCGATTGCGGACAAGAAGTAGATGATAATTTAAGATGATCGCAAAGAGTAGAGACAAGCCTTACGATTATTCATGCTTGAATTTATCAAGAATTTTCTTGATATAATTCTTCTGTGATAAGTATAATTTCCGGCTTGTCGATCTCGATGTATCTCCATGCCAAGAATTTTCTTTCTTTGCGCCAAGATCCTTCATCTCGAAATCCTTCTTGAGTTGAGACTTCAAGTTGTTGATCGAGACTTATCACAAGATGCTTATCGGCATGTCGTCCACGTATAACAACAAATATACATATACTCCATCAAACTTGAAAATAAACACGGTGATCATATCGATCGCATGTGTAGCCATGTCCAATCATGAAAGAGTCAAATTTCTTGTACCCTTTGTCTGGGAGCTTGTTTGAGGCCATATAAGGATTTCTTCAAGCGACAAACAAAGTTTTCCTTTCGGGAACAACAAATCCCTCGGGTTGCTTCATGTATATCTCTTCTTCATGATCTCCATGAAGAAAAGCAGTTTTGACATCGAGTTGCTCTAACTCCATTTCAAACATAGCAACTAATGCAAGAAGGACTCTAATAGAGGTATGACGTACAACGGGAGAGAAAATTTCATTAAAGTTAGTACCTTCTCTTTGATTGCACCCTTTGACAACAAGGCGTGCCTTCCATCTTGCAGGTTCGGCCCCGGGAATTCCCTCCTTTTGCTTGTAAATCCATCTGCAGGTAAGCGCCCTTCGGCCTTTAGGTAGCTCTACCAGATCCCAAGTGCCATTCTTGTGGAGACTTTTAATCTCCTCATTCATAGCCACGAGCCAATTAGATGAATTTGGATCCGAGATGGCTTCGGAATAAGTAGATGGCTCGACCCCAACTGGAGTCTCTTCACCTACTGTGAGAGCATAGGCAACCACGTACTCCTCTTCTGGATATCTCGTGGATCTCTTTTGTTGCCTTCTCGGACGATCTCTTGCGAGATTATAATCTGGTTATTGTGGTTGGCTAGTATCAGTGGTGACTGGAACATGATCATCATCTTGTGCTTCATTGCTAGATTGTGAGCCTGAGGAAGAGCCAACATCAACCATGGGAGACTGGCTGCTTGTCTCCAACTCCACCTTCTCACCATCTTGGTCACCTGTGTTAGAAGAAATAGAGGACTCCGATCCAGGGGATTTTAACATAGCATTTTCATTGAAAGTGACGTCTCGACTAAGAATAACTTTCTTAGACTCAAGACACCATAATCTATAACCTTTAGATTCAGATGAATAACCAATGAAAATGCATTTCACAGCTCTGGGAGCTAATTTCCCATCATTGATATGAGCATAAGCGGTACAACCAAATACTTTAAGAGAAGAATAGTCAACAATATTCATGCCTGAGGGGGTGTTTGATCATTCTCCAATGGTTGTGAAGTGTTTTGAGGTGTTGGGTGGGAGAGCTCCTTTCAAGTATTATAGAATGTGGAGTCAATCTCCGGATTTTGAGACTAGAGTTAGGCGTGGATGGGACAATGTGATTCATGGTTCTAAAATGTTTAAGTGTGTTCAAAAGTTAAAATTGGTGAAACAAGAGTTGAAATGTTTGAACAAAAGTGGTTTTAATAACATCCATATAGCTGATGCTGCAGCGTTGGAGAGATTAAAAGATTGTCAAAGGGATTTGCACTTAAATCCTAGGGATGTTAATGCTGGTGAGCAAGAATTGAATGCAGCTCTTGAGTACAGGAGGATCCATGCTCAGTTTATGTCCTTTCTTCAACAGAAGGTAAAGCTTGATTGGGTTACAGGGGGTGATGAGAACACTCAACTTTTTCATCAAGCAATTAAAGCGAGAAGGTTGCAAAATTCAGTCCATTGTATTCATGACATGGATGGAAACGGGTGGAAAAGAGCCGGGAGGTAAATGAGGCTTTTTTGGGGTATTATGTGAAATTCTTGGGCACCGAGAGAGTTAGAGAGGGAAGATTCAGCAAGAGGTAATTGATGCTGGTCCTGTGTTAGATGAGAACCAAAGAGCAATGTTGATGCAAGATGTTTCTACTGCTGAAATCAAGGAGGCACTTTTTGCAATACCTAGTGATAAGGCGCCAGGTCCAGATGGATTTGGCACCTATTTCTACAAGGATGCGTGGAGTGTGATAGGTGATGATATTATAGAGGTTGTGTTGGACTTTTTTCAATCAGGAAAATTATTGAAAGAGGTGAACTCTACTATCTTAACATTGATCCCTAAGGTAAAATGTCCAAGTTCTATTACTGAGTTTAGGCCAATAGCATGCTGTAATGCTATTTATAAATGTATCACAAAAATCATTTGTAATAGGCTTAAGCTTGTGTTGCCTGATATTGTAGCTGAAAATCAGGGGGCTTTCATTCAGAGGCGATTTATTGCTCATAATATTACGATATGCCATGACATAGTAAAAAATTATAGTAGGAAGAATGTAGTCTTTGGTCGTATAATAAAAATGGATATGAGGAAAGCTTATGACTCCATAGATTGGGTGTTTTTGGAGGGAATGTTAACTGCATTAAACTTCCCTGAAATATTTATAAAGATTGTTATGGAGTGTGTCTGTTCCCCAAGATATTCATTGATGTTGAATGGATCTTTGTATGGTTTTTTTGAGGGAAAAAAGAGTCTAAGGCAGGGGGACCCTATGTCACCACTATTGTTTGTGGTGTGTATGGAGTACCTTACAAGAGTTATGCATATGGTGGGTGATTTTCTTCAGTTCAAGTTTCATCCAAGGTGCATGGGTGTAAAACTCAACCATCTTTGCTTTGCGGATGATGTAATTCTATGCTGTAAAGGGGAGTTTGCCTCGATTTATACAATGTTGAAGGGGTTCAAACACTTCTCAGAGGTCACAGGGCTTGAAGTTAATGAAAAGAAGACTGAGATTTACACAGCAGGCATGAAGAATGAAGAGATTCAGAGGATCATTGATGTGTCCGGCTTCACAAAGCTAAGTTACCTTTTACTTATTTAGGTGTTCCTATCTTGTCATAAGAAGATTTCTACAAAAAGATTGTAATATCTTTGATTGATAAGATGTCTGCTAGAATTAGAACTTGGAGAAGTAGGAATTTGTCCTACCATGGTAGATTGATGTTGGTTAATTGGTTTTATTGAGCATTCATGTTTACTTGGGCGCAAATTTTTGTCATTTCTAGTAAGGTGTTGAAGGAGGTTGAAGGAATTTGTCGTGCCTATCTGTGGAATGGTGCTCAGTTTAGCTATAATGCTGGTAGTGTGTCTTGGGATCAGGTGTGTATGCCTAAAAAGGCAGGTGGTTTGGGAATTAGGAGAATTCATGATTGGAATTGTGATGCTCTTGGTCGTTATGTATGAACTATTACTTCCAAGAAGGATAACCTCCGGATAAAATGGATCAATGAGGTGTATGTAGAGAGGTAATGACTGGTGGGAGTATAAGCTACCCAAGACTCCGGTTAGTGTTGGAAGAAAATTTGTGAGATTAAAGACAAAAATGAAGAGTGTTGTCTCGAAAGGCAGTTGGGCTCTATGGGAAAGTATTCTATTCAGGATATTTACAAGTTGATGATTGGAGTTCAGACAAGAGTACACTGGGATAATGTGGTTTGGAACAGATTTGTGGTGCCAAAGCATAGATTTTTTGCTTGGTTGGTGTTGAAGGAAAGAGTAAAGACAACTGAGAGACTGCATAAGTTTGGTATTGCTCAATCTGATCAATGTTTGATTTGTGGGTCTTCAAGAGAAACTCAAGATCACTTATTTTTTTTTATGTTATTACAGCAAGAAGATTTGGGAGAGTGTTAAGGAGTGGTTGGGTATTCTTGGTGGTCATCAAAATGTGCTGCATTTATTAGATGGATCAAAAGATGTAAGAAGTCCACAACTCAGAGGAAAGTGATGATAACAGCGATGTGTGCTACGTTGTATTCCATCTGGTGGGTTAGAAATGACTCATACTGGAACCAGAAAATTGTACATAATAGAGACATAATTTGTAAAGAGAAAAATTCTGTCATAGAGAGAAGCTATAGTATTTTACCTAAATCAGTTACTAGGAAGGATAAGGAGTGGATAAGAAATTTAGCTATGAATATGTAATAGCTTTGTGAGCTGTTCTGAGCTTTAGGTTGTATTGGCTGAGTTGTTTTGGTGTTATTATACCTTTCTCTTATTGATAAAAAAAAAAAGAATAGTCAACAGTTGTACCTGACCATACTTCCTCTGGAATTTTGAAGTCAATAGAAGAGTGTGGAGAACAGTTGACAATATTAGCAGCCGTGGAGACATCGTCCATCCACAGGTCACGACGATGCCATAATCCAGCATTAGAGAGCATACAACGAGCTCTCTCGAGAAGAGTTCTGTTCATACATTCTGCTACACCGTTCTGTTGAGGCTTTCCGGGTAATATTTTGTGTCTAGCAATACCGACTTGTGCGCAGAACTCTTCAAATTCACCATCACAGAACTTCAAGCCCCGATCAGTCCTGAGCTTCTTGACTTTTCTGCCAGTCTGGTTCTCAAGAAGAGCCTTCCACTTTTTGAAAGTAGGGAAGGCATCATTTTTCTGTCTTAAGAAATAGGTCCAGACTTTACGAGAAAAGTCATCAATAATGGTCATCATATAACGTTTACCAGAATAAGATGTGACCCTTGAAGGTCCCCATAAATCAGAATGAATATAATCAAGAATAGCTTTGGTACTATGAGTAGCTGTAGAGAAACTTACTTTCTTCTGTTTTCCATAAACACAATGCTCACAGAATTCCATCTTACCAGTACCAGGTGTAAGAAGACCACGCTTGCTCAGGATGTCCATACCTTTCTCACTCATGTGGCCAAGGCGCATATGCCACAACTGAGTGAGATCAGAATCAGAGAGTGAGGATGAAACGGCTGCTGAACCTGTCATTGTATGTCCCTGCAAGACATACAGACTGCCATATCTACTGGCTTTCATGACAACTAGGGCACCTTTAGTAACCTTCAAAACTCCACCTTGAGCTGAGAATTTGTAACCAAGAGACTCAAGAGTGCCTAGTGAAATTAAGTTGTGTTTTAAGTCAGGAATATGACGAACTTTAGTTAAAGTCCTGACAACGCCATCATGAGTCTTGATTTTGATTGAACCTATTCCAATAGCCTTGCAGGGAGTATCATTTCCCATTAAGACAGTACCACAATCAACAGATTCATAAGTGGTAAACCAATCCCTATGAGGACACATACGATAGGTGCAACCAGAATCAAGAATCTTCAGAAGTTCCAAATAATACCGAGTCACCTTCAGAGTCAGTTTCAATGAAACTGGCTTCAGCGGATTTTTCAGGTTGTTTAGATTTTTCTTCTTTCTCCTTTTTATTTTTCAACTTATAACACTCAGAAATTTCATGCCCTGACTTCTTACAATAACGACAGGTTATGTTTGATTTATGTCCCCTTGATTTAGATCTAAATTTCTTTTTATGGGTACTTCCTCTTTCTTGTGATCTCCCTCTTACATTTAAACCTTCATCTTTATCATTAGTATGCACTTAAAGGTCAAATTTTTCTTTTGAGAGTAAATTAGATTTAACATCTTCAAAAGATAAAGTATCATTATTACCATATAACATAATTTCCTTAAAGTGCTTGTAAGAGGGAGGTAGGGACATAATTAATAAAACAACCTTATTCTCATCATCAATCTTGATTTCTAAATTTTCAAGATCAATAAGAATATAATTAAATTCACTTAGATGAGATTGAATGGAAGTACCTTCCGCCATACGAATTGTGTATAGCCTTTCTTTGAGACGGAGTTTATTGGTGAGGGTCTTGGTCATATAGAGAGACTCCAACTTTGACCATAGCCCGGCTGTGGTCTCTTCATGGATGACCTCGCGTAACACCTCCTTGGCTAGACATAATTGGATCGCTGACATTATTGCTTTCTCATCCATCTCTTCCCATTGCTCGTCGGTCATCATTGCCGGCTTTTTAGATTTTCCTTCCAACACCTTTTTTAATCCGTTATGGGTAAGAACGACCTTCATCTGGATCCTCCAGATACTAAAGCTTATCTTGCCATCAAATTTCTCGATGTTGAACTTGGTGACAGTCGACATATTGAACCGTTAGCTCTGATACCACTTGTTAGGTATAAGAGCGTAGCGGAAACGTAACAAGATCGAGAAATTAATATGAAAAAAATGCAAGAAAAGCAATAAGGGACACACAATATTTAACGTGGGAAAAACCCTCTTAAATGAGGTAAAAAAACCCACGGACGACGAGCACCAAAATCCACTATATAAAAATTATGAGTACAAGTACCCCAAATTAATAGGGTAAAGATAAAAGTACAACTCTCATAATATTTAATTACAAACTCACAAAGGAGAAGATTAGAGTGAATAGTGGAGAAGGAGATTGTGTGTATATGAGAATGTGGATGGCTTTTGTGAATGGCTTGTATGTAGCTTGTGGAATGGATGCCAAAAATGATCACAACACCACTATTTATAGTGGTGCTTAAGTCGGTTGACAAAGTCACCAACATGTACTTGAATTCTCTAGAAAAATCCATCACCAAGGGAGTAATCAAAGCTCTAGATTTTCCCCAAATGATTTTTAGAGAAATCATGATGTTGATCAAAGTCCACCGAGCTACCATAACATATACGACATTTAAGTTGGGCCAAATTAAAAATTGGGTCATATTATATTAACCCAACAGTAATTATATATTTATATATATGTACTCTCTTGAAACCGAGGTTATATTGATGAATAATTCATGTTATAATTTACTGTGTAGAAAATTTAAAAAGAACTAGAAGATCATTTAATTTCCTAAAGCACAATCCAATGCCAACTCTAATTTTTTCACTTTTCTCAAGTGTTTGAATTAAGACTTCAAACATTGATAAATATTAGGGGCATCACCCAAGCCAACAACTAGTTTTCTATTAAAATTCTACACAAGTCTTTAAGTTGTACATAGTCGCATTAATATTTTCAAAACAAATTAAAAGAAAGGTGAAAAGGATCTAAGTAAAACAGAACGTATAAAGAAAAGAAAACAACACATTGCATCTGGTGGCTTTTTAAAAAAGAAAACTAAGAAGCATGAGGAAACAAGGGGCAGACGAAAACAATAAAAGAAATTTAAAGGAAAACAAAAAGGTAAAAGAAAGAGAAAAACAAAAATAAAAGAAAAGGAAAAGTTAAAAAGTTAAAAGAAAATGACAAACCACTTTACGGATTCATAGAATCAGTTTCATCAAAAGGACGAGGCTGCAGAAGGAAAAAAAGTAGAAAAGAAAGGAAGAAGAAGAAAATGCCACGACTTCCACCAGACCACCACACCCAACCATACCAGCGATCAGCGGCGGCGAGTAGGTCACGACTGATAAGGTTTTTTTTTTCTTTTGAAATTTTTTTCCAGTACATCGAAATAATGGCAGAAGGGTAAACTTGAGGGAACTTACACAAGAGGAAGAGTTGAGTTTGGTAATCTGGTGGAAGAGAGATGTGGATTTTATAGTGTAATGGTCAAGAGTAATTTAGGATAGTTTGAGATTTGGTTGCTTGATTTCCTCAATCAATTTCAATAAGATTCTTGATTTATTCAATCACCTAGCTAATTAATTTGTAATATTTGACAGATTAATGAAAATGTAAAGACAATATGTGTGGAAGCTGCGTGCATATCTTGACAGAATTTTTTTTTCTTTTTTTTTGAAAGTTAAATGTAAGGGAAAGATGAAATCAGGCATTGTTTTGTAAATCGAAAGTAACGTTGATTTGTAAAAATAATATTTAACTCATATATAAGTCATAAAGAAAAAGGTAAATAATGCATTATTTTGTAACAACACAATGTTATAACAAAATTTGTGAAAATAATTTCGGAATATTACATTTACTCCTCCTTAAGAGCAAAGTTCGTCCTCGAACTATATCGCTAAAAAAACTCGCTAAGCTAGCAAAACGAATAAAATACTGGTATCACACTATTTATCGAGCGCATAAGGGTTGCGCGCCGCGTAGTCTCAGATCCTATCTTAATTTTCTAATTTACTATAATTAGATCTCATTCCACCCGATTTTTGGCACGACTTTCAACTCATATTCCACCTCACATATTTAAAATATATTCCTCCTAAACATTTCAAACACTCATATAGTTTTTTCAATCTCCGTTGATTTCGACCCAAGCAAGGTTCTCCAGAATGTCGTTATTCAAGACCCAGCAATAAAGGCATATTTCTGAAGATCCTTAATCTTTCAATTTTAATTTAATTGCTTGAAGTTACTAATGAGCTTTTCATGATGTAGATCTGAAAAATATTTCATGCTCTTGTATATTCTTCTCCTAATATCTTTTTCCTTATTATATAGTAGTATATTCATGAATGTCTATGTGTTTATTGCTTTCATCGCCCTCATATGTTTATTTTTCCTAATCAAGACCTAAACTAATGTTCTCATGACTAATAAGATAATTTGGAATATTGTTTTAGGAACGTAGTAATTTGATTGCTTAAAGAACCTACCACCAAAATTAGCCTTTTGTGTTCAATGAACCAACATATATTAATTTTTTGGGTGCTTGAAAATGTGTTGATTTGTTATTTAATTGCATAAAACTAGAATATGAATCATATTTAGGAGAGGCCAATAATAATGGGCAAATTTAATTCATGATCATATTCGTACCCTCACCCCCGAACTCAATATTTGGTTCATTGACCAATTATGAAGTCATAAGGGGAAAATATATATTAGATAAGTCCCTAAGATTATTTTTCAAAAATATTCAATTAGTTTTATGAGTCTTTCTTTAGAAACTTATTGGCGGCTTATTTTTGAAAATAATTTATAAAACTAAAACCTTTACAAGGAGGTAATCAAATTCACTCTCACACCATGCATGCAATAAAAACATGCCTACAAGTACAGACAAACGACCTAGGCAGACGGGTATACTTTCTGAGTGTTCTTTTCAATTGTTTTCAATCTTTGTGTATTCATGATGTAGATTCATAATAATTTTTCATTTTTTGTTTGTTTTTATATTAATAATTTTATGTTTCTATTTATTTTTATTTTAATTGATTGGTATTTTTTCATTTAGAATTTTGTGACTAATTTGATATTTTTGATGCTTTGAATGATATTATTACACCTTGTATATATTTCTTTGTCAATTATTATTCACATCATTTCCTTTTGCACAAGCACCAAGGTGAGGAGAAAGATAGATAGAGATAAAAAAGGAACCTCATGTACTAGGAGAAAGAAAGATGGAATATTTTTCCAAAAATAGAGACGATGCAAGTACTAGAGAATTGCCTAAATGGAAAATGATGCAAGTAATAAAAGACGGAGGAAGTAGTTGTTAATCAAGACCTAAACAAGTATTCCAACGAGTAAATCAAATAATGTGGATGAACACTTAGTTTCCTTGTAATTCGATTGTTCACCAAACAAATTACTATAAAAATTAGATATTGGATGTCAAAAACCAACTTTTAGCATTTGTCTTTTTCTAAGTTGCAATTAGAGTATTCGTGGAAATTGATTGTTGCAGTATAATATGTTATTAAATAAAATATAGACCGTTAATTTTGGCAAATATAGTTCATGACCTAATTTATACCTCCACTCCCGAATTAAAAATACCTTTTCTGTGATTTATTAGTTTTCCAATAAAAAGAAATTGACGACTCTTTCCAAAAATTCAAAATGTAGTAAACAATATAAAATGCCTACATAGATTGGTATGAAAGTTGGTTGAAAATTAAAACAAACTCTCATACCTTAACAGGTGATGGATAGGTCGGTTGAGGCAATGACGGGGTCAGGGGATATTAGATATTTATTGGCTAATGTTTAGTTAAAAATAAAAACTTGAAACCTATATACCCAAAATATTAATGTACTAATGTAGACACATAATCGTGTCTCCCCATTTAAGGGTCCAATAATGAAACATACCCCAGTATTAGTTGGCGCGACCTAACGGAAGAGCAATCCAAATAACCAATCCAAAATTGTGTTTTGAAATGATATTCTAAAGCCTAATTAAATATTCATGATGTATGATTAATTGTATTATAAGCCCATAAAATATTTTGAGTGTTTTAAGAGCCCAATTAAATATTTATTATTTTAATAAATATTTTTATTATTATCATTGATAAATACTTTAAACATAAATCAGATTTTCATTCCGTAAAATTCAATCCCCGGAATTTAGGGATAGAAAACTATCTTCAAAGGATGCGTTTAATAAACAAATGGAATATGCTGGAATATACGTCGGACGCGGCGGCCGCGCTCAGTGCGCCACGTGCGTCCAGCACATTGGCCAGAACGTGTCAGGCGCGCCAATGAGCGCCTGACACGTGGATTTGTGACTCACACAGAGTCCTGCGCCTGACGCAGACCCTGTGTGAGACGCAAGTTTCTTTTTTATCTTTTTAAACACGCGTTTACAAGTGTGCAACCCTGATTGGGCAGACCACGTCAGGCGCGCCAATGTGCGCCTGACGCGTGGGCCTGGGCTTGCCACGTCGGATTGCGCCAGGCGTAGTTGGCGCGTGCGACGTAGTTTCTTTCTGCCTATAAATATGGGCGGTTTCCCGAATCAATGACAACTTTTTCATTTTATTATTCACGAACACAAAAACTTACGATTATCTCCGAAACACACTTCGAATCTCTCAACACAAAATACTTTCAATACTTCAAATTATTCTCCAGTTCCCGATCATACTACATTCTTGGTTCCACGATTGCTCCGCCTGAAGATCGTTGCGCTATTCGACCTTAGCCGCATAGGTATAATTCTTGAGGACCCTTGAATAATTCAATTATATTTATTGCCTGGAAGTTACTAACAATTTATTCATGATGTAGATCTTTAATTAATAATCGTTCTATTGTATATTCTAATCCCTTTTCTATACTTTATTTTATATTCATATTATTATTATTCATATTTATATATGTATATTATATGCTTGCCTGATTATTCTATGCATATTATATGATTGTCCTGCTTTATTGCTTTTATCACCTACATGTTATTATTGTTAAACAAGACCTAAATAACTGTTCTAATATTAATCAGATAATATGGACAACCTGCTAGGTACCTTGTAATCTGATTGCTTAATAACATATCATTAAAATTAGTCTTTTATGTGTTTCTTGAACCAACCTAGACTAAATATTTTTAGGGTGTTTAAAACATTATATGATTATTCTTTTTGCATAAAATCTATAATGAATCGATATTTAGTAAAGGCCAGCAATGGGCAACATGGTTCCTGACTGTGTTGTACCCTCACCCCCCAAACTCAATCTTTGGTTCATTTTGACCATCTATGGAGTCAGAACGGGGAAATCTACATTGGATAAGTCCCTCATTTGTCCCTACGATTTCCCATATCCAATTAGGTTTATGATTCTTTCTTTAAAAAATTGTTGGCGACTTCTTTCAAAAACATATTTTTAATAAAACCTTTACAATGGGGTAGTCAAATATAAATACGCAATCACACCGCGTAGGCGAAATAAAAACACGCCTACAATTTGGCATCTCTCTAGGGAGGATTTAAAAAAAAAATTATTAAATGAGTAGGTGAAACTTGAAAAATACGATTCATTCTCTTTTTATGCCTTAGAATAATATACGGTTTTGCATATGCATGGCTATTGTTCAGCCACCATAAGGACAATCTACCTTGCCTCATTAGCACATGTTCTATGTATGAGGTCACCCCCGGGGGGTTTGTGCTTTGTCCTTCCAAAAACCTTCCTGAGCGATAGTGTTGGATCTTAGTTATAAGCAAACCTACCCAACCATGGCATTGTTCTCTTGTTCCAGACTTGAGAACTGGAGTGCGTCTTACACGTGGCCACCTCTTTAAGCAGGGGTACGAAGCATGGGATCAATCTCTTAGTCATGGACCCTTTCAGACTGAACCTAAACCTGACCATAGTTTTAAACATAGAACTTTACTTTAGGTTGGAACTTTTGCATCCATGTTATATGACAGGTAATACTCCGTATTTTTAGGAGTTTTTTTTTTATAAATAAGAAAATATTCAGAATAATGTTGAAAGTATTTTTATTAAACAATAATAATAATTCAGTTTTGTTTTATTTTTCAAAAAAAAAATATATAAACAAGAATTAGATTTGGAAAACAAATCCTAGTGAACATATGTTTCACATGGGTATAAAGTAAAGAGGGAACTAAAACCCTATTCTATTATATTTGACCAGCCGTTTTTTTTTATTCCCCAAGGATTTTCTCTCTCTCCTCCTTTTTTCTCCTCTCCTGCGTATTTCCTTTTCTTCTCCCCTGCACTTCTTCCTTTTCCTCCTACGTCCTTCACCTCCCTTCTCCCCTGTGCTATCGTCGACCATCATCGACGGTCAGGGTGTGTGCGAGGGTCGAGTGTTGTGCGTCGAGTGCGAGCGTTCGAGGGCTGTGTGGTGCGTCGAGGCTTTGAGGGTTGTGCGGTGTGGGCGGTGCGTTAGAAGAAGAACCCATAGAAGAGGAGGAACCCATGGAGGAAGATGAACCTATAGAGGATGAGGAGCCTTTTGAGGACGAAGCCGACATGGAAGAAGGAATAGAAAATCCTATTCCCGTGGCGCAACACTCTGACTCAGATGACGAAGCTCACAATCATAGTCCTTAGTTTTTATTTTGATAGTGTAATTACGATTAAGGATATTATTTTAGTTGTTTATTTTAGTTTTAGTGAGGCTTGCATGCCAAGTAGCAGAATTAGTATTTGTGATTCTTTTATTTTATTCATATTATATTTTCTTTGAAACAGTGATTTTTTTCCCTTTTCAATAATAATGCAATATTTTAATTCTTTTATTATTTGATGTAACGTCTTATTTTGAGATGTTTATATTGCCAGTCAATAGAGACTTAATGATTGTTCGTAATAAGGCCGTGTTGTATGAACGTGCAAGTGTGTAATCGTGAAGTGAATAAACGACTATGTGTATATGCTGAAACATCCGTCGTGCCATTTTTCAGCGCAGAATGGTTCGTCAGGGCGGCACGCCTGAGACCTCTCTGAATGTCGAACAATCGATTCGTGACTTAGTGCAGATTACAGCTAACCTAGCCCAAGGGCATAGCCGGGATGGGGACTTATCTGAAAAGGTTGCCCGTAGGAACCCACCAGTACTGAATAGAAAAGGGGGGCCAGAAGAGTTGGAAAATGCGTTTGGAGAGTTTGATAAGCTTTTCTTAACCCTCACCTGTCTAGATGAGAAGACTGTGCCCTTAGCAAGCTATTACCTCCAGGGGGATGCCCACTTTTGGTGGAACCCAGGCTAAAGACAACATCCTAAAACAACCTAACTATAATCCCCCATAAATTTATGAATTTTATAAATATATTTTAATGTATATTTATATATATTTTAGTATGTTTTAGTATTTAAACGATTTATTTCTTGAAAGGTTGACTATTTGAAAGTCAAAGGAATTATTTAATGATTTAAAGAAGTCAAACATTTTATTTAGTCATACTTTAAAATATATTTAAATAGCATAAAATACATTTTGGTTTAACAAAAGGGATTTTAAATTGGATTAGAGGAACCCAACCACTCAAATCATCAACCATTATATATTATTTTAGCCCAAACACCTATTCCTAAGCCCAAAAGGGGGAACCTATATAAACCCATAAAACCCAAATGGGGTTTCCCACACACTTATTTTCTCTCTCCTCCTCTTCCCCTATTTTCGGCCTCCCCTATTCTTTTCTCTCTCTTTTCTTTTTCTCTTTTCTTTTCTCTTTTCTTCTCTTCCTCTTCGTGGATCACGACCGACCGCCGACCAGCCAGGACCGCCGCCCAGCCGACCGGCCACCGCCGCCTATTCCCGCCGGCGTCCCTCTCCTCCTCTCCTTTGCTTTGGTTATTTCTTCCTCCTTAAGTTATTTTCAATGCAAAGTTTATGTTTTTGAGAATTGTTTTAATATGTTTATGTTTAAAGTTATAATTTGATGATTTAAATATGAATCTAAGATTATGTAGTTTATATAATGAAGTAATTAAATTTCAGATTTAATTATTATGTTTGAATTGAAATTTTTAAAGGGATATTATCTCAGGTAACCCTGACATATAGGCCTTTTTCCAATATAACCCCGACTTTGACAGCCCTGTCTCCGATAACCCTGAACTTGGTTTTTGTCATTAAATTGGACGGAATTAGAGACGGCGTTAAGTACTCTCTAATTTTGTTTGACTTTTGCTAAATTCATCTCTTTCTCTCTCTTGTTCTTCATCTCTTCTCAAGCCCATCATTCTTGTGATACTTATAATAACACAAGAAATCAAATCATCAATACTTAATACCCAAATTTCAGAATTCATAATCTCAATAATAACCTCCAACATGAGAAGAATAGAAGGAGAAGAAGAGAGGGGTATAGTACCAATAAGGGCGACGCGGTGGCAGCACCACCACCAGCCACGAGCACAGAAAACACGAAGGAAGATCGAGCAGAGCTCCGGCGATGGTAGCGACAACCGGTAGGCAGTGGCGGCGAGCAACGATCGCACCCAACACCACAACCACCACGAAGAGGAGAGAGAAGACACGAACAGGGAAACGAAGCACAGCAGCAGCAACAGCACCGTGCGAGGGGGGGCTGCGCGTGTGGCGAGACGCAGGTCGCCGGCGAGAGGAGGGAGGAAGATGACGGAGTGAGAGAGAGAGAAGGGTGAGAGTTTTGGGGCTTTGGGGTTTCTCACGGGGAGGAGAGAGAGAAATGGGGTTGGGGTTTCTTTGGGTGTGAGAAAATAATATGGGGTTGGATTTCCTTTTGGTAATTTTTTTTTTCTAAGATTACCCATTGGAGGAAATCTGGATTTTGTTATGATTTTGGGTAAATGGGTTTGGGGAAAATCTGGATTTTGTTATGAGTTTGGGAAAAATTGATGAAGAGATGAAGAACAAGAGGGAGAAGAGATGAAGAACAGGAGAGAGAAAGAGATGAATTTAGCAAAAGTCAAACCTAGTTAACGGCGTTACAAATTCCGTCCAATTTAATGACAAAAACCAAGTTCAGGGTTATCGGGGACAGGGCTGCCAAAGTCAGGGTTATATTGGAAAAAGGCCTATAAGTCAGGGTTATCTGAAATAATATCCCATTTTTAAATATTAAAGCATGGATTTTTAGGGTTTTATAAGTTGGAAAAGCATAGTAGTATATTGTAGTTTATGATAAGTTGGAAAAGCATAGTAGTATATTGTAGTTTATGAAATTGAGAATTCTTACGATTTTAATTATGTTTAAGTATGTTTAAAAAGGGTTTTATTATATTATAAGTTGCTAGAAATTTGAAAAGGATGTTGATGATGGAGTTTTATGATTAAAGTATGAGTTTTAAGGGTTTTAAATGACTAGTATAGTAGTACTATACTAGGGAGTATTATTAATTGAAGTTTTAATAATGGGAAAGGTTTTTAAACACTTTTAAAGAGGGTTTAAAGTATTTTATTATTGCTGAAAATTTGTAGGGTATTGATTGGTGGATTATATTGGTCATTTTAGGCGGAGAATTCTCTTTAGGCGACTTTTGAGCTTGTGAAAGTGGCCTCTCGATTTGTCTACACAAAGTACGTACATACCTATGTGTTGATTTGATTAGTATCATGTCCTAAGGATGAGAATTATGCAGTATCATGTATAGGGAACTATTTTTGGTTCATATGTGATTTATATTCAAGTGGATTTGCATGTTTTATGCCGCTGTGTGAAGCATGTTGACTATGATGATGATATTATGTTTGTATGGAATATTGATGCAAGCATATGGGATTTGGAAACTTTAGTTTATTAATTCACATGAGGGATTAATATTTATGCTGGTATTGGATCATGATTGAATCATGTTGTTCCCTTTGGATTATTTAATTACTTTATGAGGACGGAGGGCCTTATTTGGTAAGTTGATTTTTATACCTATGAAAGATTGGTTGGTTGTTGACTTGGTTTAACAAATAAAGGAAGGTTATGGATTTAATGTTGGAATTAATCTGGGTTGTTAAGTTGATGATCACCTTATCTAATCCTAAGATAAAAATGGAAGGTTATGGTTCTTTGATGATTATACTATTTGTCTTACTTGTGAGTCATAACAAGTGAATAAATTATTAATCATGTAAAGTGAAACGTGGATAGCAATAGCTTTAGACATGTGCACGTCTGAAGTGTTGGACAAGTATGAGTTGGAGTACATGGTGGTAGCCCATGGCTTTTCTTGGGATCGGATTTTTCACCGTGTCCTATTTTTATTTTAAAGGTTTCTCGATATCGTAGGTCAGGGGAGTACGGAGTCGCGCCTGTACTTCGTCTTCTAGATTGAAGACTGATTTGGTTTAGACAACTCGTTCCATTGACTATTCCATCTAAAATAATTAATTTATTAGTTGTGGAGTGTAGTTCAGTAAAAGTAGTCTGCAATGTTGTTATATTATTATTTATCCCTGCTTAATGTTTATTAGCATCATGTTAGGTTATATTTATTTATTTACTATGTAGTAACCAACTTTGCTGATTACGTGCTTTGTGTGTATGTGTTGATTATGGCTATGCCTTATTGATCCTGTGATGACCCATTTGGTGAGCAGTCTCTCGGGATCAATAATGCATCGTCCATTACACAGGTTTGAAGATGATGCATCATGGGTTCGGGGTTTGGAGAGCTTGTGTTGACTTTACATTTTACTTCGAATTTATACTTTTCTTCGTTGACTTTGACTATTGTGGTTGACTTTTACTTTGAGGTTGACTTTGACTTTTGTTGGTTTGACTTTTGGAGTTGACTTTTTGGTTAACTAAATTTTATTTCTAAAGTTTATTTATTACTATTTCCGCTGTAAAATTCTGAATAAGCTGATACGTTATCACACGGGCGATAATGCTTTGATAATTCTCTAAGTTTTATATTGAAAAGGTATTTTGGAAAATAGAGAATTGTCGAGGTGTTACAAAGTGGTATCTTGGAGCTTTAGGTTTTATTGGCCTTTCATGGCAACTTTTAAATTTTTTTAGGCGCCTAGCTAGCTAGTTACTTAAAATGAATTTCATAGAAATCAAGTTCCTACTTATTCGTTATGTTTAAATTACTTTTCGAAACATGTTTCGAGGTTTCAAGGTTTCAAGATTTTAATGATTTTATTTTATTTGGTTTCGAAATATTTTTTTTAAAGGTCCGAATTTTATTTTTTTTTCATTCGATTCGAATTTACTTTGTCCGAAAAAAAATTTTCGTTTTTATTTTTATTTTTTTCGGCTCTTTCATATAATTCCGAAAAAATTCTATAATTATTTATTTATTTAATTAAATTTTTAATACTTCTAGTTTATTTTGATTACTTTATTATTTTGTGAGAGATGGATAGTATAGGAAGGGCATATAGGATAGAAATATTATATGTCTGCATTATAGAGTTAGTTCAGTATGATTATATTTTTCTTCCCTGCTAACTGTTTTATGTTATTCCTATGTTTTATATTATTGTATTCATGCTTATTGCTTATTGTTGGGAATATACGCTAAGTGAGAGTATCATTTGCTTATAGAGATTATAATTATCTGTGATAGGATCTAGAAATGTCTGGTAGCGAGGATATTCGGGTGGGGAGCTATGCTAACCCGATCGTGTTAAGCGATGATGAACTGGATGGGGGACCTGATTCTGATGATGAGAGTTTCAGTAGAGTAGAATTGGAAATGCGTCGAATTTTGAAGGTTAGCAGTCCAGACAGTGATGATGAGGTCATTCGGGAGTTTGACCGTGCTGGGAGTCAGACTCGGAAGGATATTTATTATGCTGTGATGAGGAGTGTCTTTGGTGAGCCGAGATATGTTGTAGCAGATGAGGATGATGAGGATGAGACTGATGATGTATCTCCCTAGATTATGTATTTATGCTTTTGAGAATAAATGTTGGATAATTAGTCAAGCAATGGTTTAAATTTATTTCTTTAGTACCTTTATTTTGTTTAAAAGGAAGTATATATTATGGATTGGAAAAGTGTTACTAGCATAATTTTGAGGAATAAAAAGGCAGATATTTAGTTATCCAAGTGAGCAAGAATTTATTTTGGCACGTGAATGGGAATACTTTTATTTATTTATTGTGATTGAATTTTTAAATTGATCCTCATACGTGTTTATTCTTGATGTGAATATTATTCATGAATGATTATATGATTGGCAATGATTTATTCTGTGGTATTATTATAACTTCATGAGAATTGTATGTTGATGCGATCTTTATGGTCAAATCAAATGTTGTCTTCGTAGAGAATGGCATGTAAGTTGTGTATCGAGACCTAAAGTAGAGTTACGTTAAATTTCAGGTCGTGCAGTAGAATGGCTAACAATGATAACGCCTTAGCTTCTGCTATTCGCCTATTGGCGGAGAATTTGACTCGCGAAAGAGCTGAGCGTCTCGATCCTGCTGGGGATATGTTTGAAAGATTAGCGAAGATTAAGCCACCATACTTTAAGGGGCAAGCTGACCCTACCTTCTTAGAGAGTTGGATTAGGGAGTTTGAAAAGATTTTCGGGGCTGTGAACTGTCTTGAGGGTATGAAAGTAGGTCAAGCTGTACTGTATCTGAAGGATGAGGCTCATTTATGGTGGAAAGAGAATGGGGCTAGACTGAGTGTTGTTGAGGGGTTTAATTGGGATTCCTTTATTACTGCTCTAAGAGGGAAGTTTTACCCTTCTTTTATGAGGAAACAGAAGGCCCAGGAATTTACAAACCTTAGGATGGGGAGCATGACCATCTCTGAGTACTATAGTAAGTTCATAGCACTATCGAGGTTTGCACCTGAGGTAGTAGCCACTGAGGAGTTAAAGGCTCAAAGATTTGAGCAAGAGTTGACTGAGGAAATCCAACTGGGGTTAGGTGGTGAAACTTTTGCATCCTTAGATGTGGTGTATGGGAGAGCCGCCCATATTTATGGTCTTCAGTCGAGGCGTGACAAGAAGAATGTTGTAGTGGGTGAGAAGAGAGAGGATTTCAATGCTGGAGGAAATCAGGGGAATTAAGAAGAACAGGAATGGGAATGGGAATTTCTAAGGGACAAATGGTCAGGGCTATAGCAATAAGAGCCAGTCTGAGAGGGTTTACCATTGTAAGAAGTGCAACAAGAACCACCCTGGTAGAGACTGTAAGGGAGACCTAGTCACCTGTAACTACTACCAGAAGAAGGGTCATAGGGAGTATGAGTGCTTCACCAAGCAAAACAAAGAGCAAAATGGTGGTGGGAGTGGTAATCAGGTGATGTCTGGGTTCAACTAGTCAGGAAGTCAAGGTTTGAAGCATGTAGGGTCACCCAAGGAAGCTACAGTAAGCCTGCTAGTGAGAACAACAACAACTAAAATAAGGCTCCGGTAAACCTGTTTCCCGATGAGTCGCAATGAAGCCGAACGATCCCCGACGTAGTTTTTGGTACTTTTTCTATTAACTTCGTTCTCGTTAAAGCGTTATTTGATTCTGGGGCGACTTATTCGTTTGTTTCGTCATCTGTCATTAAGAGTCTGGGGTTGGTAGATTTTGAGGTGATTGATTTACCTATTAGTATACCTACTGGGGAGATTATAAGGTGTACCAAGTTGTTTAAAGATATGCCTCTGAAGATAGGATATAGTGAATTTCCTTCTGATTTAATAGAATTCAATTTGGGAGACCTCGATGTTATTCTGGGGATGAATTGGTTAGGTTTCTACAAGGCCAAAATTGACTGTGAAGCTCAGAGAGTACTGTTGAGAAGCCCTTTGGGGAAGTTGACTTCGTATCGACGTTTTGGGAAGCCTAAGAGCTTTGGGGTTATTTCTGCAATGCAAGTGAAGAAGTTGATGAAGAAGGGGTGTGAGCTATTTTTCTGTAGTGTGCAAGATGTGAGTAAAGAGGTTGGATTGATGATCGAGGATGTTCCAATCGTGAACGAATTTATGGATGTGTTTCCGAGTGAGATTTCTGGTATGCCGCCTGCAAGAGCCATTGAGTTCACCATAGACTTAGTTCCTGGCACTGCACCCATATCTAAGGCACCTTATAGAATGGCACCTCCTGAGATGAGTGAGTTGAAGACGCAATTGCAAGAGCTGTTGGATAAGGGTTATATTAGGCCTAGTGCGTCACCTTGGGGAGCTCCTGTGCTGTTTGTAAAGAAGAAAGATGGGAGTATGAGATTGTGCATCGACTATAGGGAGTTGAACAATGTGACTATCAAGAACAAGTATCCTTTGCCTAGGATAGATGACATGTTCGACCAATTAAATGGAGCGAGCATGTTCTCGAAGATTGATTTGCGTTCGGGGTATCACCAGTTGAGGGTAGCTGATAAGGATACACCTAATACTGCGTTTAGTACGCGTTATGGTCATTATGAGTTTATTGTGATGCCATTCGGATTAACCAATGCTCCAGCTATATTTATGGATTTGATGAATAGGATATTCCATGAGTTCTTAGATAAGTTTGTTGTGGTATTTATTGATGATATTCTGATTTATTCAAAGAATGAGGAAGAGCATGATGAGCACTTGAGGATTATATTGGAGACGCTTAGGAAGAATCAATTGTATGCCAAGTTCTCTAAGTGTGAGTTTCGTTTGGAGAAAGTAGCATTTTTGGGTCATTATGTGTCTAAAGAGGGAGTCTCTGTAGATCCTACTAAGATTCAAGCTGTTAGTGAGTGGCCTACTCCAAAGAATGTTTCAGATATCAGAAGTTTTCTAGGTTTAGCTGGCTATTATAGGAGATTTGTGAGAAATTTCTCGAAGATAGCAAGGCCAATGACCAATTTGATGAAGAAAGAGTCAAAATTCGAGTGGAGTGAGAAGTGCGAGGAAGCTTTCCAGATTTTAAAAGAGCGTTTGACCTCTACACCCATTTTGACCCTTCCTGATGGAAAGGAGGAATTTGAGGTGTATAGTGATGCTTCAAATAATGGGTTGGGATGTGTTCTGCAGCAGAATGGGAAGGTGATCGTGTAAGCATCGCGTCAGTTGAAACCATATGAGGCTGATTACCCTACCCATGATCTAGAGTTAGCTGTGATCGTGTTTGCCTTGAAAATTTGGAGACATTACCTTTATGGGGCAACCTGTAAGATCTTTACCGACCATAAGAGCTTGAAGTACATTTTCACCCAGATGACCTCAATATGAGACAGAGGAGATGGTTAAAGTTGATCAAGGATTATGACCTAGATATCCAGTATCATGAAGGAAAGGCGAATGTAGTAGCCGATGCCTTGAGTAGGAAGTCGAGCCATAGCATGAATGCGCTGATAGTTCCTGAGGAATTGTGCCGAGATATGCAAAGGCTTAGCCTGGAAATGTTAAATCCTGGGGAGATCGAGGCAAGATTGAGTGCTTTGTCATTGGGGTTGTCAGTTTTCGATGAGATCAAAGAGGGTCAAGTTGGAGACGAGCACCTAGATAAGATTAAGGAGAAGATGAAGCAAGGTAAGGAAGTCGGCGTTAAGATTCATGATGATGGGAGTTTGAGGTTCAACGGAAGGTGGTGTGTACCACTAAAATGTGATGAGCTTAAGAAACGACTTATGGATGAGGGGCATAATACTCCATATTATGTGCACCCTGGGGGTGATAGGTTGTATAAGGATCTTAAGGAGATCTATTGGTGGCCAAATATGAAGTGTGAGGTCGCTGAATTCGTGTCTAAATGTCTAACCTGTCAGAAAGTGAAGATAAATCATAAGAGACCAATGGGGAAGGTTCAATCCTTAGAGGTTCCTGGATGGAAGTAGGATTCTATCTCAATGGATTTTTTGACTGCCTTGCCAAGGACGAGAAACGGCAATGATACTATTTGGGTTATTGTGGACCGCCTGACGAAGTCTGCCATGTTCGTCCCAATTAAAGAGACATGGAAGAAGAAGCAACTTGTGAAGACATATATCAAGCATGTAGTGAGATTGCATGGGGTCCCAACAGATATTATTTCAGATCGTGATTTGAGATTCCTCTCGAAATTTTGGCAAAAGATCCAGTTGAATCTTGGGACAACATTGAAGATGAGCACTGCTTTTCACCCTGCGATCGATGGTCAGACTGAGAGGACCAACCAGACTATGGAAGATATGTTGAGAGCGTGCGCAATTAACTTCTAAGGTAGTTAGGAAGATCACTTAGATTTGATTGAGTTTTCGTATAACAATAGTTATCATGCGAGCATCAAGATGGCTCCTTTTGAGGCATTGTATGGAAGGAGGTGTATAAGTCCCATTTGCTGGAATGATTTTAGTGAGAATATAGTATTGGGGACACAATTTATTAAGGAGACTGTTAAGAATGTGAAGTTGATTCAGGCTAGAATTCAAGCTGCCCAAGATAGACAGAAGATCTATGCGGACTTAAAGCGAAGAGAAGATGAATTTGCAATAGGTGATAAAGTGTTTATTAAAGTATCACCAACTAAGGGAGTGATGAGATTTGGGAAAAAGGGTAAATTAAGTGCTAAGTATGTTGGCCCATATGAGATTTTGCAAAGAATTGGGAAGGTAGATTATAAGTTGGCTTTGCCAATGGAATTTGAGAAAATGCACAACGTGTTTCATATTTCCCAACTCAAGAGATATATCCCGGATGAGAGTCATATTTTGCAGACTGGAAGAATCCAAATTGATAGTAGCCTCACATATGAGGAAAGGCCTGTGAGAATTCTTGATAAAAAGGTGTGTAGTATACGCAATAAGGATGTGAATATCGTGAAAGTGCTTTGGTCTAACCATGAGACTGAAGAGGCAACGTGGGAAGCCGAAGACGAAATGAGGAAGAAGTATCCTGAGTTATTCCTTGAGGTGAGTTACAAGGGCGTAACTCGTTTTCTTTAAGGGGGGTAGAATGCGATAGAATTTCGCGCTTTTTACCTTATTTAATGGTATTTTTATGCTTATTTTAGCAATTTCCACATGTTAGTGCAAAATAAATTGGTTCTCCGCATGAAAAATGTGTTCATGAGTAACACAAATGGTTTTAAAGTTGGTAAAAGTGTGCACATGTATGACACAAGTATTTCTCAAATGGAAGTTGAGTCAAAAACTTTTGAAAATGTGTGAGTTTTCGTGCCAAGTTTCGGGACGAAACTTCTTTTAAGAGGGGTGGACTGTAATCCCCCGTAAATTTATGAATTTTATAAATATATTTTAATGTATATTTATATATATTTTAGTATGTTTTAGTATTTAAACGATTTATTTCTTGAAAGGTTGACTATTTGAAAGTCAAAGGAATTATTTAATGATTTAAAGAAGTCAAACATTTTATTTAGTCATACTTTGAAATATATCTAAATAGCTTAAAATACATTTTGGTTTAACAAAAAGGGATTTTAAATTGGGTTAGAGGAACCCAACCACTCAAATCATCAACCATTAAATATTATTTTAGCCCAAACACTTTTTTCCAAGCCCAAAAGGGGGAACCTATATAAACCCATAAAACCCAAATGGGGTTTCCCACACACTTATTTTCTCTCTCCTCCTCTTCCCCTATTTTCGGCCTCCCCTATTCTTTTCTCTCTGTTTTCTTTTTCTCTTTTCTTTTTCTCTTTTCTTCTCTTCCTCTTCGTGGATCACGGCCGACCGCCGGCCAGCCAGGACCGCCGCCCAGCCGACCGGCCACCGCCGCCTATTCCCGCCGGCGTCCCTCTCCTGCTCTCCTTTGCTTTGGTTATTTCTTCCTCCTCAAGTTATTTTCAATGCAAAGTTTATGTTTTTGAGAATTGTTTTAATATGTTTATGTTTAAAGTTATAATTTAATGATTTAAATATGAATCTAAGATTATGTAGTTTATATAATGAAGTAATTAAATTTTAGATTTAATTATTATGTTTGAATTGAAATTTTTAAATATTAAAGCATGAATTTTTAGGGTTTTATAAGTTGGAAAATCATAGTAGTATATTGTAGTTTATGAAATTGAGAATTCTTATGATTTTAATTATGTTTAAGTATGTTTAAAAAGGGTTTTATTATATTATAAGCTGCTGGAAATTTGAAAAGGATGTTGATGATGGAGTTTTATGATTAAAGTATGAGTTTAAAGGGTTTTAAATGACTAGTATAGTAGTACTATACTAGGGAGTATTAATAATTGAAGTTTTAATGATGAGAAAGGTTTTTAAACACTTTTAAAGAGGGTTTAAAGTATTTTATTATTGCTGGAAATTTATAGGGTATTGATTGGTGGATTATATTGGTCATTTTAGGCGGAGAATTCTCTTTAGGCGACTTTTGAGCTTGTGAAAGTGGCCTCTCGATTTGTCTACACAAGGTACGTACATACCTATGTGTTGATTTGATTAGTATCATGTCCTAAGGATGAGAATTATATAGTATCATGTATTGGGAACTATTTTTAGTTCATATGTGATTTATATTCAAGTGGATTTGCATATTTTATGCCGTTGTGTGAAGCATGTTGACTATGATGATGATATTATGTTTGTATGGAATATTGATGCAAGCATATGGGATTTGGAAACTTCGAATTTATACTTTTCTTCGTTGACTTTAACTATTGTGGTTGACTTTTACTTTGAGGTTGATTTTGACTTTTGTTTGTTTGACTTTTGGAGTTGACTTTTTGATTGACTAAATTTTATTTCTAAAGTTTATTTATTACTATTTCCGCTGCAAATTTCTGAATAAGCCGATACGTTATCACACGGGCGATAATGCTTTGATAATTCTCTAAGTTTTATATTGAAAAGGTATTTTGGAAAATAGAGAATTGTCGGGGTGTTACACTAACTTTGGGTGGGAAACCTTTAAGAAAGCCCTAAGGGATAAGTATTACCCACCTTACCTCAAAAAGCATAAAGCTCGTGAGTTTATGATGCTAGAGCAAGGGAACTTGTCTGTTGAGGAATATTACCGCAAATTCATTGAACTGATGAGGTTTGCTTCTGAGATTGCCCCTACTGAGGAAGCCAATGCCTCACGCTTTGATTAGGGCTCACCCTTGATCTGCAAGGGAGACTGGGGGGATACTTTCACCTCGTTAGATCACATTTTTGGCAAAGCTGCCCATTTATATGCAATAAGGAAAAGAGAGGAAGGAGGAAAATAAGGTGAGAAGAGAAAAGAGAACCCAAACCCGAAAGTCCAAAGATTTGAGAAGAAACACCATGGGAACCATAACAACCAAACCTCCCAAAGAAACTTCAGTAAGGGACCCAACAATAACAATAACCACAACAACACCAATAACCGCAACAACCGCAGACCTGAGCGTGTGTATAGGTGTAAGAAGTGCCCATACAACCATCCTGAAAAGGATTGCGAGGGTAACAAGGTGGAGTGTCGTGAATGTGGGGAAATGGGACATAGAGCGTATGAGTGCTATTCGAAAAATAAGGTTAACCCCAATGGTCAGAAAAGAGGGAACTATGGAGACAAGCCTAAGAATAGGAATGGGAATGGTGGAAATGCATCCAATGGGTCCGGAAACTCTAATTACTCTAAACCCCCAACCAGTGCAAATAATCAGGCACCAAATGGGAATCATGTGACCAACAACAATGATAATAAGGGCAAAGGAAAGTTGTATATGATGATGGCTAGCGAAGAGGAAGCTCGTAGAGATGTTGTCACGAGTACTTTCTCTATGGACTCAATTCTTGTTAAAGTATTTTTCGATTCTGGAGCATCTTTTTCTTTTATTGCCCATACAACTGTTAGAAATATAGAACTGGTCGAGTCCGAGTCAATTTCTATGCATATAGTTATTCCGCCTGGAGATACTATTAATTGCTCTAAGAGATTCCTAAATGTCTTGCTGAAAATAGGGGAGGGCTTCTTTCCTTCCGGCCTAAAAGAGTTTAACCTATCGAACCTAGACGTCATTTTAGGAATGGATTGACTTGGAAAGTACAAGGCTAAGATAGACTGTGATGCACAGAAAGTGGAATTGAGAGACTCTTCAGGGAAAAGGGTGTCATATAGGAGAATACCTCGAGAACCAGGGATTAAAGTAATCAATGCCTTGCAACTTAAGAGTTATATAGAAAAAGGATGGCCTCTATTTATGTGTTCCGTGAGAAGGGTTGAGGAGGATCCATTGAGACCTGAGGATGTGCCTATAGTAAGAGAATTTTAGGATGTCTTTCCTGAAGAAATACCTGGTATGCCGCCAAGGAGAGATGTAGAGTTCATTGTTGACCTAGTACCTGGAACTGGACTTATCTCAAAAGCCCCATACCGAATGGATCCAGCAGAAATGAACAAGTTGAAGAACCAGTTAGAAGAACTACTGGAGAAGGGGTACATTAGACCTAGTATGTCGCCATGGGGATCCCTTATCTTATTTGTGAAAAAGAAGGATGGTAGTTTAAGGTTGTGTATAGACTACCGTGAGTTGAACAATGTCACTGTGAAAAACAAATATCCATTACCTAGGATAGATGACTTGTTTGACCAACTTCAGGGTGCAGGGATGTTCTCTAAGATAGACTTAAGGTCTGGCTACCATCAATTGAGGATTGCTGAGCAAGATATACCTAAAACTGCCTTCAGGACTAGGTATGGACACTATGAGTTTACCGTCATGCCTTTTGGGTTAACCAATGCACCTGCTGCTTTCATGGACCTCATGAATAGTATTTTTCGACCCTACCTCGATAAATTCGTAGTCGTGTTCATAGACGATATATTGATATATTCAAGGAGCAAGGAGCAAGGAGGAACATCAGGGACATTTGAGGCTTATTTTACAGACACATAGGGAGAACCAACTGTATGCAAAGTTCTCCAAGTGTGAATTTTGGTTAGAAAAAGTGTCATTTTTGGGTCATTTCGTTTCTAAGGAGGGTGTGTCAGTAGATCCTGCAAAGGTAAAAGCTATGAGTGAATGGCCTACACCAAAGAATGTCACAGATATCAGGAGTTTCTTGGGTTTAGCCGAATATTATAGGAGATTTGTTAAAGACTTTTTGAAGATAGCAAAACCCATGACTAACTTAATGAAGAAAGATTGCAAGTTTAACTGGAATGAAGACAGGGAGAAAGCCTTTCAAACACTCAAAGAGAGATTAACCTCAGCACATGTTCTAGCCTTGCCTAACGGGGATGAGGGGTATGATGTCTATAGTGATGCGTCAAAGAATGGGTTGGGTTGTGTTCTTATGCAAAATGGGAAAGTCATAGCTTTTGCATCCCGTCAACTGAATCCATATGAGGTTAATTACCCAACACATGACCTAGAGTTGGCCGCAATTGTATTTGCCTTGAAAATCTGGAGACATTAGCTTTACGGGGTAACCTGTAGAATTTTCACCGACCACAAGAGTCTTAAATACATCTTCACCCAGAAAGACCTTAATATGCGACAACGCAGGTGGTTAGAACTCATTAAGGACTATGACTTAGACATACAATACCATGAGGGTAAAGCAAACGTTGTTGCTGATGCATTGAGTCGTAAGTCTAGCCATAGCCTGAACACCTTGGTAGTTGCCGACAAAATTTGTGAGGAATTTTCTAAACTCCAGATAAAAGTTGTTGATGAAGGGGAAGTGGAAAAGCTATTGAGTGCCCTAACCATCCAGTCCAATTTCCTAGATGAAATAAGAGAGGGTCAGCCTGGGGATGTGAAACTTGAGCGGGTCAAAGCAAAACTTAAGGAGGGAAAAGCATAAGGGTTTGAAATCCATGGAGATGGGAGTATACGCTACAAGGGTCGGTAGTGTGTACCGCAAAAATGTGAGGAGTTGAAGCAAAGGATAATGAGTGAAGGTCATAATACGAACTATTCTGTCCACCCAGGGGGGGATAAATTATATAAGGACCTCAAAAAGATGTTCTGGTGGCCTGGAATGAAGAGGGCAATAGCTGAGTTTGTTTCCAAATGTCTGACGTGTCAAAAGGTTAAGAGTGAGCACAAGAGACCTCAAGGCAAAATCCAACCTCTAGACATTCCAACATGGAAGTGGTATTTGATATCCATGGACTTCTTCGTAGCCTTACCTAGGAGTCGGGGAGGCAATAACACAATATGGGTGATAGTGGACAGATTAACCAAGACTGCGAGGTTCATACCCATGAAAGACACGTGGAGTATGGAAGCCCTAGCAAAAGCATACGTTAAACATGTCATTCGATTGCATGGAGTACCCACGAGTATAGTGTCTGATAGGGATTTGCGATTCCTTTCGAAATTCTGGAAAAAGGTCCAGGAAGCATTTGGTTGTGAACTATTGATGAGTACATCCTTTCACCCAGCTACAGACGGTCAAACAGAAAGAATAATCCAGACCTTGGAAGACATATTAAGAGTATGTGCCTTAGAATACCAGGGATCATGGGAAGACCATTTGGACCTCATAGAGTTCTCATAAACCAATCGTTATCATGCTAGTATTAAAATGGCTCTATTCGAAGCATTGTATGGGAGAAAGTGTCGTAGCCCTTGTGCTAGAACGACATTAGTGCGACTGTGGTGTTAGGTCCTGAAATGATTCAAGAGACTGTAGATCAAGTACGAGTCATTCAAGAGAAGATTCGGGCTGCACAAGACAGACAAAAGTCCTATGCGGATCAAAAGCGAAGGGAAGAGAATTATGAAGTTGGTGAAAAAGTGCTGCTTAAGGTGTCCCCGATGAAAGGAGTGATGCGATTTGGGAAGAAAGGGAAACTAAGTCCTAGTTCATAGGACCATATGAGATTTTAGCATGAGTAGGCAAAGTGGCTTATCGCTTAGAATTGTCAAACGAGTTAGAAAGGGTTCACAAGGTGTTTCATGTATCCCAACTCCGGAAATACGTACCTGACGAGTCGCATGTCCTAGAACCCGAAACCGTATAGTTAAACGAAACCTTGTCCTATGAGGAGAAACCCATCAAGATCCTAGACCACAAGGTGCGTAGTACGAGAAATAAGGACGTCAAAATTATGAAGGTGTTGTGGAGAAATCAGAAAACTGAAGAAGCCACATGGGAAGCAGAAGATGCGATGCGTCTGAATTACCCTGAGCTCTTTCAAGAGGTAGGTGAGTTACGGGGACGTAACTTTTCTTTTAAGGGGGGGAGAATGCGATAGAATTTCGCGCAAGTTTGCTAAAGTCTGTTATTTATGTGTATTTATGTCTTATGTGACTTACGAAAACTAGAAAACGCTTGTGAAATATTGGGACTTAGAAGTGCAAAAAGATCATCGTTAATATTGGCTACCTCAAAGTTTTGGGACGAAACTTCCTTTAAGAGGGGAAGCCTGTAATACTCCGTATTTTTAGGAGTTATTTTTTTTATAAATAAGAAAATATTCAGAATTATGTTGAAAGTATTTTTATTAAACAATAATAATAATTCAGTTTTGTTTTATTTTTCAAAATAAAAATATAAACAAGAATCATATTTGGAAAACAAATCCTAGTGAACATATGTTTCACATGGGTATAAAGTAAAGAGGGAACTAAAACCCTATTCTATTATATTTGACCAGCCGTTTTTTTTTATTCCCCAAGGATTTTCTCTCTCTCCTCCTTCTTTCTCCTCTCCTGCGTATTTCCTATTCTTCTCCCCTACACTTCTTCCTTTTCCTCCTACGTCCTTCACTTCCCTTCTCTTCTGTGCAATCGTCGACCATCATCGATGATCAGGGCGTGTGCAAGGGTCGAGTGTTGTGCGTCGTGTGTGAGGGTCGAGTGTTGTACGTCGAGTGTGAGCGTTCGAGGGTTGTGCGGTGCGTCGAGGCTTCGAGGGTTGTGTGGTGTGTGTGGTGCGTTGTGTGCCGTGCGTGCGAGGCTGCGAGGAGTTCAGGCGTCGGTGCATCGTGGGTTGTGTGCGAGGGGTGCGAGGTCAAAGTGTTGTGCGTGTGTAGGCTCGAGGCTTCGAGCGTTGTGTGCGTGCGAGAAATCGTGGTGCGTGGCTGGTGCTTGCTGCCGGAATTCCGTTGTCGCGTCGCCGGTGGTTGTCGCCGGCGAGTCACTTCGGTATTACAAAAAAAAAAATCCTTTCTTTCTACTTTAATTAAAATGTAAATTCTGATTTTGTAATTCTTATATATATATATCTTGGATTAAGTTTGTATTATAAATAAAGTATATTCTGAGTTAAAGGAAATCAGATTTATAATTATACTATTAGTTTTTATGATGATTTTATATCTCAATTCTGATTTATAATACTTATATATAGTTGTTTAAGTTTTTGTTGTTATGAACGAGTATAATGTAGCTTAAAAAGAAATTAAATTTACAAACACCTTATTATTAGTTCCTAAATATATTACTTTCAATAAAGATTATGAAGAGAAAGTTTAAACAACAAGAATGATATATTTTTATTATTCGAAACACCATATTTTACATAGTTAGATAATCTGATTTTTATTAATATTATCAAGGATTTAGTACTGAATTACTTTTATTTTTTATTAGGTCCCAATTTCATAAGAGGAACGTTTTAAGTAGTCAGCGAAGATTCTCCGTTATAAGGTACGTACGCGTACTAGTTCAATTAGATATGTTAGTATCATGTTTAAGTTATTAATTCATTCATTGGAACCTAGAATCATGATGGAGAACAAATTGTATGGTTATGATTGATGAGATTGTTTGGTAATATGAAATCAATTGGAAATTTAAATGCATTTCCTTGTGGTATGGCTTGTGAATTGGAATCAATTGTTATTTGAATGCGAAAATCTATCGTATTACAAGCATGAAATGAGAATTGGATTGTATGACTAATGGTTGTAGTAAGGATTTTATAAGAAGTTGCCTAAACTAAAGGATTTTATATGATTTTATGAAATAATCATATGCTTGATGTTGTATGAATGAGTATCACTAAAAAGGATAGTTGGCGATAAACTTGTAGTCGGACTCCCTACAAGTAATGAACAATGGGGGAGTGTGGGACATGTTCTACACTCCTACGCAGGCCTACTGTGACGATAGTAGAGTCCTTATAAATTTTGATAACTCAAGTAGGCGGAAGGTGTCGTACGATCTTGGGGGTATGCAAAATAAGGTGATGGGTGTGGAACGGAACGAAACCGTATTTACATTCCATCTAATAGACCAAGTTGTCTATTAAGGATTAAGTAGCCCGTATGATTCTAGAAAGATGACGGTGCCCGTTCGAAGCTAATTAAAATGTAAAAACGAAATCTAATGTTTTTGTCGTATCATGTATTGAATTGTTATTATTGTTCTAATTATGCTTAGTGTACTATTTAACTGCTTAAGTACGTACTCAGCCTAGCTGATTGTTTGTTATTTGTGTGTGCTTGTTGACCCTGTGATGAACCATTGATACTTCAATGGGGAGCATATTAGGTATGATGATGATGCTGCATGAGTTCGGGCATGAAGGGGATACTCTTTGGTTTATGAACTTTTAAAATGTTTTTGGTTGAATTTTCTAGAGTTTATTTATAATCTACTTAGTTAACATATTATTTCCGCTGCAATTTAGTTTTCATGTTAAGGAGTAAAGTTAATGTTTTATTTTCAAATAAGCCTTGCGTTTCACCGCGGCGGTAACACTCCCAAAGTTGATGCAACGTAGTTTAGACTTGTATGGATTTTGGGGATGTTACATGACATTTGCCTGTGATTGCAATTTCTGCCTGCTATTATTTTGTCAAAATCGTTGTTATTCGTTGCGTCTAAAATCGCGTCTAAATAACAAACAAAAATTGTCAATTAACCAAAACGTCGCCTAAATCCCCGAAAAACATGTCGGGGGAGTAGTGCGCCAAGCGCATTAAATTGCGCCCGACGCACCACTCCCGCGCCAGACGCACAGCTGTGCGCCGCGCGCAGCAATGCTGCGCGGCACGCAGTATGTGCATCGCATGCTTTTCTTTGATTTAGTCGTTGTGGTGGTCGATTCTATGTTCGGTCTTATGTTCGGTCCGTCTGCATTCGCATCAAAGCATGTCAATCTAGGGGTCTCACCTAATTCAAAAAAAAAGGGTCAGTTTTTTCATGCAAGGTCGAGTCTGTCCTAAAAAAGTGCATCTAGAAAAAAATGGTCATGTTAGAGTTAGAATCATCATGCATGTCTACTTTCTCTCTACTGTTCAACAAATCTTCTCTATCAATCTTACCATATTCAACAATTTCAAAATCTTACGTTTTTTTTCAAAATCAATCCTACACCTTCTTCTATTCTACCTTTTTCGAAAACATTTACTAATCATACCACCTATTCAATAAAAAAATATTTTTCAAAATTAATCCATCATCTTTTCCTAACAAAAGAAAAAAACAAGGGGTTCCTTTCAAAAATGAATTTCAAAAATTCTAAGCCCATTCCAAATACCTTCAATCCAATCCAATCAACCAAATCCAATCCATTTACATACTTTTTAGGCCCATATGCATTAGAGTCATTTTTGCATTCATATTAGGTCCATCTAAATTTGAGTCCAAGTATTCATATTAGGCCCGCTAGCATTTGAGTCCATCTTAGGCCCATATAAGTCTAGTTAATTCATGTCAAAATCAAGGCCCATTTGCATCTTTATGTGAACCCTAGTCTATGTCAAGCCCAGTCCAAGTCTAATCCCAGTCCATTCCAATCTAAGTCCAATCCTAGCCCATTTCCAATGTCAAGCCCATGTGCATTTCCAAGTCTGACTTCAAACCAATATAGGACTAAGTCCAAAATTAGGTCCATATAAGGCCTAGCTCATTTCCTAAGTCTAATCCAGTCTATTTCTAAACCCATATAGGACGAAGTCCAAACCATTAAGTCTAGCGAAGCTAGCATCTCTTTTCCAAACCCGTATAGGACGAAGTCCAAACCATTAAGAGTAGCGAAGCTAGCATCCCTTAAAGACCATAATGGCATCCGTTGACCTAGCGAAGATAGTCACCCTTAAGACCATAACGGCACCCTTTGACCTAGCGAAGCTAGTCACCTTTAAGATCATAACGGCATCCTTTGACCTAGCGAAGCTAGTCATACCTTAAGACCATAACGGCATCCTTTGATCTAGCGAAGCTAGTCATACCCGAAGACCATAACGGCACCCTTTGACCTAGCGAAGCTAGTCACCCTTAAGACCATAACGGCACCCATTGACCTAGCGAAGCTAGTCACCTTTTAAGACCATAATGGCACCCTTTAGACCTAGCGAAGCAAGGCACACCTAAGACCATAAAAGCGCCCTCCGAGTTTAGCAAAGCTACTCCTACCTTACATCTATTGCAGTTCAAATCCTCGAGTCTAGCTAAGCTAGTCTACCCTAAGTCCATAATGGCCCAAAACCTTTGAGTCTAGCGAAGCTAGTCCATCTTAGATCCATCAAACCCCAAATCATCGAGACTGGCGAAGCCAATCACCCATAAAGTCCATAAAGGCAATCCATTAAGTCTAGTGAAACTAGCATCCCTTATCTTATAAAAGCCCAGTCGTGGAATCCAGTCTGCTTGCATAGTCCAGTCCAGTCCATGTCTGCATCTGCATATAGTTAGGCCCATGTCGCCATCATAACCATAATCATATCCATTTATAATCATACCCATTTATAACCATTTCCCATTTCCATTTCCATTTTCATTTCCCGTCTTCATTTCCCATTCCCATTTCTCATTTCGAAAACATTATTTCTTAAAACTTACAAGCGAGGTCCACTCGATTCTATTCATGACCGGTTGAGAGATTATAACTTAGGAATGCCTAAAGGAGGAACAAAATGTGAGCCTACTCTAAAGCTCATCAATCACACTATCACCACCCTGACTTCATTTAGAGTCATAAAATTACTTTTGACCGCCTTCACAATAGAGGCGCGATCACTTCCATAGGATCTACCGCCTTCACATTAGAGGCGTGATCACTTCCATAGGGTCTACTCGGAACCCTGCACCTAGAAGAAAATTCAAAAGGTGCAACCAATATTTCTATTGCGAATTCCAACAAAACAATGAACATTTGACATCTAGTGTCAAATACTATCAATGCACTGCGAAACATGGTCGATGACAACGGACTACTAATATTTGCTACAACGAGAATCAGCATCACCAACAACCCTTTTTGCGCAGTGCATCAACAATTCAAATGCTTAGTCTTTTATTTTTGGTTTCCTAGGATGAGTCAGAGAGTCCTTACCCTAAGCCATTTATGTCGTTTCCCATCGAGTCTATGTCACTGTAGGACTTCATCTATTATAGCCTTTCCATTTTTATTTCATTTTATTTTTCATTTTCATTTTCATTGGCCTTCCATCATTTTATTTATACTTCTAATTCAATGATGAAACTTTATTCACCTAATAATAATAATAATAATAATAATAATAATAATAATAATAATAATAATAATAATAATAATAATAATAATAATAATAATAATAATAATAATAATAATAATAATAATAATAATAATAATAAGAGATCTGAAAAAAAAATGGACATACTTTGGATCAGGATTTATTCGCCTCTTCCCTCCATCATCCATAATCGATAAACCATCATCTCCATTAGCCAAATAACCTTTCAAAATCAAAGCTCCACAATATCCTCCAAGCCTTCCACTACCTTAAACCAATAACTTGTGTGCAAGCCTCACTACATTAGAAAAAAAATCAATGTCAAGCAAAAATAAAAAAGTGAATTAAAAAAAAATTCAAAGTGCGGAAAAAAAAGAGGAAAAGCAAAAGAAAACGCACAGGACAAAAAGAAAAAAAATTCAAAAAGAAAGAGCCAAAGGCAAAGAAATAAAAAGTCAAGCTAGGGGCTTGCACACAAGTTCTACCCCTCATTCAAATCCTTCAATCCATCAAAACCTTAAAACCTATACAATCCAAATCCATGATCCTCCATTGGCCAAACCAATTAAACCTTCATCAAAACCTAAAACCTCAAGTCTTAAACCTTTCAACCCATCATATTCGACCCTAACTCCTTTTTCAAGGTATGTCCAAGCCCGCTAGGTTGAAAACCCAAAAGGGCGGCCTAGGCAAAAGTTAGGGCACGGAAAAAATATATATATAAAAAAAAGAAATCAGATCGAGAACTACGACTGGTCTAATTCCGCAAGGATACGTAGGAATCCTCATCTCGAGGTCCGACCGCTTCAATAAAGAAAAATTAGTCATGGTCTAATGATTTAATTTTCTAGAATTCAGAAGCATATTCTTTCTAGATCCTGACATAGACGCGAGTCTGAACCTTCGTTAAAGCCTTTTCCCACCTACATTCATTTGAGTCATAAATTTAAAATCTCTCCTTTTCCCTGAAAGACTCTCCGACAATTCCATGGTCTCTAGCGATATTTGACTTTGCCTGCATCAACTTCCCAAAGAAGAATCTCCAATGACAACTTTCAACATTCAAGACAGATCAACTACAGATCAAGTACATGCCAAATTCAGGGCAAGCTCACCCAAAGTGGGGGCTTCCTATATATGTGGTGGTTCCTCCAAATCAAACTCCCGAAGAGTTGTAATTTGCGGATCTCGTTTACGGACCCCAATTATTTACTAAAAACGATTTTCGAAAATCATTCTATCTATTTATGATCATTCTATTTCTCTACATATCCAGATCTCCTAGCCTTGCAAAACCCTGACCTTGCATTGCATTGCATACATCCTAGTCTTGCATAACCCTGACCTTGCATGACGTGTCAACTCCCTTACCTTTGCATAGCCTTAATCCTTGCATAGCATCTCATGCATCCTTAGCGAGTAAGTTTGCATTATTGCATCATTATGTGCTTAATCTAAGTTGTTTGCACCTATCTGCTAACATCTTCTTCTGTAGGTAATCAGATTGCTTGTAGTTATTGTCCTGCATACTAACTTTGTTTTGTAGAGACCGGCGTATATAGATCAGTTCTAAACTGCAGAGCGTTTAGAATCATTCTCCGTCCCGAAACCGTATACTTTGACTTTCGGTTTCCTGAACCTCAGTCAAAGTGGGGGCTTCTGTAAACACATAATCGTGTCTCCCCATTTAAGGGTCCAATGATAAAACATATCGCGGTATTAGTTGGCGCGACCTTACGGAAGAGCAATGCTAATAACCAATCCAAAATTGTTTTTTGAAATGATATTCTAAAGCCCAATTAATTATTCATGATGATTAATTGTATTTTAAGCCCATTAAATATTTTGATTCCATTTAAAGTGTTTTAAGAGCCCAATTAAATATTTATTATTTTAATAAATATTTTTATAAATTTTTATATTATTATCTTTGATAAATACTTTAAACATAAATCAGATTTTCATTCCGTAAAATTCAATCCCCGGATTTTAGGGATAGAAAAGTATCTTCAAAGGACGTGTTTAATAAAAAACTAGAATATACTGGAATATGCGCCGGACGCGGCGGCCGCGCTCAGCGCGCCACGTGCGTCCAGCACATTGGCTAGAACGCGTCAGGCGCGCCAATGAGCGCCTGACACGTGGACTTGTGACTCACACAGAGTCCTGCATCTGGCGCAGACCCTGTATGAGACGCAAGTTTCTTTTTTATCTTTTTAAACACGTGTTTACACGTGTGCAACCCTAATTGGGCAGACCACGTCAGGCGTACCGATGTGCGCCTGACGCGTGGACCTGCGCTTGCCACGTCGGATTGCGCCAGGCGCAGTAGGCGCGTGCGACGCAGTTTATTTCTGCCAATAAATATGGGCGGTTTCCCGAATCAATGACGACTTTTGAATTTTATTATTCACGAACACAAAAACTTACGATTATCTCCGAAACACACTTCGAATCTCTAAACACAAAATATTTTCAATACTTCATATTATTCTCCAGTTCCTGATCATACTACATTCTTGGTTCCACGATTGCTCTGCCTGAAGATCGTTGCGCTCTTCGACCTAAGCCGCATAAGTATAATTCCTGAGGACCCTTGAATAATTCAATTATATTTATTGCCTGGAAGTTACTAACAATTTATTCATGATGTAGATCTTTAATTAATAATCGTTCTACTGTATATTCTAATCCCTTTTCTATACTCTATTTTATATTCATATTCATATTATTATTATTCATATTTATATATGTATATTATATGCTTGCCTGATTATTCTATGCATATTATATAATTGTCCTGCTTTATTGCTTTAATCACCTACATGTTATTATTGCTAAACAAGACCTAAAAAACTATTCTAATATTAATCAGATAATATTGACAACCTGCTAGGTACCTTGTAATCTGATTGCTTAATAACATGTCACTAAAATTAGTCTTTTATGTGTTTCTTGAACCAACCTAGAGTAAATATTTTTAGGGTGTTTAAAATATTATATGATTATTCTTTTGCATAAAATCTGTAATGAATCCATATTTAGTAAAGGCCAGCAATGGGCAACATGGTTCCTGACTGTGTTGTACCCTCATCCCCGAACTCAACCTTTGGTTCATTTTGACCATTTATGGAGTCAGGACGGGGAAATCTACATATTTTTGTCCCTACGATTTCCCATATCCAATTAGGTTTATGATTCTTTCTTTAAAGAATTGTTGGCGACTTCTTTCAAAAACATATTTTTAATAAAACATTTACAATGGGGTAGTCAGATATAAATACGCGCTCACACCGCGTAGGCGAAATAAAAACACGCCTACAACTAAAGAGATTCTCATAGGTGATATATAGGTGATGAATCAAAAGGTCGACTGGGGGCACAATTAAAGAGTAGGGGAGAATCCGATATAAACAGGTTGATGTCTACATCATAATCAAACATCGGAACCTTCATCCTCGAATTCGAAACAAGAGGAAGCAAAATGAAGGTTCAATATGGCATTAGATGATAATTCTAATGCAAAAGATATGAACATATGCGAAAGGAAGTACAGGGTACAATTTAAGGATATAGAGGCTGATTTTCTCCCTCTTGAAAACCTCTCATATCACAATGGCCAAATGAAATTAATTTAAATAACACTACCAACTCCGATCAATTTTTCATGTCAAGCGCGTCTGAAATATTATAACACTTTCGTATTAGTTTAAATATGTTTTTATCAGTTTAAGATATATATATATATATATATATATATATATATATATATATATATATATATATATATATATATATATATATATATATATATATATATATATATATATATATATATATATATTAGTTTATGCATCCCTATATAAATTTACTTAATCGCCCATTAGACCAGTAATAAATCAACTACTCTACCAAAAAAAGGTTAAAAGAAAGTCAAACTCAAATATAATAAAAAAATGGGATATTATCTCAGATAACCCTGACTTATAGGCCTTTTTCCAATATAACCCTGACTTTGGCAGGCCTGTCTCCGATAACCCTGAACTTGGTTTTTGTCATTAAACTGGACGGAATTTGTGACGACGTTAAATAGACCCAAACTATGTTTGACTTTTGTTAACTTTATTTGGCGCCAGGTTTATGCAGGTGGTTAGTTGGTGACATTAAATGCGAAGAACTAAAAGGCACTTCATTTGATTTGGGAAATTTTGAAGGAGAATTACGAGCGATTTAGGGTTTCTCCAATCTACTGAACATCAACAAGAAAAAAGCATTGAAGCACTAAAATCGAGGCAGGAGAGGAATTTTCGAAGCCGCAATTCGTCTCTATTGAAGGTAACCATCTGTTTCCTTTTTTCTCCCCATTTTAATGTTTGAAATTATACAAAATTCGATCTTTGTTGTGGTAGAAAAACTTGATTTTGTTGTTTTATTGGATATGTGCTGATTTAGTAGGAATTTGTATTGTTTTTCTGTCATTTTAGGTTTGTAATGGATTTGGGAAAGTGGATTCTTGTGAAATTTGGGAATAGGGAATTTGATATTAGAATTGAAGATGTTGATGAATATGGGATTTTGCACTTCTTAATGGATTTAGAGGATGAAGGGTTAAAACAAGGAGTTTTTTGTCCTGCTTATCCTTACGTGTTCTATAGCCCAAATGGAGATGATTGCATGGTAGAGATAACAAATGAGGAGGATTTTGACAAGTATGTTGAAGTGTTATAAGTATTCGGAGGAAATAACATTATTTGTGGAGGACAGAGGTAGTCCTAGTCAAATTGTTTTGATGAGTAAGATGCTTACGGCAGCAATTGAAACCAAAAAATGAGAGGCTTGGGAGAAAGCTGAATTGGAAAGGCAGAGAGAGAGAGAAGAAGCTGAGAGGAGAGAGCAGAGAGAGAAGGAAGAAGCTGAGAGAAAAGAGGCTGAGAGAGTAAGAGAGGAGGAGGAATTATTTAGGCAGAGGGAGTTGGAGGATCTGGAGTTATTGAGGAAAGATCCTTCTTATGATGGGCCCGGTGTTTGGGATCTCGTATAATGTGCGGCCCATTGCTACGGAAGAACCTACAGCCCAACCTAATATTTCCTCAATCCCAAATAAAGCCCAAACACCCACAAAAGTGAAGCACACTGCTAGGAAGAAGGTCAAGCCCAATACCCAACCTCAATCCAAGCCCACTACCCAACCTCAGCCCAAGGCCCAACCTGACCCTAAGCCCAAGGCCCAACCTGACACTAAGCCCAAGGCCCAAGCTCCCCAACCCAACCAAACTCAGACTGATTCAACTTCACATGTTGAAATTGAAAAGCAACCACAGAGCATCCCAAAGCCATACCAAACCACTCCCCAACCCACTCAACAAAGTTCAAATGAACAGCACTTTCCTGAACAGAGCTTCCCTGAACCACTCTTTTCTACTGAAAACCCAAGTCAGCCCAATCCCACTCTTGAACAACCAACCCAGACTAGCTTTTATCAAACAAGCAAGAGGCATGAGAGACCTAAAAAAGTGTCTAGGTCAACAGCCAAGAAATTAGGTGTAGTTTTCACCCCTAGCTACACAAAAACTGCTGCACAGGCTAAAGAAACTGAAGGGGTGAGGGCAAAGAGGAGAGGCAGGGCTGAGTGTTCTAGCAGAGGGTTGAGTGAGGGTGAATCAGAGAAAGAAGATGAGGAGACTGATGATGTGTCATTCCATGAGGAAGAGATTAGTGATAATGATGAACCTGAGGATACAAGTCTGGTGAATGAGAGTGATTTGGAGACTGAGGACATTCTTGAATTTGATCCAAGTAGGGCTAAGGACTGGGTTTATGAAGGAGATGGGATTAACCCAAACTACTTGCAAAGGGTTTACAAGAATGGAGTGATTTATGAAGATATGGGATGGAGGAAGATTAAGCTGCGGGTTTGGCAAATTTTTTTGGACAGAGAACATTTTCTCTCTGTTTTGAATGACTATTGTGTGCGGGGGGTTTGATTTACCGAGGGAGAAGGTTGAAAGTAATAGGTTCACTGCCTCATGTAAGGATGCTGAGTGTCCATGGAGGATCCATGCTAGTGAGCTCCCAGATGGGGTTACATGGGCAATCAAGACCATGACTGAAAACCACACTTGTGATAGGTTAGAAGGAAATCCAATGGCAGGGATTAAATGGTTGGCAAGTAAGTTGATGGATGAGATCAGGGCAAACACAGAAGTGCCTATTAGAACACTAGAGCAGTTAGCAATGGAGAGATTTGGAGTGTCAGTTCCAAGACCTACTTTGTACAAGGCAAGAGCCCATGCTTTGTGAGTATCATTGAAGGTGACCATGATGAGTCATACACTAGGCTACCTCGCATACATTCAAATGGTGAAAAAAACACACCCTCATGCTCATGCATTCATCACCGGGCACACGGTTTGAAAAGGGGACCAGATCCACCTCGCTTTTCAAGAGGATGTTTATAAGCTTTGATGCCCGGTTTAAGGGGTTCATAGGCCGGCAAAGACCTCTCATTGGGGTTGATGGTTGTCATCTAAAGGGGAGTCACAATGGTGTGCTCTTATCTACCGTTGCCTTGGATGGAAACCAGGAGCTATTCCCTCTTGCATATGCCATCACGGTGATGAAACAAAGGAGGCTTGGAGGTATTTCATGAACTGCTTGAAGTTCACATTAAGGGAGAGTGAAAGGCAAGACTGGACCTTCATGAATGATAGGCAGAAGGGGGTTGAGTCAGCCTTAGCAGAGTTCTTCCCAGATTGCCAGAGGAGGATTTACAACAGGCATTTGTTCAAGAATTTTTCAGTAAGTCTCTACCCCTCCCTGTTGTCAATATTGTGTTCTACTCTTCCCAATTTGTGATGTAGTAATTGTGTAACAGGGTGAGTTCTCTGGACCTCATTATGAGGCTTATTTTTGGCAAGCATGTGATGCATACAATGAGTATGTATTTTCAAAGGCAATGGGGAAGATTGCAGAGTTAAGCATGGAAGCATATCAATATTTGATGAATATTGATTTGAAGATGTGGGCAAGGTTTAAATTTGATACAACCTTAGCTTCTGATGACAACACTAACAACTTCACTGAGTCTTTCAATGCCACACTTGGGCTTGACAGAGTGAGGCCTATCCTCAGTCTTGCAGAAGGTTAGAAAGAACCTTGACATTTATTTCCCTTCTTTTTTTTTGACATGTCCTAACTTTGATTCTTGTTCATACATGCAGGGGTGAGAAGAAGTTGCATGATAAGGATTGCTAAAAGACAAGAGGAGGCTGAAGGTTGGGCTGATGGTGACATCACTCCTTATTGCAAAAAACAACTCAGATTGATGAATGATGATAGCAGGTTCTGCAAGATATTTGCCAGTGGAAGGGGTCAGTTTGAAGTGCTTGAAGACAATGTCCAATATGCATGTGTGGACGCTTTCAGTTGACTGGAATTCCTTGTTGACATGCCACAAGAGTAATTCACCACAGGAGGGATCAACCTAGGAATTATGTGAGCCACTACTATTCTGTGCAAAATTACAAGGCCATGTATGGGCTAATCATCTTTCCTATAACTGACCACACTCATTGGCCTACATTTGATGTTCCACAAATTGAGCCCCCAATCCTTAAAAGATCAGTTGGGAGACCACCAAGAAATAGGAGAAGAGAGAAGGGAGAACCAAAGAAAGGAAAGAGGCAGGTCACTATTAGGTGTTCAAAGTGTAAGGAGTTAGGGCATAACAAAAAACATGTATGGGTGGTTTGACACAAAAAAGCAAAAAAAAGAAGCTGCAAAAGTGGGAAAGCAACAAGAAGAAAATGCAGCAGGGCCAAGCACCTTTCAAAGGATGGGAACAAGACACTCCCAGAGACAAGCTGAGGCAAGCTGCTCTGATGGAGGAACACAGGCCAGCACACAAACTTTGGGATCACAAATGGACAAAGGAAAGAAGAAGCAGAAGTTACAGTAGGTGTTTCTTAGCAACTTAGGGGGGTTTTTTGTTGGGTTTGTATGAACTGAATTCTGTTATGTAATGGTGCCTAGAAATATGGTGTTTGTTATTCACCAACAAGTAGTGCTGTTATGATGTATTTTGACTTTAATTGTGATGTCATAACTTATATTTCAAATACACATATTTTGGAAGCAGTACTGCTGTTTTAATGACATAATTTATGGTCTTCAACAAATTTTTGCAACAACAATATGCTAATGACAAAATAACTATTTTCCATTCATAATCTTGCCAATGGCAGATTTACATATTAAACTACAAAATACATCACATCCATTCATAATCTTCCATCGCATTTCAAATTCTAACACATTTCCTTACATTTTAAGAAGAACTAAAACTATAAAAACACATAAACCCAAAACCATACATTTCACCATTAACCCCAACTGAAATATGCTTTCGTCAACTTTCTTCATAACCCAAGATAATTCCCTTCGCATCTCAACATAATCAGACCGAAATTGCTCCCCATTGCCATTGAAAGTGATTGCTTCCTCCCTTAGTCGTGGCACACACCACTCGAAAAAATCGCACTCTTTGCAACGATAATAAAGCTTGTTAGGGTTATCCCTAGATTCTGAAATCCTCAACTCAGCCTTGCGCGCGATTCTGCATCTGCATCTCTTGTTCTCGTACTTCATATTTGCTAAAATACCTTCCACTTCCCTGTTCATTTTGGAATTAGGGCACGAATTTGGACAAAGGTTGAAGAAGGTAATGAGGGTGACCAACTACTTATAAACCTGGCGCCAACCAAAGCAAAAGTCAAACATAGTTATGGTCTATTTAACGTCGTCACAAATTTCGTCAGGATTAATGACAAAAATCAAGTTCAGGGTTATCGGAGACAGGGCTGCCAAAGTCGGGGTTATATTGGAAAAAGGCCTATAAGTCAAGGTTATCTGAGATAATATCCCTAAAAAAATTAACTAAAATGTTGGAGGCAATTAAGTAATAATTGAGCCACAAAAAAAACAATTGAGCACAAGACTTAGTACATTTTTTTTGGACAAAGCACAAAACTTAGTACATTCATACTGAAAAAAGTACAAAAGATAATTATGTCAATCAAATATTTGATCAATCAATACACAATCAAGAATTACATCAAAAAGGAAACTACAATTATAGACACATAATCGTGTCTCCTCATTTAAGGATCCAATGATGAAACATACCGTGGTCTTAATTGGTCCGACCCAAGGGCAGAGCAGTCCGAAGAGCCAAAACTATTTTAAAAGTGTTAAAATCGTATTTTGAGCCCAACTCTTTGAAAAGCCCATTTAATTATTCATTGATAATTAATTGTTTTATTTAAATAAAATAAATCTTTTCAAAGATATTTTATAATTAAAATCGGATTTTATCCCGTAAAATCAGATTTCCGGAGTTAAAAGATAAAAGAAAATCTTTAAAACGCATTTTTATCAAAAAGATGTCAAAACGTGTCAAAAGCAGGGCGGTGCGCTTAGCGCACCAGCGTGCGCCGAGCGCACAAGCCTGCGCCAAGCGCTCCCTAGTGCGTCAAGCGCACAAACCTGACACGTAGACCTGTGTGTCACACATAGTCGTGCGCCGAGCGCACTCCTCTGTGTGATGCACTGGTTGTCAATTTTATCTTCTTTAAAGCGTGTGCCACGTGGGCGCTGTTGATTAGTCATGTCGTGTCAGGCGCACCAATGTGCGCCTGACACGTGTGATTGTGCGTCATACAGCCACTTGCCCCTGGCGCAGCGGGCGCGTGAAGCACAGTTTCCTTTTCCCTATAAATACTCGTCGATTTTCCGAATTAAAAGACGGATTTTCATATACTTTAACAATTGATTTTTACATACTTTTAGACATACATACATACAAGTTCAGATTTCCAGGCTTCACGATTGCTCGTCCCGAAGGTTGTCAATCTCTCATACCCAAGCCACGGTATAATCCTGAGGGTCCTTGAATAAATTTATTTTTTTTTATTGAAGTTACTAACTGTTTCTTTCATGATGTAGATCTATAATATAAAAATCGTTCCTTTGTACATTCTAATCCTCTTTCTTTTTTTATTTATTTTTATATATTATTATATGCTTGCCTGATTGTCCTACATGCCTTTTTTATCACCCACATGTTATTTTTGCTAGTCAAAGACCTAAAGAACTGTTCTAATATTAATCAGATAATTTGGACAACCTGCTAGGTTCCTTGTAATTTTGATTGCCTAATAACATATCACTAAAGAATAGTCTTTTATGTGTTTCCTGAACCAACCTAGACTAAATTATTTTTAGGGTGCATGAAAATATTATTTGGTTATTCTATTGTATAAAAATTGACATGAATCGATATTTAGTAGAGGCCAGCAATGGGTGAATGTGGTTCATTATGACCGTGTTCGTACCCTCACCCCCGAACTCAATCTATGGTTCATTGACCATCTATGGAGTCAGGACGGGGAAATCTACATTGGATAAGTCCCTAATTTGTCCCTACGATTTCCCAATATCCAATTATGTTTATGAGTCTTCCTTCAAAGACTTGTTGGCGACTTCGAAAACATTTTCAATAAAACCTTAACAATGGGGTAGTCAAATACGCGCTCACACCGCGTAGGCGAAATAAAAACACGCCTACAACATCATTTAACAAAGTGAAATGATATAATTAACACAAAAAACTTTGTTGATAAAAATATAAGAAATCCTAAATAAATCTACGGAACATTTATAAACACTTGTTATCAGTTGATGAGCATATATATCCGTTTATAAGATGTATCTATAAGTTTAAGAATAAACCTTCTACCTCTTCCTCTCTCCATCTTTCTCCTCCCCATCTTTCTCCTCTGTAAAAACTAAAGTTTTGGGGTATTACACTCTCCTCTGTCGAACCCCTCCCCCCTCCTCAAATCAGTACCAAAACCTCGCAACTCAATTCTTTTTTTTTATGTCATAAATCAGATTTTCTCTCAGCTGCTGCTCAATCAAAGTTTTGATCACCTCTTCCTTTGGCGTTGCCGCTGGTCTGTGCCCTCTCGCCACTGCTTGGTGGCGTCGCTGCAACCATTGTTGGTGCTGCTTGTTCTTGTCGTCGCTGCTCAGCTGATGGTGATGATGTTTGAATCTACAAAAAAATCTAGAATGCAACTTTTGAATCTGGTAGAGAAGGAAAAGGGAGAAGGAGATCTGTCTCAGGTCATAACCAAGTTCTTACGTCAATTATAATGTAAAAGTATCACATTTTTATCGTATAAAGTGTTGTAGTTAACTTGTTATCGATTATCACTTTGTAGTTTACTCATTTGCTCTAATAAAATGATAATCCCTTCGGTTTTATTAGTTTACCTATTTCTTTGGGCACAGAGTTATAGGAGAAATAGGTATGTGAATTCAAATTAGTAGGTGTACACGTTTGTATGGTGAGGAAGATGTGCACGATGAACATCAAGCACTAGGTTATGAACATAAAGACCAATACCAATGAACATATACTAACAGAGATGTACATATGTTCATTTGGGCTTCTACTATGCATACGTGTGTTCATTTGACTTGTTATTCATGTACATTTGGCTTGTTAGTCATGTACATGTGCGCACCTTCCTCACCATACAGACGTGTACACCATCTACGGATTGGTATGTGAGTCATAGAAGGAAATATAAGGTATTAATTTATTGACATATTGTATTTGAAGTTAATATTGCGGCCAAGAAAAGTATAGTCAGAATGTAAAAATAATAATAAACAATTGGTGGGATCATTTCAAAAACAGAAAAAAAAAGTAGATCAACTAATAAAGGACAATAGAGAAAGAAAAGTGGGTAAGCTAATAAAAAAACCCAGAGGGACGGAGTAGTAACTAATAGAGTGTTTACAACTTTTGACCAGGATATAGGTAACTAAGACCAACTACTATTTTGGAAAGGACTTTATATATTTGTTGAAACATGTTAGTAGCATTAATAAGCGAATGAGCAAGGCAGTTCATGAGGTTGTGCAAGAGACTTATAGATATGGCCTCTCATTTTAGAGGACCACCCTAAATTTTGAATTTATTTCTTAATATCAGATTTTTTTTTTGTCAAATAGCATATTTTATGTCTTTTATTTTGTAAAATAAAACCTTTCATACTGATTTTTGTGAAATAGCACTGTTTAAATATGTGTTTTTTATAATAAAAAAATACACATTTTGGCCGAATTCTAGCCAAAATGTCAACTTTCAAGCATTTGACTTATTTTTCTCTCTTTTTAAAACATGAAACACATACTCTCTTTTTTAAATCTTTTTTCTTCTTTTTCTCTCACCTAGCTACTCTCTTCCTATGTTTGAGTATTCTCTTCATATCTTCTTTAATGTTATTTCTCTCTCCTCAATTTCTTTCTTCACAATATCATATGCATAATTTCCTTTCCCTATTTTTTCTCCATTAATAGAAACCTCAATTGTTTTCTCAACATTTTAAATTGGTATTTAGTTTTCTTGAACTAGGTTTTCCTTAATTCAAACAGGTTTTTTTTTCATCAATTGATTGACTTTCTTGCATTTCTTCTACCTTTTGCTAGGAAATGAAAGATCTAGAGTTTTCAATTTCAATTTCAATTTCAATTTCAAGAATAGCATCATTAGACCCAGAGGCACCTATGATTTCACTTACTGGGTTTTGGACGAGTTACAAAGAAGAGAAAACTCAAAACAACGGAAGAAGACGATATAACAAGAAAGAATAATAGAGTATGAATTTCACATTCCAAAAGGGGTAAAAGATCCAAAGTCAAATGCCTAAAAGTTGACAATTTGGAATATGGTCATTTCAGAAAAAATTTAAAAAAAATCATTCTTAAAAAGTGATTTTGTAAAAATCGAAATAAGAGGTACTATAATACAAAATAAAACACTCTAAAAGTGCTATCTAATAAATAAAGTTCCTTTGTTATAGTCACATTATCCTAATACCCATGCTTTTAGGCACTTTTTTTTTTGAAATTATACATAATAATTTTAATTTTAGAGGCTAATGCTAATAATTAGCACCGGCCCCCGCCTTTTTACGATGGCCGTGGAAATAAGAATATTAGCGATGGGATTTGGAAAATCTGTGAAGCACAACACCAAGCTATGCAGCACTTGTGAGAAAGGAAAATGAACTCTATTAGCACGTACATGGACCCACCTCTGCCCTCTCTTTTCCTTTCTCACAAAAGGGTTGCAGCCTTCCATCGATAGGAAGAGCAGGAAAACTCTGCATAGAGAACATATGAATATCAAGAACATGTCATTAACACTATGAAGCAAGAGGACTTTGAACATTTTGAATGACTCCTGTTAAACGATATTAATAGATTGATAAACATAGTAACTCGGGATTAGAACGATACTTTCATTGTCTGCCGCAACAACATAGTGCCTGTGGTGTCAAGGTTCAGCTATTTACAACAAATCCTATCGTAAGTCACGTTACTCAAAGGGTTCCTTCACCTTCCCAATTTCAACCCCACCATTTTTACACCGAAGAAAAACGATCCTACGAAAAATGTGATGCAATTGCAATATGAAATCTGTCATTGCCTCTTAGCTAGGGTCTTCTTCAATCCTCTGAGTATCTTGCCGAACCACATCAAGTTCATTGCAGCAAGCACTGCTGGCACAACAAAGACCAAAAAGAAGCCAAATACATGCATTTGGATAACCTGCAGTTTACGATCACAAACTTAAGTTCAGCATGTATTATAGTTTTGTTTGATATGCAATGTTGCATTCAAATAATACAAACTTAAGTTCAGCATATATTCTATTTCCTCCCACTTCCTCTTTCTCTTTCTTGTCTATTGCCCAATCACTGTCTCCGGCGTGGATGTTGGTGACAATGTATAGCTGTGGTAGTGCTATAGGTGTTAGCAAGGATACTTATTTGGGGTTGATGTAAAAGGGTTTAAAGGAGCAAAAATGCAGCTGCAACGGCACTTTTCTCACACATGGGAGCAGCATACTGGAGTTTGGCAGGATATTGATAGCTCATGCAAGGAGCGTTTGGCAGGATAGGTTAGTTATTTAGCAAAAATAGCAATTTGCAAGCAAAGTGGTCTCCTGATAAAATCTTTGAATTTACACTTCGTTAGGTTTTTCCATAGTTATTTAGCAAACATTGCAAGCAAACCCTGTTGCACAGCCTAGGAAAACAAGGATATTCTTTATCTTAGGAGTCACAATCACTCAATCAGCAGAGAGTGAGGGATAGCTCAGTTGGTTAGAGCTTCCCTCCCGGTTCCAGGTGATCCTGGGATCGATTCTCATCCCCGCCCTTGTGGCTCATTCGCACCAAAAAAAAAAACAATCACTCAATCAGCACACGAGGTTTTATGTGGGTTTTATTTTCTTTAAGAAGTTATAATTACTAAGGATTACAGTCAACTGGTAAGCCTTTATAGGCCATTGGACTGTTCTTTTCAGAGGGTGATTGATAAAAATTCAGTTTTCTCTTGCAGAATCATTTGCACAGTTTTATATCAATCCAGCCACCAAGGCATTAAAATACGGTATCTCTAACTTGAATTTTGGCCTGAATCCAGTATTTCAAATTCAAACTCTTAGATTTGATCCCCTCCTATTGAAGTTGTTAAGTGAAGTCCAAAATCTGCATGTTTCTATGCGTAAACTCCATGCGAAGACACAAGAGTGTGATTTGACACTGTGAGTGCCCATGACAAACAAACTATGTGAATTCCGGTTCTCTGAAGGGGATGGAAAATTGAGATGACACCACATGTGGACCAGGCCTCTCTTCTTCCCTTGTTTCAAAACATTAATAGTTTCTTCCCTTAACATCTTTGTGAGGAAAGATGTAACCAGGAGGAGCATATAGAAGGTTCATCCAGAATTTCACTTAAAGTTCTGCTATAAGAATTTCCAAGCGGAGATCAAAATTAATCAGGAATCTTCTCTTTTAAACTTCATACCTCGGTTTTGATTCTCACACCATAAATTTTGTATACAACTCCAAAAGCTTATACTCAAAATTCAAGCCACTTAACAGAGATATTACTTTGAGAGGTACTTAGGGTGTTGACAGTAATTAGAGATTTTATCAAAGCAGCTACTTGCACAAGAAACATACACATGAATGAAAAACAGCCATTCCATCAGTCAAATACAGATGAACGATGACATGATTAAAAATGGAGGCCATCACCACAAATCGGCAGTAAAAATCAAAAGCAGTTACCTGATGGTAGTGCAAGTAAACATGATAGAACATATAGACAAACAGCAGAATTCTTGCAACCTGCATCACACATCAGACTACATGTCAGGTCAAAGAGCATATACAGATAGTCAAAAGTAAGTGAAGCAATACAATGAGAATTGTTGGCAATCCATAACTTATACTTGTATCTACGCAGTTAACCTGAGGGATAAGGATACAATTTTAATTTAATGTCACTTCACTAGAAAAACTCTACTCGTCCTATTACTTGACAAATGTATAAAGCCTCAGATTCATGCGATAACTCATCCTTTCCTCAAGTTCTTTAAATTTATGAACAAGAAAAGAAAAAGTGATCTTTCAGAAAGGCATGTACTCACCAACCAGGCAAAAAAAATCACGATTCCATTAATAAGATATGCATGAGATCTCTTCAATCCAGCTGTATCAAGAAACCTTCAAATAAAAAGTAAGAAACAGTGAGCTGCAACCAAAACCCAGAAGTTCATACTTCCGTGAAGAACTTACCATCGCATATTGATTTCAGGTGTAGTAACCTCAGAAATGAGGACCATGAAGGTATAAAGTTGTCCTTCCCCAGAGAACATAGCATAAGCAACAGCGATTCCGGACAGAGAATGATGTATCACCTGGACGATGTGGTCAGATTGTGACTTGTGAGTGAAGAATGGCAAACAATTTGACCAATTACCCAAAAAACATTATGTAGGATGTGTTCTACGTGGTGCCCTTATCATCATTTATTTTCTGCTCACTTCCAAAAAAACCTTTTTACACTGTACCCTATTCCAAAATTTATAAGCCTATTATTTCCTTTCGCTTGCCATCAACTACTTTTGTTATAATGTGGTTTCGCAACACAAGTGATCCCTCCAGGCTCCAACAACAATTGTAACACTCCCCTTAGATAAATCATTCTCTACCTCATTTTTTCTTCCAAATCCTACTCGAACCCTATGGTACTTGAACATGGGTATAAATGTTAAATATGGGTACATATCCAAGTGTCCAACACGTAGAGGCTTAACATTTTGGAGATAGGGGCACTATCCTGAAATGGAACATGGACGCGGGGATATGACAGTCATAAAACATTCATTAAGAATACATTTTAACATTATAGATCGACTTGTTTGCTAGTTCTTGTTATAATTATGATCTCAAGCACATTTCTAAGCATAAAGCACATAGTTTTCTCATTCATTTCCCTCTTATTTTACATTACATCTCGAAAATCTTTGTAATTCAAGACAATCGAGGTGTTCGGATAAAGATAAACAATGAATTGTCAGGTAAGGTTCCATACCCTTATTGGAGTGTCAAGTGTCACAAACAGGATAAGTAAGCTGAATGAACTGTCGACATAACATAGGTGTTGTCCTTATTTTTAATCTCCTTCCCCCTCAAAGAAATAGATTTTTGGAAAGGAACGGCCTGGCTTCTTGGGAAGGACAACACTGATTTCTTTGTATGCATGAAGTACCGGTTTATGAGGAAACTAATCAAGGGGGTTTGTAAGATGAATAAATAAAGAAGATTTAGGGACGAAATTTTTTTACTATTCTATTCCAAAGAAATCCACACTATCTTTATTCATTGCTTCAAAAACCTTAATTAAGAAACCTTAATGAACCCATAAACTGATTCAATATTAGTGGATAGCCACCACTTGACTATAAACACTTAGGCAGTCAACAGCATTGATATAACTTATTTGTTCTCAAAAGTACATGGGTACAATGTAGAATATTAAAAAAGTTGAGCAATTGTATCGAAAATAAATAACACTCGCATCATGCAAAACTAAAACTCCGCCGTAAGAGACCAACTATCGTGTTTAGGTTTCATATTCAGTAGCCGACCCCAAATCATTTTGGGACTTTGTTGTTGTTGTTTGATTCAGTAGCCATACATAAGAACTCCTTCACTACCAAAGGGGATGTATCTCCCCTTTCATCTTATTTTTCCACTTCTTGCTCCTATGTGAGACCAAAGTGGAAATCATTTCAGGAAGCATGCCAATTACACTATAGAATTATTTTCATATACAATCATGACATTCTCACCTAAACTCCTATCCACTGGCATTCCTAAATGCAGAGCACATAGCTCGATTTCACAGTCGGATAAAATAGATTGCACCAAAAGCATTTCAACTAACAGTAACTTCATATACTTTTCCTATTCATCTCACCTTTTCCCCTCTCCCTTCTTCTTTCGCCACTATCATCATTTTAAGAAATTTAATGTCCAAACATTGAAATGCTTCTCAATTACTATTATTCATATAATATGTGAGCAACTTTCTTCAGCAACATGGTAATATTTTTTAAAATTTTGATGGTTCCTTTATTTTTCTTACGTTCAAAGAGCGATAATAGGCAAAGTCAACTTATTTCCTCAGATCCCAAAACCACTGTACGAAAATACTGCCCCTTCCAACGTTTGGAAAAGTTTGGGGCCACTCCTCTCTCCAAACTTTTAACAACCACACGCTTGTATTAGCTGATTCAAGTAGACAAACCTCTAAAAATAGAACTTCAATGTCTAAGAGCTCTTCAATCCGCTACCAAACAGGGCCATAAATAAAATCGACAATACTGACAAGTTAGACAGTAGGGGACTTATCATAATGTGCATATCTAGTGCCATAAGAGTAGAAAGACTAGGTTACCTCATTTCCAACTAGTAACCTTTATGCACAAATTCTTAAGTGAGTGAAAGTATTGTGACAATAAAGATAGACGAAAGTAGTATATATAAAAGAGGACATCACTATAAATTGATCACAAAATTAGGAAGATTTCACTGCAATGACCTTTTGTGGAATTCTGTTGTTTTTCCTTGGCTCTCTAATCTCTTTCAGCTAGAGCGTTCAATGAGATTGCCATGTGTACTCAGATTATGCAGACTTTGTTGCATGAGTGTGCAAATTGTTCTCCATTAAATAAAATATAGATCCTAAATGCAGCAATAGACTCCCTAGATGCAGTAAAACTTCATGAATCACACCTTTCTCACATTGCCCTTATTTTAATATTTTCCTCACCTCTCCACCACTCCTCTCTTTCTTCCACCACCTTTACTTCCTTCCTCCCTATTTTCACATCTTCCTCTCCCTCCCCCCACACCAAAAGCAACATTCTTTCTATCCCTTTTCCCCTGAACCAACCTCCTCCCGCTTAGGAATGGCAACATAACCACTGCAATCCCTTCTATGGTTTATAAAAAAAAAAGCATCATTTTTTTCACGGAAAGAGTGAGAAGGGGAGGAAGAGAGTAAGGATGCGAACAATGGAGAAAGAACGGTAGTGGTGAAGGAGAAAGAGATGGTGGCAAGGTGGTAGAAAAGAATGAGAGGTGAGGAAAGGGTGAGGGAGGTATGTGGTGATGAGAGAGTAGTAGCACTTGTGAAGTGAGGAGGGGAATGTCAAAAACAAGGGCATAGAATATTTTTCTACTTCAATGAGGATTTTATCTTCCGTTGATAATATACAAAAGGACGGTCTATATTGGTAGGCTGATAGGCAAAGAAAAGACTTTCTCAAAATTTTGTCATTTGTATAGATGCAAACTTGAATGTTTTCATGGGGAAAGCAGACAAAAGCTGGTTTAAAGCTTTATATTACGAAGTGGGGCATCAATAAACTAGTAAGAAGACAGTGATGTTGAGGCTCACTAAGAATGCTCCTCAATCACTCAAAATCACTAAAAAGACGAGTATTGGGGCCAATTATCAAAATCACTAAGAGATTACACTTTGGGTTGAATTTCACCAACATATCTCCCTAAACAAACATAATTCTCATAATATTTAATCTCATTATCTATGGAAATAAGGCAACTTTACAGCCTTAGACAAAGCTAAACACTGGATTAAGACTAGTACTAAGCAAACTAAAAGGTTAGTCAATGGCTATTCTAAACCAATAAAATTACTATGAACTAAAGCCTCTCAAACTAATGCCTAAAGCAGGACATCTTTAAACCAGCCACATTATTCCCAAAAATTATATAAACCAGCCATCAACTAAACAGAGCAGCAGTAGAGGAAAGAAACACCAAGCAGTAACAATATCGTAAGCACGAAGCCACGAACAAGCCCATTTTAAACCAATGGCCACAAAGTGCCAAGGCAGCTGCTAATTAGCGGACCTTGCAAAGAGCAGTACTTACTCCAATGCCCAGCAACAAAATGCACCAACTTGCTGCAGCCTACACAAGTGCACAAGTATTATCTTGCTCATGGATCACTGGATCATATCAAAGCTAGGTAAAGTCCATATGTTTTTGTGACTTTTGTCTCATCTGCAGACGGACAAAGCGGGTAGAATTATTCCTTGCTCTTTCTGTCTTAGAGTGTAAGATTGTAGAGCAAGTAAGTAAGACATTAAAACTTACTCCCTACTCTCTCCGTCCCTATTCGTATGCACCATTTTCCATTTAGGGATGTCCCTTAACATATGTTCCCTAACAAATATGGTTATATCCCCCCCCCTCTCTAACTCTCATTAATTCTGAATGGTCCCACAACTTGTTCATCAACTCCACTCAACCAAATATTAAAAGCCGTGCAAACTGCCATGGGGTATACAAATAGGGACAGAGGTAGTATAGCGGTAAGAAGTCACATTTAAATAGAACTATGTACCCCCAGCCTCTCACTATGGTTAGTCAATGGTTATTTCCACTTTTAATGCTAAGAACAATTTGGAAAGCATGTGTTGCTTTTCCATGAGAACAATTAAAGATAGTTAATGTATTCAAGCTAGAGGTTTGGCACTGAGGATAAGAGAACACTTGTTAATACTTCCTCCATTTCCTTTTTACTTGCAACATAGCTCCTTGGCACCCAGTTTAAGGAGAAGATTAGAGATGGTAAACCGACGAATTAATCAAAATAATTTAAGCCTTAACATCCTAACTCATCCCTCTTACCGCTGTTTAACTTATTTTGATTAATTTATCCGTTTACCTTCTCTAATCTTCTCCTTAAATTGTGTGCCAATGAGCTATGTTGCAAGTAAAAAGAAACGGAGGAAGTATATATGTAACACATAAGGAAACATCTGATATTGCAGGCCACCTCAAAGTGGAAAAATATAAGCAACTCAATCCCTGTTGATGGTAAGATGCACTCACTCAAAGGATGGCATCAACCAACTCTACCAAGATGATAGGTCCTAACACCAACACAGGTTTAGGCCTATTTGGAAATTAGTTCATTACTTGAGTCAAAAAGGGACTTCATAAGCCAAGGAGACTATACAATAATATAAATTAATACTTCCTCCAGTTTCTTTTACTTGTTCCACTTTGACTTTGTGCATATCACATATCCCATTTTGACAATAGTGATTTACGGATACCCCTCCCTTTTTTTAAGTTCTACTCACTATCCATTAAATTTTGTTTTTTTAAGTTCTACTCACCTTTATGCCATATCTAGCGTTCATCCTCTTATACCCTAAATGCGCCATAACATGGGACCCAATTCTACTCTCCTCCTCAAAAGTAACTAAAAGGATAGTGGTCCTTTTTTCCGATGCTATTAAATAAAGGGATTTGTCTCAATGTATATTTTCATATATAAACCTTTTTATAAGAAATAGGTAATAAAAAATATTAATAGTCAAAGTTGTGCATTAATAAACATAAAAGTGGTACGACTACAAAAACAAAGGAAGTATAGAAGAAATTAGAGCAAGCAGAGACTCCAATGTCATGGACAATCCCTCAAATGGGTGGAAAAAACATATTTCTAAGTTAAATTTCATCTTCAATGCACTGAGAACAATATTCATTTCAAGTCCAAAGTTTCAAAGACTAAGAGTATGTGAACTATAAGGAACGTAAAAAGCAACAAGATATATCAATCATTGTAAGACATTAATTGTTTAAAAGACAAATTCCTATGTTAGTTGATTTTTTTTATATAGGCAAGGAAAATAGGAGAATTAATTGCTATGCTAGTTAATTAACTAAAGTGACAAAATTGGTTTATGACCAACTGACCATTGATCTTCAATTCTTCACCCTTGATCAATGCCATGATCTGACCATGAAAAGACTCAACTTTAGATGACGAGCTATGACGTGGAATACCAAGCCACAAAGCATGTTTTTAGTTTACCAAAATTGTCAATTCTATCATCAAGTGCATGAATTCGTCTTAATCCTATCAAATGCAGATCTCTATACTTCCCTGAGCCCTTAGATCAACAGACATGTATATTCAAACATTTAAAATAAATACATAATGTCATGTTTCCTATAGTTCAATATAAGACAATCACAAAGACATTATCATCAGGTAACCAGACGTTAATACCACTATGCTGCTATCCAGACCTCAAGAAACTAATCCTGTGCTCTGTTGGAAAATAAGAGGATAGCAACCAACTCTTGAGAGTTAATTTCTTTATATATTGACAAAGGAGAGGACATGCAGAAAGAAGGAAAAGAGAGATAGACTGAGAGAGAGAGAGAGAGAAGGAATACAAGAGAAAAAGAACTTACATACTCTATTCCACCCAAAGAAGGATAAAGCCACATGATCATTGCAAGGTCTGCAATAAAGTACCCCACAGATACCTGTCAAATTTCATATCCAAGTTACCACAAAAAAAATACATTCTACCAACAGGAGAAATATAGAAATAATTTAATATACTGTCATCTTGCAAGAAATTATTAAAAGCTAGGAATCCTACAAAATCTAGCTTCTAGCTTGCAGTTCCATTTAATCTTCTTATCTTGAGAAAAGGATAAATAAATTTATTATAGAGGGAAAGATATGCAAAGTTGAAAAGGTGTCTTGAAAAAGAAACAGTTTCAAACCCCCTCCCATCCTTTCTTTTGACAATGAAAATTCCATTATATTAGAATGGATATAGCTGAAGCTCACACAACCAGTAACAGAAAGCATGACTAATAGGCGAATAGCAACACCTGCCATATATAGGGCATGACGGCAGGTAGATTGTTAGCCATGTAAGTAGCAGCTCAGGTATGAGGCTAGCCAACAGCACTCACAATTCACAATGGAGGATGGGGATATGAATTTGGACAAATTCAAAGTCCAATCCCAACCCACCCAACTAAACACTCACTAACATATAACTTTTATTCTCATTGTTAAGGGTGATTATGAGTCTGACATGTTCTCGACTCGGTCAAAGTTCGATGAAAGCTCGGCTCGCTATGGCTCGGCTCGAGTTCGAGTTCGGCTCGAGACCTCAACGAACCGAGCTGAGTTATGACAAGCTCGGCTCTAAAAGCTCGTGAACAGCCTCGATTAATTCTTTATATACGGAAATATTGTATTGTGTAAGTATACATAAATATATTTATTCTAGATATTACACAATAATAAGTTAATAGTTTTATTCTCAAAGAATAAACTCAAAAAACAAAAATATTCAAAAAAGAAATATAGAGACGACGAGTAAACTAAATATAATAATAGGTCAAGCTTGTTCGTGAAAAGTTCGATAACGGCTCGGTCAACGTTTGGTTAAAGCTCGGCTCGGTTCGTCAAGTTTCGAGCTCAACTCGAGTTCGAAGAAACTTAAATGAACAAGAGCCGAGCTAATAATAAGAGTTCGGCTGAGCCTAGCCGAGCTACTTTGAAATATAGGTGTTTCAGCACACAAATTTCAGCAACTAGAGGGCAACCCTATGGCATCAGTAAGTGTTTGACTTTCCACCTACTCATTAGTGTCATAGTGTGTCAATTGGAAACTTGTACCTGCTACAGCTAACACACAAGTGATAGAATTAAAAAGCTGATGTCTCTATAGACATATAGGAGCCTCCTTCTATAACGATCCACTAAGCCACGTATTATAACTTTCGGTCTAACATGAAGTTGTGATTTGAATTTCAAATGTGTTGTATTTAGGAGATATTTAATTTATTTATTTTCTTTGTTTCAGACAAACAAGCAAGCCATGTAATTTGGTGACTAAAGGGCATCCCTAATTGGCCAAATTGATATAAAGGATACACCATATTGTCACTTTGGTAAATAAAAGAAAATTGTGCCGCCTGATTTTTAAAATAAAATGTAAATCATTGCCACGACACTCTAACAACAAAAAAATTGACAAATGGACCAATTTTTGGTGCACGAGGTTGTAAAAATAGCACAATTGTTTCAAGTGACTCACTTCCGAAATCGGGTATTGTAAAGTAAGTGTTTAGAGATACATTAAGGGTTCCATAAGTAAGTTATACAACTCACAAATTCAAGCATTGAGCTCCGCAGGTGTGTTAAGCCTCCTTCAAGCAATAAGTTTAGCATGATCTCTTCTTTACTCTTTCATCTCTCCCTCTTACTCAAAGGCACATGCAATCACAATTTCACATTGCTTATGGTGATGGGTGGTGGATTACTTGGTGATTATGGTGGTTGCAAGTCCTTGGTTTGGAAGCCGGGAAAAGTGGCAGTTGTGAGGAGTAAATGTGTTTTCTGAAGGGAAAGCTTAAGACAATTCATGAGGCGAGGGCCAGTGGCATCCCAGGCAATGACAATGGTGGGCGAGTCATGGTAGGGCCGTTGGTGGTGGGGTTTGCAAGAGCATAAAAAGGAGGGTTTGGTTGTTGGGATTAGATTGAAGTGCATTAGAAGGTGCCAGTGGTGGGGTGTTAGATTGGTGGAATCAAATGGTGGGGATCGGGTTGAGATTAAGGTGGTGGTTCTCGAATAGTGACGAGGCATTTGAGGTCATTGTTATCCGTTGGATGGGGGGATTAAGTTCAAGGACATGAAAAACCAGTGGGACTTAAAGAATTATGTAAAGGATCCAATGGCTTCGAAAGAATTGAACGAGGAAATGGGGAAAGGGAAAGAAAAAACTTAGTCAAACACTATCTAAGAGATACGGAGGTTTGGATTACCTCTTTCTATCCTAAAGTAAACCCTTCACAACAGATAGCTTCTAGAAACACTAAACAGAATGAAGCTTAAGATATGGAAAGAGTTTGAAAAGCAGTTTTGGTTTAGATCAAAATAAAGATCTAGGAGCATACTTTATAATGGTGTCATAAAATCATCGTAGTTGGCCAAAGCATGGATTATGCACTAGGGTGCACAGTGCTCATTGTCACCCTAAAGAACATACCATTCATATAAAAGAACATGAACTTTTTTTCAATAACTTTTCAAGCTAAAAAGAACACACGATTTAAAATTAAAAAACATGTAAATCTCCAATTATAAAAGAACATAGGTCGTAATGAAAAGAACATATTGTAAATGAACATCTAGTTTTGTTAAAAGAACATACCTTTTAAATTCAAATTTGAAAAAAGGAATCTAAGAAACAAGCATTCAAAAAAAACAAGTTGCAAGATTTAAGGAAACAAATAACAACATTTTTCTTAGAACCATTGACTCTTAAAATATTAAACCTACGTCGTTTAGCACAGGGTGCACCATCCTCTATATGCACTTGGGTGCATGTTCCTATTTGCGGTAGTTGGCACAACAAATTCTATCCGCCAATTACAGCCACAATCAGCTAGTATGTATCTATGCGTTTTCTCGATAAATATTATGTGTTTCAGCCAGTATTTACATCCATATGAACACATAGGCTTCATTTCTTCAATCATTGAAAAAAACGAAGCTAAAATATCATTTCATATAAGGGCTAATAACTTCACACAATGACTAATTCAAATAAATGCCAATAGGTTCTCATAGGGGCCAATAAGGTTATATTGGGGCTGCGAGGTTCAATTCACGGCTATAATAAATTCACATGGAGGGTTTACATGTTCAGATAAGAGTCAATAAATTCATATAAGGAGCTTTCAAATGAAAAGAAAGAATGTTAACAAGTAGGAGAACATTTGCCGATTACATAGATTGAAAGGCTCCTTAACTGATTGTAATCACCTTCTTGTAAGTTGTAACAACATTAAACATGGAAATATTCAAGCAAGAAACATAATATTCACTTTCAATTAACCTATTGAGGTTGCTTGATGACCAAAACTTCAATGCATTATTTGGACAACACTCTCATCACCTAACCGATTCAAAACCAAGATAACCACCCCCACTAAAAACCCATCAAAAATTTGCAAATAACCACTTGGCTACAAGGTTAACAACACACCTTCCAAGAGAATCAGTTCCAAACAAACAAGATCTCATCTTTGTTATGAGTGCTCCAATAGACAGAATGTAAATTGTAAACTACTCTTCATCCCTTAATAAGTTTGATAACTTCCCATATCCAAGTCGTAAACATGAGATTCTAGATTTTGAGAGAATTCATTGAATGCAGGCCCTTAGAACTCAGGAGACACAAAGGTAACCTATAGAACATATTACATTTTAAGTAACTCATATTGAGTTCAATACCCTTGAAATGAGATAAATACGAAAGGGTCTTTCCAAGGCCGGAAAAAGATGTGTCAATCAAGACACAAGTATCGAAATGAAATGTTACAAAGCCCGTCACACAACGCAAAAGCCAGCCCCCAAAAGCTAGTCCATGATTAAACCCCAAAACTAGAGAACCAAATCACATCAGTCACAAGGACCCAAGTAAGTTAATATGCCCCATCCCACAGAAAAATATATCCAGAAAACATAAGGCTAATATGTCTACGGACAACACAAGTCCTTTATGAATCATATATTGGAATGGATGGTATTGAATGACAATTAAAAAAAAAAGTTTCTAAAACTATGAAATTCACTGCCTTTACTCGCAGGGGAGGGGGAGGCATCAAAAGCAAGGACCTACTTTGAAAGAAATCTTGAGAAAAACTTTTTTAACACATGGTTGACAAGCATAGCTTTATAGCTTCTTTATTGCCTAACTTGTATAAACAAAACAATAAATTATCAATATGAAGCAAGACCTACTATCGCCGTTCCTCCTCCCCCCCCCTTCACCCTCAAAAAAGACATACACGCAGATAGACAAACTGTACTTGCTAAGTTTCCCAGCATGACTCTTACCCTACACCATTCAGTCCCCAACACGCTCCCACTTAGCCATTCACTCCAAAACAGAAGAGTTCACCAATGCATACAATCACATGCTTGCTGCACCATCAGAAGCCACAACATAATTCAGCAACCAAAACTGAAAACTTTTCACCAACTTCCATGTCAAAAATTGTTCAAAGGAGATTTCCTGTAGCCTCACTAAAGGTCAAATACTTCCTATCCCACTAGTATTATCATACTCTCAGACTATAATAAAATACACATCATATGTTAGCAGGTCAATCTTCAGGAGACAAAACACTTCCTCATAAGTATCAATCACTAGCGAATCTTCAAGCCGGAAACTAGGCAACTCAAATGAGACCAAAATTTATTGATAAAAAACAAGAAAAGGTTTTCAGAATATAAGTGCAATGGAGGAAGCAAAAGAAATTCAAGAAAAGGACATACATAAGCATGGTATCTCAAGTAAATTTCATATTTGTCTCCATCTTTCTCCGCACTCTAGTAAGTACAAATGTTTGAGCACTTAGAAGAATCAAAAGACAAACAAATGTCCGAATCATTGTAGGTTTCTACAATCAGTATAGTAAATAGGAAAACTTGAACAAAAAAGTGAGCACCTGCAAAGCTCTTTCACGCTGAAAGAATTACAAGCATGAGAAATTAGACAAAAATATAACGATCACCATGAGCCTAACACCCTAGATACAAGATGGCACACAAAACTAACTATCCAAGAATGAGATCACTCCCTTCAAACATCAAAATTCATAAGTCGGCATTGACCGACTCATACAAGCTAAATCTTCTAATCGATCATTAATACTCAAAGTGTATATTGTCTCGAGTAGGACAATATATTGTTCTCACTCAGTCAAAATCAACATAAGATAACTCTGAGGCCTAGTTTCCTGCAAACAATTTCTAGTCACAAGATATATATGGAAGTACTTGCAGCAGGGAAGAGAGGACAATATCATTACATTAATTATACACACAAATTCTTCCAACACAACGCTGAGCAAAAGAATACATTCATGGCAACTAAATATTGATGTATGTAATGTAGGAATTATAATGAAAGAAAAAGAGTTTAGTAAGCACAGGCGAAAAATAAACACTTACTCCTAGAGTGAAAGTTGAAAGTGTTGAGCTACGGAATGTCACAAAACCATTTGTTTGAAAGTCAGCATATAGGTCTGACCAGAAAACAAAATATAAAGACATAGCTGCAATGAAAAGGGCATGAACTGTCGAGATGCCACTGCCAAACAATCAAAGATAATTAGAAAAATAAAAAATAAAAAAAATTGCGTGAAAAGTTACATAATATTCCATAAAGGTTTATTGAGGACAAACCGATTGTTCCATTCAATCCTTTGTACTCTGTTAAGGCCAGCATAACTCTTGAAGTACAGGGCACTAAACAACTGTGTAAGATTATAGATCTACAAGAACAAAAACAACATAAAAATCTCACAACATCTAGCATAAAAATACTACAAACTCCGATGCATCCAAGATTACAACAACAACAAGTCAACAACAAAGTCTTAGCCCCAATATGATTTGCGGTCGACTCACATGAATCATCATAAAAAGTCAAGTAAAGAGGAAAAAAGGATTCCTAAAAACATACCACTTTGCAGACTAATATCCCAGCAATAATTGAAGTGTAAGGTATTACAGAATCAGACAGTAAATGATTCTTCACCAGATTTTCAGCCTGATTTTGGTAAGACTTGATAGCCATAACAGTTTGCTTTGAAACTGCCATATCATATACTTTTCTCTCACCGACCCACCTTAGTGTCTCAGCCAAAATGCAGTTATAGAGATGAAGAAACCCCAAAGCCAAAATCGATTAATAAAATTAAAATAGTGTCACCAATCTAAATGTCCGGCATTGTACTCAACTACCTGATAGAATTTCAAGAACAAAATAGTGAATGTAAATTCAGAACCATCAGAATCCAACGGAATAATACGCATTTTTCCAATAATATGAAACAAATTGAAAATTAAGCTAGCACAGAAAAGGAATGCTTTACCTCGAAGCAGATCTGAAATAATGGTAAGATTGGTGAAGAAGAAATTAACGCTGATACAACTGTTTATTTATTTCTGGAAATAGTTGAAAGTTGTGAGAATCTACAACAGCAAATATAGTAATTGTAATGTACAGGCCACAGGGGGGAGGGCGAGGGAGAAGCCAAGGAGAATGACGTAGAAAGAATATCAGAGATCGGACTTGCTAAATAACTGAAATTAATTGAAGAAAGCAAATGGACCAATACAAGAAATTGAACATAATTGTACTTGTATAAACCATGTTTGTAACTTTTAGCATCAAAAAAATTATTTAACCTAATGTCTTAGAGCATGTATAATTGAGACCCATGAGGTTTGATCCCCTAGACCTCAGGGTTATGAGGTGAGAAGCGATGCCACTGCTCCACCACCTCAACCTACGTACTACAAAAATTTATATAGTAAGATTCGAACATGCGACCAATACGTTGTAAAGTAAAAGTCTTACCATCTCAACCAACTATTAGATGTGTTCTTACTCCACATAAATATATATATATATATATATATATATATATATATATATATATATATATATATATATATATATATATATATATATATATATATATATATATATATATATATATATATATATATATAACAAACTTATTTGCAATAAATACGAGCTCAAAACTTAGAAGTATTATTCAAAGTAAAAACTCGGGGCATTGCCCGAGCTACACACTAGTTGTTGGGTAAAAGGTGGCTCTCCATTTTCTCTCTCCTTGGAGAGCTAAATGGAGAACTAGTTGGAGAGCTAGTTGGAGAACTAGTTGGAGAGCCCCACTGTACATGCTCTTATATATATTTCAGTACGGGGACTCATGTACTTTTTTAAGATAAGGAGTATTAGAAAACTAATATGATAAAACGGATACTATGGCCCTGTTCTTTTGGACTTATTTTCAGCTAATTTCAGTTCAGTTCAGTTAATTTCAGTTCAGTTAATTTAATTTCAGTTCAGTAAATTTCAGTTCAGTTCAGTTAATTTAATTTCAGTTCAGTTAATTTCAGTTCAATTCAATCTTATCTAATGTTTTAATTATTATTTTTGTTTTCAAAATTACTATTAACATTTTTATTATTGCTAATATTACAATTATAATAGCAATAATTTATTATTTTTTATTATTGTTTTTATTATTATTATTATTATTATTATTATTATTATTATTATTTTATTATTATTATTATTATTATTATTATTATATTATTATTATTATTATTATTATTATTTTTTATCATTATTATTGTTATTTATTATTATCATTGTTATTTTATTTATTTTTATTATTATTATTATTATTTATTATTATTATTATTATTATTATTATTATTAAATAATAATAATAATGGTAACAATAATAAAAATAATAATAATAATAAGTATTGATAATATTATGTTAATACTTATTGATTATTATCGATTATTATTATTTTAGAAAATTAAATATACAATTCAGTTCTGTTTCGCTCGTTTTTACTAATTTGACGAGTTTTCGTTAATTGTTTTAAGTTAGTTTTTCGAAAAACAGAAAAAAAAACGAGTCGCAATTAGGCGTCGGGATTTTAATTGTATCCCAAAACCGGTAGTAATTAGTTTTCTTGATGATCAAGTCATTGTTCATTGGATAAAGAATAAGAATATATTCATTAACCACCAATCACATTCTTTTATCCATTAGTTAAGGAATAAGAATCATGAAAAAGCATAAGAATAAAAATCAAATCCAAAGTGTAAGAGCCAAGAATCCGATTTTTTTTTCGGAAGATTCGAACTGTGCGCCAGACGCATGATCATGCGCCCAGCGCACAACAGGTTCCCGCGCCAGACGCAAGCCTGTGCGCCTAGCGCACGATGCTGTGTCTAGAGCAGGACTTTGCGTTAGGCGCAGTTGGTCCAGTCATCACTTCTTTCACGTTTTTCGATGCATTTCTACGTATTAGGATGTTCTCCCTCCGGTCTTTATTAGTTTACCCGTATTCCTTTTTGGGATGTCCCTTATTAGTTTACCCATTTCTTTTGTTTCTATTTTTGGAATGGGACCACTAACTTTCCATCACACATACATTCAACTTTAATATAAAATAATAGTTTCTCTTTCATTCTATGTCCTACAACATTATTTCTCCTAAAACTATGTGCAAAAGAAAGGGGTAAACTAATAAAGACCGGAGGGAGTATTTAGGAAAGAATATTTTCTGAAAATATGATTTTGCCTCATTGATGAAAAAATCTAAAGAGAATACGAATATTTGTGTTTTCAAAGAGATTTGATGATGTCATTAGGGTAATTTAGGATGGAAAAAATCAGTTTTTTGGGTGAAAAATCTGATTTTCTACCTTCTTCAAACCCTAATTCACCACCTCATTTCCCTATAAATACCCCCATTTTTTTACTTCAAGACACAACTTGAGCTTCAAACAAAAAACACAATAATTTCACACAACTTCACTTAACTCTACTACTCTCCTCCTCCTTAATTTCTCCATCTAAGCAAAAGTTATAATTAGTGAGTAAAGAAGTTCATCAAAAGAAAAACACAAAAAGGGTTTAAATTAGTAATTAAGTGGATTTAGAAACTCACTTAGAAATTAAAAAAATCACAAAAAAAGGTAGAAAACTTTGCAAAAGGAAGTGCATCATTGAGCTAGCAAGGTAAAGTTGAAGTTCTTGTTATTTTTTCTTGATTATCTTTTTAATCACATACTAACTTCCTCTTTGTTTCTTCTTATCACACTAGTGGAAAAAACGCTATATGTCACAACACAACCGATGCGGTCCCTAAGAGAGCCGAAGCGGTAAATCCTCAAAAAATTAGGAGGGAAATTGGGCAACATTAACCGTTGCGGTTCTCAAGAAACCGATCCGGTTTTCTGTTAACCGTTGCGGTTCTCGCAACCGCAGCGGTTAATGTTGCCCAATTTCATTTTGTGTAACCCGCGTTTTCCCTAGCTCGCTTCAATTCTCATTTCTTCTCCTTTTGCTTCTTTAGTTCGAAATTCTCTCGCACCACGCACACCAAGGCTCCTCTTCCTTAGTTCCACCACCACCGCACCACTAAGGCTTCCACCGGCGCCCAACTGCTTCCACCGCCGGCCAGGTTCCACCTCTAGTTCCTCGTGCGCACCACCATTTCCTCGTGCGCGCCACTCCAGTGGGTTTCTCCCATCCTCTTGTGCACTACTCCGCTGCTGCACCGTGCCCTAGCAGCTCCACTGCCGCTGCACCACCAGTTCTGCATCACCACCGCCGCACCTCCACCCTCCCTAAACACCTACATTCTTCCTCCACCTCTTCCTAGGTAACTAAAATTTCATAACTTTTGTTGTAATCTCATATTTGAAGCTTTAAGTTTATAATTAATTGTAGTTTTATGAATAATTATTAGTGAAATTAGGTTGTATAATAGTTAAAGGGTGTAAAGTTGATTGATTTGAGTTAATTTGATTTTATTTAATGTAGTTAGTTTGACTTTTAGGTTAAAAAAACTAGGGCTTTGTTGTGGTTGTTATGTTTATGGTTGTTGTTGTTGTTGTTGTTGTTGTTGTTGTTGTTGTTGTTGTTATGTTTGTGGTGTTGTTGTTGTTGTGGTGGTTGTTGTTGTTGTGGTTGTTGTTGTTGTTGTGGTTGTTGTTGTTGTTGTTGTTGTTATGTTTGTTGTACTTACTAACTAGTTTAGTTAGGTTTGAACTTTAAATTTTGTTGTTGATTATTGGTTTAGCTATTTAATTTAGCTTAGCTTAGTTTAGTTTTGTTTAGTTTTGTTTGATTTGCTAATGTATACTAATGTTAACTTTAAACTTTGTTGTTGATTATTGAATCTAGCTAGTGACGGAGGGTTGAGCTCGATTTCCCTATTTACAACCTTGATATTGGTATGTTATCACTCATATTTAACTTTCTTTCTTAGTAAATTGGTTTATATGTGCAAATATGTATATATTTATCGTTGAATTGAGATTACACTAGTGGAAAAAATGCTTTTGCTACTTATCAAATTCTCCGGTTGACTAATCAACCCAAGCATTTGTAAAAATTTTAATAAAAAAAATTCACAAATGCTCGGGTTGATTAGTCCACCGGAGCATTTGATGTCAAATGCTCCGGTGGATTAATCAACCCGAGCATTTGAGAATAAGGGCTCCGGTTGCCCAACACGAGCATTTGGTTAGTTTCCCTCGTAATTAAAACCCCCTCAAAAAAAAAAACCTCCTCATTTTCTCTCATTTTCCCTCTCCTCTCTCGTACTCAACCTGCACCTCATCTCCTCGCATTTCCTTTCATTCTCTCTCTCCTCTCTTGTTTACAACTCTTATCTAATGCTTCTCTCTCTTCTCCGTCTCTCCTACTCGATCCCTCTTCTCTATCTATGGAAAGCATAACGTATATTTCCTTGTCCTCAATTCCTCTTCTTGATTTGATTTTAGGGTTTCGAGTTTCGACTATTTGTTTTTGTTTAATCTCGCGTGTTTGCTTGATTTTGTTCTTGATTGTTCTTCGGTCAAGGTTTGTATCATTAGAGCTTCTGATCTTAAATTATTTTATGAAAGTTTATCTTGTTGTTAAACCCTAATTTTGTCTAAAGTTAACACATTTCTTCATTTTCTTGTGCTTAATTTCGCCGCATTTTTTGTTATCTCGTGCTTTCTTTAAGTCCTCAATGGATTTGGCTGGTTTTGTGTTCATTTTCGCATATTAGATTAGGGTTTTTCGACTATAAGTTGGAGTTCGTTGGGTCTTGTTCAGTTTCGGTATTGAGAAATTAAGGGTTTTGCTTAAAAATAGCATGAATGTTAAGAAATTGCCACATTTAGAAGGTTAATCTAGGAGAATAAATTGTGCTAATTAGTTTTGATTTGAGGAATATTTTTCTAAATGTCGCTTTGGAGTATGGCTAATAAATTGTGCCACAGTGAAGCTTTTACGGGAAATATGGGATCGCCAAGTGCGGTTAGCTCTCGACTTCCTCTTATGAAGATATTGAATCCGGTAGTTTCCTTCCCCTTGCTTTGTGAATCTCATTCTGCAAATCTGTGCTATTCTTTATACCCAAACTGTGTTTGATCACTATGCCTTTATTTCTCTGACTCAAGTATTCCCCTTTTGTCTTCATTCTTTTCGCCTCAAATTGTTGATTGGTTTATTCAGATTATTTTCTATTGGTTTATTCAAATTATTTTCTACTCGATATATCAAGCTTGAGAGAGTTGTTTGTTGGTGTAGAGGATAATCACCAATCGATCTCAAAGTACCCTCAACCTCTTAACTTCCCACACGTGGAAGACAATTTTGAAAAGAACAATGTGGGAGCCCTCATGAGTTCTAACTTTACGCCTAATTACTCCGGTATGTTGTAGCATCTTATATGTATACTTTGCAAAGCGGCTTTGTTGATTTATATTAGGTTCGTTAAGCTCTTCCCGTCGTGTTTAATCCTTGATCTTGAAACTTCTAATTTTACTTGCATTATTCTTGTTTAATCCTTGATACTTCAACATGGACAAGATTCTCGATACTTCATATTTGAGGAAACATGGAAATTCATTGTATAATAACTGAGAACGACACTTGGATATGTGTGTCGACATTAGTACTGTCCCCTCCTCCCCTGTCTCGTTCCTCGTTTTATCCTTCTTGCTCTAAACGAGTTATGGGTGATTATATTCATTGCAGGCCGAGCTCGAAGAGCTCTCCCTGCCACAACAAAGGAATGCTATCACATTTATGAATTCAGCTCTTAAGTCTGAATCAAGCCAGAGAGATCGAGAAAATGTTAAAGCAAATTGACATGGTTGTTGTGTTACGGAAGGAACACTGCAAGTCCAAAAATGGGCGCAATCAAGTAATTTTTGAATCTTGCTTTTAGAATAGATCGTTACTTTTTGCTTTCCATAAAGCAGCTGAGATCATTTCTCGATGCTTCTCTTTATATTGACACACATGCCCACCTGCTATAGTGGAAATTGCAAGGTATATAAAAAGAGTGAGTGAATTTGAAGGATCACTCTTGTCATTGCTCTTCATTGTTCTGTTTTCAAGTAGTTTATTTCCCTTTAACCTTGAAATTTGGACTAAGAACACCACGACTTGCCAACTTATATGGTGTGTTCGGGCCTTTCAAACTGAGATGACCAGAGTTGACGACGCTGATGAACATCACTATCGTTCCGACCATGCTGCCATTTCTCGCCGCCGTGACTTCCCCGCTGGCTTCTTCTCAGGTAGTTCGTTCTTCGCTCCTTCTAAAATTTGTACTGGAACTTGTTGTTACTGTAATTCTTTGATGAGTGTTCATCTGTTACTGTCAGCAAGGGTTCTCTCTTCTCATCTCTGCTGACTCTCTGAGGCATTTTATATATATATTTAATTGAGGCACGAGATACTCTCTCAAATCTAATTAAAAGTGTATAATATATCTATTTTGATGCAGGGATGTAATTCATCTGATCTGCAAGCATATGAAGCTTTTTCTTATATGTCAAGCAAATATTACAAAGATCTTGGCATCACTTTCTTTTGATCAATGTGACATGGCTGTTAAAAACAAATTACATCCACTGGAACATAAGGTACTTATCGGTACCGTAAGTTTCTTGAAAGAGATTTATATACTGTGATAATTGGAGCATTAGTTATTGCGAAATAGAAAGAAAGTATACTCAAGATGGTAGTTTAATTGTGTTATAGTAGTCTATTTATTCTGTTCATTGACTAGTTAGACTATCAATTCTTTATTTACTTATCTGATTTATGGTCACAAATGATAGAACTAAAACCCGTAATTTTTGATGTTGCCATATTTATTTTAATGTGGAAAGGTTATTGTCATTAGATGTGTGATATGAAAATAGAATGTTGCTACTTCATAACATTTAAAAGTGATGCATACCCTTGTTACCTAGTTAGTTCTTAATTTGCTTGGATTTGGGTTTTGTATTATTGAATTAGAATATGAGAACTTTGAATCTGGATACTCCTTAGGTTTCAACTATTAACTTTGTGGAATGAGAAATGGCTTCTTGTTGTATCAACTAAGTAAAAATATTAACTTCGTGGAATTGGAAATGGTTGTATTAAGTATATGTGTTTCAAGGTTGTGTGTAGTGGGTACTCGTTAGTTTCTTGGCTTGAAGACCTGTTACTCATGTTGCTGGCCAGCAGGGGTAGCAGGTCTGAATTTTTTTTATAAGAAAAGCTCAAATTCTCCGGTTTTCAGGCCATGGATCCCCCATTTCTAGGGTTTCCAGTTTAATTTTCACGCACATTTCACCCCATTCTTCACAAAAATAAGTAAGTGGCTCGTTTTTTTTCGATTTTTAATTTGTTTTGTTCGAAAACTTGAACCCTAGAAATTGAATAAGATTTATTTTTCTCCTTTTCACGAATTCCTCTCTCTCTTCATGCCCCTGAATTTATTTTCTCTCTTGAGCATCATTCTCTCTCTTTGGTCACATCTTTAATGTCTTTTTAGATGGTCTGATTACTGGTTCTTTAGCGCTGTTATTCAGCAGCGGCGGTAGGAGGCGGCGGCGATGGTGGTGCTACTCTTGTGTGTCTTCCTCTACGATCTAATGCTTGAAACCCTCACGCTCTCTCTCTCTCTCTCTCTCATCTGGTTTGTGTGAGGATTGAACCTATGGTGAGACGCTATGGAAGACGCTGCTGCAAGTGCTGCTGCCGCAAGAAGCTTCAGTTTGCATTTGGTGAGTTTCAACACTTTATTATCTCTCTCCTCTCCGTAAAATAAAAATTGGATTTGTGTGCGCAGAAAAGTAATAGAGGTGTGAAGTTGAATCCTGAACCTAGTGAACAATAAACCTCTACTGATCCTGACAGAGAAGATCCTTACAACGATATTGAGGATGTTCGCCCGAAAGTTAATCGTGTTGTTGAAGCTGTAACCGCTGTAAAATTTGACCAGACTAGCTTGATTGGTGAGTCATAATTTGATTTATTAGGGCTTTTTTATTTTCGATTAATTATTATGATTTAATGTGGAGAAATGAGTTAAAATTTTGTCATTTGTGTGTGGTTGCTGGAATTAGTGTCTTTAGAGTCAGTCTAAGCTAGTGCTAATGGGAGGCATGCAATGTATTAAGCTGATACAACTTTGTAACGAGTGAACGACTTTAGAGTTAATAAGCAAGTCCCCCGAATTGCATTCAGTTTGGTTCATATTCAGGTGATGATTCATTTAGCTCGAGGTCTGGTAATGCTCCAGTCCTTTTGCAATTAGTTGGCTATTCACATATCCGTAGTTGAGTCTTTCAAGCATGGCAAAGTTTTTTTTGTCTATGTTATTTGTGTTATATTCAGGAACATGTTATTTCAAGCATGGCAAAGTTTGGTTCATATTCAGGAACATGTTATTTGTGTTGATTTTAATATCTTAAGGCTTATTATAATGTCCACTTTTTCGATTGATTATTTGTGATTTTATGAAATGTGATGTTTTTTGCTGTTGTGAAACTTGGTTTGATTATGGATTATCTGGATCTTGTTGATGGTTTACAGATTTTGTTAATTCATGAGGTCTGTTTAATCTGAGGATTAAATCATGATGACAATTTTTTTTATTATGCACTATGTAGGACCCGAGCCATAGACTGGGAATATTATAGGAAAGGAATTGGCAATTAATTGGTTGATATGTATAAGGATTCAAGGAAGCTTATGATGCCACAGTTTCATGTTTCTTACTCTTTTTGCTTTAAAGCTTATAAATAGCTTAGCACTAAACTACTAATATAATTTAACTCTTTGAAGAAATGGATGTGACAGATTTAGAAGCACATAGCAAAGTTGGTTTTTTATGTTTTATGCAATTTTTGATTAACTACTATAAGTGTGGCATTTGTGAAATTGTATTTGTTGGATTGTAGCCTAGTAGTAGACTTTCACAACGAATCTTCAACATAACTATATCAATTTTCGAGATACTTTTTCTGAATCTAGAACAACATCATTCCCATAAACAATCTGATATGAAACTTTCTGATTAATAGGTTGGCGACTTCTTAGGCTAAGGACTATTCTTCGGTGGCATGCTTTGCTATCTCTTGGTCACTTTCTCTTTTCTTTGTGATCTCTCTGCTTATTTGCTTGGCTAATCATATAGCAGTGAAGAACCAATCACTTGAGCATGCTTATTTGCTTGGCTAAAGTTGTTGATTCTTAGTAATTTTATCACTAGATCTTGATGCTTGAAAACCCTAATTTCCTCTACCAAATAATTTCGAGGAATTCGGTTCTGAATTAACCTTGGAACTAAGTGCGAGTCAGCAAGGTTTCTCTCTCCTCATCTCTGACTCTTTGAGGCATGTATACGACGTTCTGTACATCATACTTAACTTCTTATTTCTCAAACTTGCAGATTGATGCCCATGTTGTGGGGTGAATGATCAAACCTTTTCTTTTCTTAACAAGCAACTCAGTGTTCTAAATGTGGAGATGATAAACTGATTAAGGTAAGAGTTGAGTAATGGTCTTCAAGAGAAAATTCATCATGCTGGTGATAATATCCTTATGCCCTTCTCAGTTTTAAGGCTTGTTATGAACCAGGTGTGGCAGCTTGCAGCAGCTGAATGATGCAAATTTAGAATGCATCACTCTTTTCCTTGCTCTAACTAGGGGCTTGCAAATTTGGAATGCATAACTCTTTTCCTTGCTCTAACCAGGTGTGGCAGCTTGCAGCAGCTGAATTTATGATCTTAATATTGTAATTTTGTTATCTGAAGTTTTTTTATTGCCAACCTAGTCATTTTATTCATGAATATATGCCTATACTCTGCAGCAGGAGCAGCTATTACCTGGTCAAGTCCCTATGCAGTTGCAATGTTATGATTATGTGGTGGCTTCTAGGTTGTTTCAGCAGCATTTATGAGTAGCAGATTGCAGCCATGGGGTCAGAAGGTAGTAAAGCAGGGGTCTCAATGAAGGGTTCTATTGTTTTCTCCTTGTCCTCCATCGTCTTAGGTAATCCCTCAACCAATTAATCTGCGGCTTTTTTTTTCAAACTTACGCAGACCTCCTGGATTAACTGATCCTACAAGTTCTAGTACTAAGACTTCATTTTGTCCTAAGCTATATTACTTAGATAGCTGGACCCAGGTACTCGTGTCTAGCACGGGTATATTTGTCCAATTGTCGAATCGCATGAAATGGAGTGTCATGTTGTATCTGTGCGCTTGTTGTTTTGTCGTATCCAACACGTGGGTAAAATGACAGAGTTTGAGTAATATAGATCATAAGTCATAAGTTTCTGGAATGACTCAGCTGCATTCTTTGAAAGATAGGTAGAGAAGAAACACTCAATATTAGTAATGAATAAATCCTGAGTGGAATTGTTTGCCTGTGTGATTTCTTCATAGTGGTATTAGGTGACCTAATTCATAAATCTATAATTCTATCAAGAAAGAAGGAAAAAGAATTAATCATGTAATTATGCACATCGATTGGACTATAATTTGATTGCCTCGTCATTCATATCATTGTTTCTAAGGTGGAGAAGAACATGAATTTTGTCGAAAGAAAGAGATAGGGTGTTTCATTGTCACCAATAGACCAAGCATCTGCATATTCATTACTTCAGGCTATAAATCCATTTTCACCATCTATAGAATGCTCTATTGAACCTTGTGATTGTAATTTGGTCTTGATGGTGGATTAAATAATGTGCAGAGTGAAAAGCGCAATGACAATTCCCCATTTAATTATTCAATATTACAAAAGTGTTACGCAAAGTGTTTTGATCAGGTAACTCTTTGATTGCCTATTAAGTGATCCTTTTTTACTTCTTTTCTTAGTATTTATACATCATTAATTTAGTAAATCATTTCAATCTCTTTGGGTACTAGAGCTGCAACTTTGGTGGAGATAATCCATTCAAGGAAGGATAGGCATTTCTTGTTGGATTGTAGTAACATTCTCTCTGTTAAATTCATTGCTTCCATTAATGAGTGGTGGGAACCTTGGAATATAGTGTAGACATTGTAAGACTACATGTAGCTGAATCTAATTGTTTGTGCAAGTTATTCCATTAACATTAGCTTTCAGATTATGATTTTGTGTGCTGCTTCATGTTGTTGATGAGATTTGACAAGTTGTTACTGGAACTTTCTATTTTAGGGATAGGATTTGGTGGCATTTAAATGTGGGATTATATTATTTCATGCATTAAATATGTGGAACTTTTTTCTTCAGTAAATGTGATTTTCCTTTAGGACATAATATGGATGTGTTATTTAATATTTTATCTACAAGTGGCTCTGATGTTTTAACGCTCTAAGTGCTCAAATTACTGTATTTCTAGGTTAAGACCTGTTACTCATGCTACTGGCGGTATAATTTTTTTTTTTAAAAAAATAGATACAAATGCTCCGGTTGTAAAGGAAAACCGAAGCATTTGAGTACAAATGCTCCGGTTTTCCCTAAAAACCGGAGCATTTGGGCTTCTTTTGCTGGTAAAAAAACTCAAATGCTCCGGTTTTAAGCACAACCGGAGCATTTGAGAAAGTAAATGCTCCGATTTTCAACCGGAGCATTTGAAAAATATTCAAATGCTCGTATGGCTTCTGCTACGCGTCAAATACGGAGCATTTGAGGGCTTTTCAACCGGAGCAATTGAGCATTTTTCCACTAGTGTTAGATGTAAAACGTTTTGTTATTTAAAAACCTATGTATGCATCATCATATCATATGCCTAGATACCCGTTCGAGACTTACTCATAAGGAGTAAGTCTTGAATAGTCCCCGGTTTGGGACTGTTCTTAGATGTTTAATCTCACTTAGGTGGTGAATGTATGTCTTTATTTCGATTCTAGAGGAAAATCTTGGCTCGTCGTTTCCCTAATTTTGTTCTCTGGGTACATATGTAGATATAAGTAACTATATCTACATCGTATACTTGGAGAACTATAGGAAAATGCTGCCGGATTTTCCGTAGAATCGAAATAAAGGCATGCATTCACTAGTGAGATTAGACATCTAAGGATGGGTTAGGTTGGAGTGATCTTATATGTGTTTCCTTATGTGTAAGGTATTCCTCGATGGCAAACAAAGGGAGAGTTCTTTCACCACATCCGAGATGAACAAGGTTCGGGATTTGTTAGCACGCTACCTTACTGAAGTTTGCATGTGAAAATGATGCCGCGACTTTGAGTTTATTTGTTCTTATTATGTTACTAGCTAGTTATTTAGGTACAATTGATGTTTATTTTGGATCTTAGTACTTATTACAACTTCATTTGTAGTACATTCTCAAAATATTATATATATATATATATATATATATATACTTCCTCCGTTCCATAATAAGTGAAACACTTACTATTTTAGAACGTTTCAAAATAAGTGAAACATACCTTAAATGGAAAAAAGAAAGTGACAAAATGACAAGAGTACCCATCACAAGCTTGTATGGCTTGCTTTTCTCTCACCTCCTTTTGATAATGAAAAGGGTATTTTATGACTTTTTGGCTTTTGAAAGTGATGTTTATTAAATCTTGTGCCCAATCCCTATGTTTCACTTATTATGGAACGGAGGAAGTATATATATATATATATATATATATATATATATATATATATATATATATATATATATATAGAACATTAACTGATCCAGTCCACTAACATAACCGGATCAGTTAATGTGCTATGTATACATATTAACTTGGCGCCATATAACTAACCGCTCTGGTTTTGATGGAAAATCGGATCGGTTAATCAGATTAACCGATCCCGTTTTTCATCAAAACCGGAGCGGTAAATGATTAACTGATCCAGTTGAGGACCGGATCAGTTAATTATAGTTAACCGCTGCTAGCCCAGCCCATTCGGACCAAAATCGGAGCAGTAAGCCTGATTTTGACCGGATCGGATGGGCTTTTGTGTACTAGTGTACTTCAAATTAGTCTAATCCTAAGAGGTGGAACAGACGTATTCAAACAGGAGAATACATGGTCTGGCGCCTAGCAAACTGAATTCGGAAAAGGGTTGAGAAGAACCCGAGTACTTCACATTAGTCTAATCCTAAGAGGTGGAACAGACGTATTCAAATAGGAGAATACATGGCTTGGCGCCCAGCAAACTGAATTCTGAAAAAGTTTGAGAAGTACTTGAATCAGTTATTTCTTTTATATTGTACTTTGTAGGTAGAGCTACGTGCGGCTTGATCCCCTAAAAAAAATCTAATGTTGTTTGCCTCTATCTTAGTTTTCTTTACTATGTAATGTACTAAAAGAGGTACGTAGGCAACTCATTTTCTGAGTGCAGCTGCAAAAAGAAAAATATATAAATTTTATTTTCAATATATCAGAACTACGTTGGGCCTGATTCTCCATTAAAAAAAATCATCATATGAAAAATTTCTTCCCCAAATCCAAATCCACTTATGGAGATACGTAGGCAACCTTCGGGTTCGGCCCCTTTTGCATTTGATATTTTCTTTTATGGTTTCAGCGCTTAAAAGCAATCAATACATGCAGATCACCACAAAGAAGAACGATATTCGGGGCATTATAATTTGCCAAAATGAGGACACATGCCTCGTTAAACCCCTTTTCTCTTATTTCTGTAGCAGCAGGAAATGGAAGGATATCATCAAATTGATTTTGAAAAATATTTGTGTATTATCCCGAAAAGATACGAGTCTAAAAAGTGGAAGTTTAAAATGTAAATAAAAAGGTCCAAGTCAAAAAAATAATAATAACAAGTCAAAGAAATCTAATGAAAAATCCAAAACAAATGATAGAGTCAAGGTTTCGCACCTTTTAATAAATGATAACTGAAATTGGGGTAAAATAAAAAAAAAAATTGAAAGATGTCATTTCTTTCATTCCCTACACAAAAAAAACAAGAAACAAAGTCTGGACAAATTTTTGTGCTAACTTATTCATCTCATTTCACAGGAACTCTGCCTGGGCCCGCTCAGGATCTAGGCTAATTTTCTGAAGTTTTGACCATAGTGAACATTCTCTTTCAGTAATACTGTCATCCTTGTCTACACCAGCTGTATTCTCTACTGCACATCTCAGCAACATGTATGAAATTCCGAACAACGAGCACCAACAGAACTCTACCCCTCCACCTGATCCAATGACTGAGCTCCGAGGACTTGTCCAGGCCATGCTTGACCGACGAGGATAATATTGAACAAACTGTGTTGGGCATAATGCGCCAAAGCGCCCAGATGCCTCCTCCTCCTCCTCCTCCTCCGGAGTCGGAAGTAGCTTCACCTTTTCACCTTGAGCCTATGAATAATGAGAGAGAAATTTCCACTAAGCTCGAGGAAGAAGTAGTCAAGTTCAAGGAAGTCTTAAAAGGCATGACGAAGGCTGAACCATGGATGGACATTCATGGGTTAACACTTTTCCCAAAGGCACGATTACCTCATGGTTTCAAGATGCCTAACCTGACAAAGTTTGATGAGACCGGCAGCCCCACCAATTTCCTGAAGATGTATGTAGGGGCAATGAGTCCCTGGGGAGTGGAAGAATCCTTGATGTCCCAAGTCTTTCAACAGTATTTAGATGGTGCCGCAACACATTGGTTCCTCAATCTTGAGAACACGAAGAAATCCACTTGGGCTGATATAGTCAAAGAGTTCTCAAACCAGTATAAGTATATAATGAAGAAATTGATGTTACTAGAAGGGATCTGGAGACCACTTCTCAAAACCTTAATGAGACATTTTCTTCATTCATCACTCGGTGGAGAAACAAGGCTTCCAAAATGATGAGTAGGCCTAATGAGGAGGAACAGCTGCAAATGGTTGTGAAGAACCTTCTTCCTGTCTATCAGTAGCATATGGCATACCAATATTTCCCGACTTTCAAAGCTTTGATTGCTACGGGAACTTTAGTTGAGGATGCTGTGAAAAAGGGAGACATCAAGAAAGATGAACCTACTGGCAACACCACTTATAATGCAAAGTTTGGAAATAATAAAAGAGCCTCAAATAATGATTCAGCAGTTCCTAAAACAACTAATGCGATCCATGCCATTGGTGCATCTTCTGCATTCCAGTTATGACCACAAAGGAACTTTACTCCTTTGAACATGACTTATTCCCAAGCTCTCTCCAAGCTAAAAAAGGCCAATCTCATTCAACCCTTGAATCCACGTCCACCTCCTAAAAATCTTTACCCTGGTTATGACCCAAACTAAAATTGTGAATATCACCAAAGCCCGGGCCATAATACCGAAAACTGCACAGCCCTCAAGCATCAGATTCAAAACCATGTGGATGATGGAAAACTCTCTTTGGGATCCATTTCCACTAAACCAAATGACTCTCAACCCAACATCACAAAAAACCCCCTTCCTAATCATAAACCCTCATTCCCGATTAATGCAATCTCTTCTGTGTCAGACGGATGCGATCCAATCCAGTTAATCCGTAAGACAAATCCCCAAATGTATGAAATGCCAATAGCTGTAGGTTACAAATGCCTAGTTTTTTACTATTCCACTCAAGAAAAGATCAAAATAATGCCTTATAAAGACCCCATTTTCACTCTCAACAAGGATCCATTCTCTGATATGTGTGGAACCTTGGATTATGATGGTGCTTTCTTCATCTTGGACTCTGATGCTGATGAAGATGCTTATTCGGCCTTGACAATTGTGGAGAAAAGCACTGGAGGTCACCTCACTACTCCAAATACGTACCGGCGCCCATCTGCCTTGATGATCTTAGTGATGAGGAGTGTGGATGTATCTCATTTAACTAGAGCAGGTCGTCATTTTAAACCATCCCATTTGGAGGATGAAAATCCTTTGGAGGTATTGAGAAGGAAGGAAAAGGGCAAGGAACCTATGACAGAGGATAGTAATAAAGAAGATGATGCTATCAAGCGTATGAAAGAAGTAAATGCTAATGTTTCCATCTGGAAGTTGTTAATGCATTCCCAGCCTCATAGGACAGTCGTTCTAAAGCATCTCAATGAAGCCTCTGTAAGTTCTTCCATAACGCCTGACCAGATGGTGGGGCTCATTCATGGGGTAGATCGAACTCTCATGTTCACAGACAATGATCTCCCTGATAATATCAACCACAACAATTCGTTGCACATCACTATACGCTGTGATGGATGGGAGATACCTAGAGTATTGATCGACAATGGCTCCGCAATCAACGTTTGCCCTTTACGTGTGCTAACAAGACTTGGATATTAAAAAGAAGATATGGTACCATCCAACCAGGTTGTCAGAGCATATGATAATGCCAAGAGAGAAGTACTAGGTTTAATCAGCCTCCTCATTGAATGTGGTCCCGTGGTAAGAAAGGTGGAACTCATGGTCATTGACATTCAAGCATGTTTTAATCTCTTATTAGGAAGACCGTGGCTGCATGAAAATAGAGCAGTAGCCTCTACTCTACATCAGAAGGTAAAGCTTCTCACTGAGCAAGGTGCTGTGGCTATTTCTGGTGATCCATAAATTATGACCATCTCCAACACCGGGAAATCGGTATTGTATCTGAACGAAGTGGAGGGCACTAGGTTGGATGGTTACACTATCCACTGTATTCTAGCAGGGCCTGAAAATTCATGGATGATGATGAAGAAGAGGTAGGAGCTCCAAGCATCGGCACACATAATACGTCATCTGAAGCACCGAAAGAATCCTGGACTGGCAATCCTCCGAAAATGGAAGGCAATGATGATAATGAGTCAAAGAAGAGATCTAGGACTGACGATTTTGACCTGGGCTTTAACATAGTATGCCCTGTCCGGGAGGTTCACACTGAATCACTGATTCTCTTTCCAGGATATCAACATGAAGATCACTATCGTGAATTACCACAGTTCAGGAAATTTGATGGGAGCGGTGATCCTTTTGTCCACTTAGTGAGTTTTGTGAATGCATTACACCCATGGGGCATACCAGAGGAAGATTACCCCATGCTCTTTGACAAGAGTTTAGAAGGATCAGCTCTGGAATGGTACTATTCTTTAGATTATGTAGATAGAACTAGTTGGGAAAATGCTAGCCAAGCTTTCATCAATTGAATTCTCGAGCATAAACAGACTGATGTCAAGAACTTTAAGCTAGTCACTTTGCGTCAAAATGCCTTAGAAACTTTCTCGCACTTTTGTTCAAGATGCGGTTACATCCGTGCCCAGCTTCGTGTCCCTATTACTGATCGGGAATTCATGCTTATATTACTGCGAAACCTGAACGATTTCTATTATCGTCACATGGTTACCATCAAGTACACCTGCCTCAGCCACATGGAGCAGCATGGCTTCGACATCGATACTCTGAAATTGCAAGAAAAACGACCCCGAGAAAATCTTGAAACTCCCAATGCAAATCCAAGGGTTTATGCTAAAATAGATGAACCATTAAGTATGGTGTATGATCGTCTTCGGAGCCAAGGTATAATTCAAGCCCCAGCGCATGTGCACTGTTTACCCCTTCCTGGAACAGACATGAACAAACTCTGCGCTTATTGTCGCCAATTTGGGCATGGAACTGATCGATGCCATGATCCTTACTACAAAGTGCAAAGCCTGATTGATCGAGGCATCATTAGTCCAACCCAAAAAGAAGTACCTGCAAGGAAGGTGTCGTCACATCCTCGACCGCAATCCCAAGTCGATATCTTTCGCAAACTGGTTGAACAAGGTCAGATTCATCCACTTCCTAGACGCCCAGGGGCAAGCATGGTCACGGCACAAACCAATGTCATGCTATCAGCAATCATATCAAGCAAATCACCAACATAACTCTTGTCTACCGCAAAACTACTTGATCGTCTCACATAAGGAGAAAAATCTTCAGTAAAAGTCCTGTAGGGGGTTAGCCCATTTAAATAAAAAAGAAAAAAAATCTTTCGGCTTGAAAGTATCAGAGAACTATGTGCAGCTTGAATCCCCATTATCACGTACACTTGCACTGTGAGATCACTCCACCTATGTAACACCTGGGGTACGTAGGTAGCTCAATATGAGTGCAGCTGCTTTATTAAATAAAAAACTTTAGTTCTTTCTAAAATAACGAAACGCTGAGTCTGATTCCCCATAAAATGCACCTGGAGCAATGGGGATATGTAGGCAGCCTTCGGGTTCGACTTAAATGTATTGACCATTGTATTTCAGGCTAGGGGTGTGCACCGGTCTAGGACCGGACCGGACCGGAACCGACTGGACCGGTGGACCGTAATCCAGGATATTCTTTTTTATTTTATTTAAATATATTTATAAATTATATACATTAAAATTTAATAATTTTAATATCAATAATCCTAAAAGAATAAATAGTAGGTTTTTAAGTTTCTAATTTCTACCTTTAAATTTTATTTTTAACATATAAACTTTTTTTTTTAACTAAACTAATAGAAATTCCGGTACAACCGGTCCGGATCGGAATTTTCCGGGTTTGGACCGGACCGGACCGGTGGACCGGAATCCTGATATTCGGCGGACCGGGGATCCGGTCCGGACCGGTTTGTGCACACCCCTATTTCAGGCAATGTGATCAGAATTCGAGATGCCAGTCATCACAGGAGCAATTTTAGAATGCTGAATTGGCGCATCATTCAATGGGGATACATGCCCTAATCTCTATATTTTCTGACTTTGTTCAATATTAAAGCAGGGAATGGAAGAATGAAAAAAAGAATATGTTTTCAACCTCAATGACAGTAAAATCATTCAAGAGCGTAAAAAAAAACAACCAAAATTGTAAAGGTGGACCATTCCAGTCAAACTATTGCAAAATCGTTTTCAAAAATTTTCTTTATTCTGCAATATGTAGCTTTCTTCTCTTTTCTTGTAATTAGTTTTCTCTACCTTTAGGTCCAAAAAGAAGAAATTTGTCCCTTCTCTAAGGATGACCAATTACCATCAGAAAACAACCACCTGAGCCATATCCACAAATGCGGTCAAAGAGCCTGTAGGGTTTGCCATGCAACCTCTGTCCAAAGGATTTCAAATCATGATGAAGATGGGTTATAGTCAAGGAACCGGATTAGGGCGTAAAAATGGGGGGATAAAGCAACCGATCCCCATAGTAGATAAACAAAATCGATATGAATTAGGATATGATCCGGGCAGCACTTCTTACAACATCAAAAACCTTCTTTTACCCTCAATGGTCAATTCATCCAGCAAGGAGATACTGAGCCATACTACGAGTTTCCAGAACCTTGGCTTAGTAGGAAATTAGAACGAGAATATTTTTAGGGATTGGAGATATTCTTCAATGAAGCTAGGAATTTGGACTTAATCAAAAGCTGATTTGTCCAGGAACAAAAAATGAAAAAAGAAAATGACTGGGTGGATAATCTGGAACATGGAGTCCTTAAGAAACTTTTCACTATTGAGTCCTCTGAGGAAGGGGATTTTAACCCAGTGTCTTTGATGATACCTTATGGCGAAAGCATTGAACATAAGTGGAGTATTAAGTGTCAGGCAAAAGACGGGCCTATAGAATTTAAAATATTTTTAGGAAACCATCCTCCACATCCATCTCATGAAAATACCTTTTCACCCCTTTTAGATGGATATCATACCGATAGCTCATCTTCCAGCCAATCTACCTTGCATACCCAGTCAGAAGATTCTGATAGTGAGGAAATTGAATGTGAACCTTTATCTAAGTACATTTGCATGCAAGATGTTATTTCTGACAATGAATTTAATAATGATGAATCACTTGGTAAAACTGAAACATATATAAAACCCATGGAAGAGTCCATTGTAATTAATATTGGTACAGAAAATGCTGTAAAAGAAGTCAAAATAGGTTCATCCCTATCCCCAACTGAACAGTCTGTGTTTATTGCATTGTTAAAAGAGTATGTAGATGTGTTTGCATGGTCTTATGCTGATATGTCTGGCGTTAATAGAGAAATTGCGGAACATCACATTCCGTTACATCCTGAAAGCAAGCCTAAGCAGCAAAAGCTCCGCCGAATGAAGCCAGAGGTTAGCCTGAAAGTGAAATAAGAAATCCAGAAACAGCTTGATGCCAAATTCATCCAAGTTGTAAAACCTCCAAGTTGGCTCGCCAATATAGTGGTTGTACCTAAAAAGGATGGGAGAGTTCGGGTGTGCATTGATTTTCGAGATTTAAATGTTGCATCACCAAAAGATTGCTTTCCTTTACAACACATCGATGTTCTTGTGGATAGTACGGCCGGTCATGCAATGTTTTCCTTCATGGATGGATTCTCAGGGTATAATCAAATACTCATGGACCAAGAAGACATGACAAAGACGTCTTTCATTACTCCGTGGGGCACTTTCTGTTACCGAGTTATGCCTTTTGGTCTCAAGAATGCCGGAGCCACATATCAAAGGGCTACAACCACTATCCTTCATGACCTCATCCACGATATTGTGTAAGTTTATGTAGATGACATGATCGTGAAAAGTGAAGATCGTGAGGGGCATATTCCTACATTAAGGTCCTTCTTTGGAAGAATTAGGAAATACAATCTAAGACCGAATCCTCAAAAGTGTGTGTTTGGTGTCACTTCGGGGAAGTTGTTGGGATTCATTGTCAGTCAAGACGGCATTAAAGTGGACTCGGAAAAGGTAAAAGTTATTCACGAGCTACCTCCTCCAAAAACAGAAAAAGAAGTAAGAGGATGTCTCGGCACAATTCAATATATCAGCAGGTTCATCTTACAACTCACTATAAGATGTGAACCTATATTTAAGCTGCTTAGAAAAGGGGCATCCCATGAGTGGAATGAGGAATGTCAGGAAGCTTTCGATTCAATGAAAGAGTACCTTTCAAATCCACCTGTTTAAATGCCACCTAGAGCAGGAGAAACCCTGATTTTGTACCTCACTATCACTGAAACGGCTATGGGTGCTCTCTTAGCCCAATATCAAGAGGGAACAAAGAAGGAAGTTGCCATATACTATCTCAGCAAGAAACTCCTGGAGTATGAGACAAGATATACCCCACTGGAAAAAGCATGTATCTCTTTGGTCTATGCCACGAAGAAGTTGAGGCATCACCTTCAAGCTCATACCACTTATCTGATCTCAAGACTTGATCCAATCAAGTATCTGTTCGAAAAACCCATTCTTAGTAAAAGATTTGCGAGATGGCATGCTATGCTTTCTGAGTTTGATATTCAATGTGTCAGCCATAAATCTGTTAAAGGAAGAGCCATATCTGAAGCCCTAGCAGAGGGACCAGTGTCAGGAGATGAATATGATGATGCATTCCCTGATGAGTAATTATTATTCATTGACAATCCACAATGGTGTATGTATTTTGATGGAGCTTCTAATAGGAGAGGTAATGGAGCAGGAGTTTTGTTAGTTGATCCTGATGGAGGCCATATTCCTTTTGCTGTTAAGCTGGATTTCCCAACAACAAACAATACAGCTGAGTATGAAGCCTGTATATATGGAGTAAAAGCCGCTTTGGTAGCAGGGGTAAGACATCTCACTGTATATGGAGATTCTAATCTCATAATCTCTCAAACAATAGGAATTTGGAAGGTTAGAGATGAGAGACTTCAGCTCTACACATAGTACCTTCAAGAATTGATCCCTTATTTTGATGATATCAACTTCAAACATCTTCCTCAGGAACAAAATAGTTTCACTGATGCATTAGCCAATCTCGCTGTTAATTTAACATGGGAAAATGGTACAAAGATCCAGTCAGTTTTAATTGAAGAAAGGAAGGGGCCTACAGTGACGGTAGCACAAATTGTCTCCATGCTGGATCAATCAGATGATGATGATGTCTGGTACAAGGATATCAAGGCTTTTCTGGAAACTATGCAGTATCCAGAGGGAAGTGCCAAGAAGGATCGTATTGCTATTAGAAGACTAGCTGCTCATTTTCTCATTCTAAAAGGCAGACTATATCACAAAGGATTTGATGGTACTCTGCAACTCTGCATGAATGACAGCGAAAAGCAAGCCATCATGGAAGAAGTTCATGGGGGTGAATGTGGACCCCATATGAACGAAAGAATGCTGGCTCGTAAAATTTTGCGAGTAGGTTTTTATTGGAGTACTCTAAAAGGTGATTGCATCAGCTTTGTCCGTGCCTGCAAGCAATGTAAGATATTTGCTAATTAACCTCAATCATATGCCACCAGTGTCACAAAAAAATATGACTTCTCCTTGGCCATTTTCAAGTTGGGGCATAGAAATAATCGGACAAATTCATCCAAAGGCTTCAAATGGGCATCAGTATATTCTTGTAGCAATTTATTACTTTTCGAAGTGGGTTGAAGCTGCATCCTTTTCAAAGCTAGGGGCAAAGCAAGTCTCGGAATTTGTGATTAACAACATTATCTATCGGTATGGCATACCTTTTGAAATCATCTCTGATAATGGATCACAATTTGAGGGTCATCTGAAGAACACTCTCGCAAAATATGCAATCAAGCATCATCAGTCCTCACCTTATCGTCCCCAAACAAATGGAGCGGTGGAAGCAGCGAATAAGACAATGAGGACTATTATTGCCAAGATGACTGAAAAGACTAGGGAATGGCATGACAAACTACCATATGCCCTTTGGGGATATAGGATATCAATTAGGACTCCAACAGGAACAATCCCGTATTCTTTGGTTTATGGGATGGAGCCACTCCTACAGGTTGAGGTAGAGATACAATCTCTCAGGGTCATAGCAGAAAGTGAAATCTCAGAAGACCACTGGTATAAAACTCGTTATGATGAGCTTGCATTTGCAGATGAGCGCCGACTACAAGCTTTGCATAACATTCAACTCTATCAATGGAGAATTGCTCGTGCATTTAACAAAAAGGTTCGAGATAGAGACATTCAAGAAGGTGATCTAGTTTTAAAGGAAAATATAGCTTCGTTGCATGATCCTCGGGGGAACTTCAAGCCTAACTGGTCTGGACCATTCCTAGTCAAGCATGTCACCACGGCTGGAGAAGTAAAGCTAATGGATTTTGATGGGAATGAATTCACCAATTTCACTAATCTTGATCAATTGAAGAAATATTACGCTTAGGCATCAAAGTAATTGTAATTGTCATGGTCAAGTAACCAAGCAATTTGTGGATTTTGTATCGTATCTGTTTATTCTTAATAAACATGCCATGTGTTCGAAGATATTCATAGAGTGTGTGCAAAAAAAAAAAGAAAAAAAAAACGAAAAGAAAAAAAGAAAAAAATGGAAAAAACGGAAAAAAACGAAGAGAAAAAAAAAGAAGAAAAAGAAGAAGGAGAAAAAGAAAAATGATGAAACATGCTTTTGATTGTTAAGGTTTTATGTGTTATGCTTTTATGTGTCATATGATTGATTAATTATGATTTGCATGTCATATTTAATGTTAAAGTGTGCACGTGTTTAGAATTGTGTTCACATTGAATTTCTCACAAGCATATAATTCTCACAAACAAATATTCTTTTATTTATTCATCCCAACTAGGGTACTTCATTTCATACATAAAAAGACATAAAGCCTTCATTTCCTACAAACTTAAAAAAAAAAAAGAGAATATAAAGAAAACAAACAACATAGAAAATAAACATGATATTTCTCTCAAACCCTTCTCCTCTTCATGGTAGACCCGTCTGAACCATTGTCTTGACCAATATTAGCCATAAGCCATTGAAGGTAATCTTCATCAATCAGTGGAAAGAAAGGTTCAGGTTGTGCTGATATAATTTTAGCCCCCTGCCATATAGTAGGCATTATCTGAATACCACTCATGTCAGCCTCATAAGTGGTACATGTTGGAAGAGTCTGGAGGGCAGGAATGTGTTGCTGCCTCCAACCAATTTGCCTTAGACACCTCCATGGAAGGTAGAAAGTGACTTGGCAAAGTCCCGGTAGTTGTACACCTCTACGACCATAATTGCAATATACAATTGCACTAATGTCAAGGTGGCTTGTAACCCACTTTATGTCTTGCTGTAGGAAATAATCCTCCCACCCACCATTTTTACTAAGTTGATAGAAGAAAGGATGAAAGCTTCTTTCTCGGATATGATTAGTCTTGTAAGCAAGATTCCCATGAGGTTTCATAAGAGAAAATTTTTCCAATAACCACAAGTGAAGGGCTAATGGACATCCCTTCACAAAGCTTTGAGGGTTTCTTTTGAGTTCGTCTAAGCCAAGGAATATTTCCCCCAAAATAAGTGGTCTGAGACGACCCCCACTAATAATTTGAGGAATGAGTGAAAGACATCGAACATGGCATGTGTTTAAAGACCATTTAGTGAGGGTACTTCCCAAAATCATAAGAATGCAAGCATTTTCTCTAGCAATTCTATAGTCAGCATTATTAGAGAATTGCCAAGTGCCAAATTAAAAAGTCAATAATAAGTTAAGAAGAAGCACCAAACCATATTGTAGGTAGTTGCCATAAAGGTTTTCAGGATGACATAAAATTGTTGATAAATCTCCCGAGATCCTTGTAGGAGACCTAGGTGTAATAATTGGACCATTGGATGGTAGAGGCACAATCTCTCGGTCTCCAAAGCGGAAGACATGACGAGTTTCATCCTAAATTGGGAAGCAGCATGAATCATTTCATAACAGATAGAAAGTGAAAGCAAAGGCATAAGAGCCTTAGTAAAACGGGAAGAAGAAGAAGACTGCCTTAGTTGCTCCAAATTCTTTGTGATTCCCGAGAGTTGTTTTTTCTCACCATTCCCTATTTCATTAGCTTCTTCATAATTAGGAGCCATTTTTTTGTGTAAGAAGAAAAGTTAGAAAAGATGTTGGAGTAGTGAAGATGGTGCATTTGGAAATGAAGAACCATGCCCTTTTATAGATGAAAAAAGATGATCATCCATGCCATGGATAATAAGCTTGGGTATTGTCCATGGGGTAATAAGGAGCATCTCTAACAATGGTTAATGACCAAGCATTTGTGGTATGTCAATTTTTGCTAAAGCCGAACATCGAAAAACAGTGTCAATGATGAATCAAGAACATTAATACAATCCATTTTCCTAATAGTCATCCAAAATAATGACCTTGATCAATCTATTTTATATAGTGATCATCAATTTCCGATAAAGCGAATAAGCATTACGCATAAAAAATTTATGAAAGATTTTTTTGGAGAAACAGATAAATTTTTTGCCATATGATGTTTGGTCCACCATAGTTTATCTAGAAGGTAATAACCTTTGGTCAACCCTTTAAGGTGACATGACTTAACAATGCATCACTTTAAGATGACATGACCTGACAATGCATCACTTTAAGGTCACATGACCTGACAATGTCCTAATTTAAGGTGACATGATAACACATGAAGTCATAAAAAGTGAATAATGGTGACTTGACAATTTATTTGTCATCAATACAATAAAAATTGTGATAAAAACTGGAGTCAACCTGTTAATTGTCGGAGTCTCTCGCATCAACAAAAGACTAACTCATAAGACAAAAATATCTAAGACGACGATAAAGTCGCATTTTCAATTTTAGAAAATTGATTGGGATTTTCTATCTAAGACGACGATAAAGTCGCATTTTCAAATTTTAGAAAATTAATTGGGATTTTCTATTTTAAGACGACGATAAAGTCGCATTTCAGAAAATTAATTGGGATTTTCCATTCAAGACCACAATAAAGTCACGTTTTCAATTTTAGAAAATTAATTGGGATTTTCTATCTAAGACGACGTTAAAGTCGCATTTTCAATTTTAGAAAATTAATTAGGATTTTCAACATAAAGCGACGCAAGTCATAGCACTGATGATAACTATTTTCTATGGAGAATATGTTATCTCAAAAGAAATTTTATGTCAAAATTTTGTGTCTTTTCAAACATTGGTCATTATTTCCTCCAAAATTCGACCAATGTGGGGCATTATGTAGAAACCAAATTTTGAACCCCTTTTTCGAATAAATAAAGATTTTGAAAAGAAATAAAATAACGAAAACCGTCATGCATCGCGGAGCGCACGCCCCGTCAAATGCATGTTCAGCCCCGGAGCGCGAGTTTCATTCCGTCGTATAGTTTTCCATTTTTGCGAATTAGTCATGCAGTTTCGGCTTAAAAATATAATTTTCCGTGAGTCGTAGTCAATAACTACAACCACCGTTTTAATAAATGATTCGTAGTTTAATCATGCTCATTTTTACTAATTTGACGAGTTTTCGTTAATTGTTTTAAGTTAGTTTTTCGAAAAACTGAAAAAAACGAGTCGCAATTAGGTGTCGGAATTTTACTCGTATCCCAAAACCGATAGTAATCAGTTTTCTTGATGGTCAAGTCATTGTTCATTGGATAAAGAATAAGAATATATTCTTTAACCACCAATCACATTCTTTTATCCATTAGTAAAGGAATAAGAATCATGAAAAAGAATAAGAATAAGAATCAAATCCAAAGTGTAAGAGCCAAGAATCCGATTTTTTTTTCCGGAAGATTCGAACTGTGCGCCAGGCACATGACCATGTGCCCAGCGCACAACAGGTTCCTGCGCCAGATAAAGTTGAAGGTAGAAAACTTTGCAAAAGGAAGTGCATCATTGAGATAGCAAGGTAAAGTTGAAGTTCTTGTTATTTTTTCTTGATTATCTTTTTAATCACATACTTACTTTCTCTTTGTTTTTTCTTATCATTTTTTTTTAATTTTTGGAGTGATTTGGGTATGCGGAAGTCCTAATAGGTTCCCAACCTTAAATCACCCCACCTAGAATAGTCAACTCTAATGGGGAGACTCTTAGGAAACAATGTGTTTATGTGATTTTTCTTAATCAAGTTGTTGTTCATCACCAAAAACATGTTTTCATAAAAAAATTCAAGAAGAGTTGTGCATAAACGTCTCCATAAAAAGAAAATGTAATGCCGTAATTATGGTCCGTTTTAATTTTGTATTTAATTTCATTTTTCGTCTTCATTAACTAAATAGTTTATTGGATGTGATATTTTTCCTATGAAGTTCAAGATGTTTCCAACAACTGGGTTTTGGAATTTCTAAAAAAAAAATTTTGTACAGATAATTAAAAATCATACAACATTGCTATGCAAAACTGATTTTGTCCAGTACCACATAAGCTTGTTCTGTCAATAAAATTTAAAATAAAATCATTGAAACAAAACTAAAAACACCAACATTAAATTAAACATCAGTAGCTTTCCAAAAACATAAAAATCATGTTCATATGAATTTTATACAATTTTATATCATTTTTAAAAAATGTTCATGTAAATCACTAGATTCCAGAACACTGATTTTCTCTTCAGTTAAGAAAATAAATAAAAAATGGTCTTAAAAATATCGAATTCAAGTAAAAATTTCCATTCTAGTCTTTCAAAGTGTCCCCAATGTTCATACCAAAATTCACTTCAAATAAGTTCAGTAAGTTGGATTTCAAAGAATAAATCGCATAAAGGTCTTATTTTGACCGTTTTTAGCATACAATTCACCATAATTCTAGTTGTCAATAAATGCTTACGAAATTTTGGCACAACATAAATAACTTACTGATCTATCCATAGGTGTATCACATGCTCAATTTAGCGCTTTGTACAAAACGTTATGAATTTTACAAGTCAGTATAAAAACAAAAGTGCAATCTGAAAAATGAAATAAAGTGATTAACTCAAGTTTCATAAAAAAAATGTTTTCTTTTCACACGAAAATGTTAATTAAAAATCATGAAATTTTAAGTCTCTTAAAAATGATTCACTTTTATCATGCAAATAAAATCAATAAAAATTGTCATAAAAAAAATTAAAATCAAAGAGGTTAATTAATCTCTAATTTTTACAAATTTTCAAATAAACATGAATTCCAAAGCCCATTCAAGAGGATGAAGATCAAGGAGCATCATGCTGAAGATCAAGATTGAAGACTTGTATAGATCATAGAATTTGTACATATTGTTGTAATAATAGTTTTTTGTAAATAGTTATTACATCACTCATTAATGAAAAACATGGAGATGTTTGTGCATAATTTTCATAAATAATTCAACAATTCTTTTAATAAAAAGAGCAACCAATGTTATGAATATTGCATGTTGGGCCCAATATATCATAGTATATGAATCAAATGACCCAATCTCAATTAAGAGGAAAAATTACAAATCTAACTAAGTTAAATTGTATGATGATCCATCTTACATTTTAAATTTGTTCTCCATCTTCAAATGGATTAATCATATAATTTGACATAATCAGATTGGTAATTATGATCTCCGAATTGATTTTAGGCCGTTTCACGTGTCTCTCTTTAAATGGCCAAATTCCAATTAGCCAAACACAATCTCCAAATTTGATCTCAAATTGATCATTTCTCTCTAAATGACTTAATAATATTCAATGAAGATTTTTTCTCAAAAGCCTCAAATTAGGAAGCAATCTTCTAAGATCTCTTGAAAATTATAAACGTGATCACTAATTAAGGTGGTTATTTCAATCCTTGATTAATCGCCAATTAGGGTGATTAGCTCAAACTCTTCATTTTTAACACTAATTAGGGTGATTATCTTAAATCGTAGTTAATCACTAATTAGGGTGATTACTTTAACCTTTCCTATTTAATCACTAATTAGGGTGATTATCTTAAAACAATTTTTAATCACTAATCAAGGTGATTATCTTTCCTTTTAAGTTTAATCACTAATTGAGGTAATTATCCTTTCCTTCATTTTAATCGCTAATTAAGGTGATTAATTTAACCTTTCACATTTAATCACTAATTAGAGTGATTATCTTAAGCCTTGAATAATCACTAATTAGGGTGATTATATTAACCTCCATTTTTAATCGCTAATTAAGGTGATTATCTTTATCTTTCCTTCATATTTAATCACTAATTAAAGTGATTATCTTGATCCCATTTCGATCACTAATTGGAGTGATTACCTCATTTCAAATAGATTTGTCTAATTCTAAAGGTGAGTTATTCATAATCTATTCTTTCCTTTTCATCACCAATGGAATTGGCCATTTAGGGTGAGACATAAGATTGAACTACGATGGTTTTGATCCATGAGTGGATTCCAATCCCGCAATGATTGGTACGTAGTGCAACTTCGGTGCTCAAACATACCATGTACAAATGATATATTGGTCCTAAATAAAAATGGTTGATGTGTATATGTGCAAACTATGTGATTTTCTTTCTTTTTAATAGCCATTATTACTTTAAAATGGAAAATAACGCATTTAGTAAGAGCCCGTTCTTTAAAATGGAAGAGGGGACGAGTTCCAGACGTTCGCACCTCTTAACCTGAACCCCAAACCCTATCTCATGGTATGAAAGACCAATTTTCAAAAAGCCTTATCCACATGAAGTCATCATCGTTTTAAATGATATTTCATAAAATTGATTTTAAAACGATTTATTAAATAAATATGTCCCTATTCAGATATTAATAGGGTGGCGACTTCAAAAGTTTTCTAAAAATCATAGTCCAATGAGAGACTTTTGTGGGATTCAGACCGTTAATTAAGACAGTCAAAAATCGTGTACCACACCTGGTAGGGGGGAGGGTGGTGGGTTAGGGTTAGGTTAATTAGGGTTAGTATTTGGGGGTTAGGTTAATTAGGCATTAGGGTTAGGGTTAGGGGTTAGAGTTAGGGTTAAGGATTAATAGTGGCAAAATCATAAAAATGGCAACGGCGAGTTAACGTGCGTTAGCAAAAAGGGTAGATGGTGCACAGTTTTGAAAACTCAGGGGTATATGGTGAATATCTGAAACATTGAGGGTATGTGGTTAATTTCGTGATTTGTCGGGGGTATTTGGTGAAATAACCGTTATTAAAACTACTCACTATCTAAATGAAAGACGATCCGATTATCTACCCAAGAAGATAGAAAGTCCCACACGAGTCGTCAGGCAAGAATGAGTGCAAGAATTTCCACGTCCAGTAAGAAGTAGGAAGACCACCCCTCACTCTCATCAGCTGTACATACGTCACCTTCCATTGTCTTAGCGAAGATTTCAACATACTCTTGCGCGCCGGGTAACACTATTCCCCTTTTAGTTGAATTATTCTCATTCTTAGGTGTCTTTGGGGTTGTAGATCAACCACTTTCTAATACGTTTTTAAAATAGCTTTATAAAATCCTATATTCAAAAACCTTTTAAAAATAGTTTTATTAAAGTCCGATTTCTAAAACTCATTTTCTAGCCCAACTTAATTAATAGAGTTAATTAACTATTTTAATTAGTTTTATTAATTATATAAAATATTTTCAAAATAATTTTTTATTTAAATTCAGCTTTATCAAAAGTATTTTCAAAATATCTATCTTTTTCTAAAATCTTTTTAATAAAAAAAACCTAGTTGTTTTTAGTCTCCTATTACTTCCCTAAAACCTAAACCTATATAATACCTCCACCCCTAATCTCCCCGGAACCGACAGTCAGTGGCGGATTTAGTATGTAACACCATGGTGCACGTGCACCAGCAATAAAAAAAAGAAAAAAAAATTCACCCAATTCACGCACGTTTTTTCACGGGTTCATTTTCAGTTTTCACATCTCTCAACTCTCTTTTCTCTCACATCTCACTTCTTCTCAGTTATCCCTTTCTCTCTCATAGAATCTCAGATGCAGTGACCTTCACTTCTCCCTCATAGAATCTCAGGCGCGCGAACCTTAAGACGGTCGTGAAATCGTGACTCGGAGTCTCGGACCTCCTGCTGTTGCCTGGTTGCTTCGTATCGCGTAATCGGTGTTGACAGTTGACGTGTTGTGACTCGCCGACCTGCAGCCGCAGAATCAGTCGGAAATTGGTGGACGACGGTGGACGGACAACCTCCAAGAGTCGTGACTCGTGACTAGGTACATCTTAATCTGCTCAATTGGCTTGATTTCTTGTTTTACTTTATAGATTAGGGTTTATCAATTTCATGAGAATTGGAAAATAAATTGCAAGAATGTTGATTTTGTTGTTGTACTTTGATTTGAGTGTTATTGGTGCTTGAAAATTGAAATGACATTATATTTGAATTGGGTGTTTTCACTGTTAATGCTGATTTTGTTGATTATATTTTATGGTCTATGGCAAATTGGCACATGTTTCATTTGGTGAGATACATCTTCATTTAGTTCAATTGTTACTTGATTTTCAGATTTGATAATGAAGAGAAAACGTACTCCAAACAAAATGCAAAATATTGCTAGTTTCTTCACTAAGAAAAATCCAACTCCAAATTCTCCTCCACATTCAACACAAAATGAACAAATTTTGTCTCCTCAACTAGCAAGCGAACAACATTCCTCTCCATCACACAATTCAATTCAAAATGCTCCTCACAATTCCCCTCATAATTCCCCTCATAATCCTCCTAGTGCTCCGGTCTTTGGTCAAAGACTAAGTGAAATTGATTGCGCCAATCTTCCACAAGACCCGGGATTGAGGAGAAAGATGAGTGATTTCCATAAAAATGATAGAGATTTAGTGAGGAGAACTTATATTGAGAGAAAATCTTGTCAACCCAAATACTTTTTATTTCCTCAAACACTTATTGCACAAAAAAACCATCGATTTGTTGCCAAGTGGTTTGAAACATGGAGTTGGCTTGAGTATAGTGTGGAAAAGGATGCTGCCTATTATTTCATTTGTTATTTATTCAAGGATGAAAATGCAATTGGAGGTGATGCTTTTGTTAGTGGGGGTTTCAAATCTTGGAATAGATTAGATACGATAAAAAATCATGTCGGGAAACACACGAGTGCTCACAACAAAGCAGTGTTAGCCATGAATTTATTCAAGAAACAAAAGTCAAGTATCTCCTCTGCCTTGTCAAAATAAACAAAGGAAACTATGAGTGCTTATAGGAAGCGACTTGAAGCTTCGATTGAAACTATACAATGGCTTCTACTCCAAGGATTGTCTTTCCGTGGTCACGATGAAAAAGAAAGTTCCTTGAGAAGAGGTAACTTTATATCGTTGTTGACTCTTCTTTCAAAAAAAGATCCTGAATATTCCAAAGTTGTTTTTAAAAATGCTCCCGGTAATTGTCAACTTACTTCTCCAATTGTCCAAAAAGATATCAGAAATGCATGTGCAAAAGAGACAACTAAAGCAATAATTAAAGATCTTGATTGTGGTTTCTTTACTATCTTGGCTGATGAGTCTGCTGAAGTTTCTGATAAGAAACAAATGGCTCTTTGTTTGAGATATGTGAACAAAAAGGGAGAAGTTTGGGAGCGTTTACTTGGTATTGTGCATGTTTCCGATACTACTTCTTTGACTCTTAAAACTGCTATAGAATCATTGTTGATGGAGTATTCTTTGTCTTTCTCTCAAGTACGAGGTCAGGGTTATGATGGGGCAAGTAATATGCAAGGTTCAATTAATGGTCTTAAGACTCTAATACAAAATGAATGTAAACAAGCATACTTTGTCCACTGCTTTGCTCACCAACTTCAGTTGACTCAAGTTGCACTTGCTAAAAAAAACTCTGATTGTGCTTGGTTATTTGCTGATGTACTTGCACCTCTCTTGAACTTTGTGGGAGGTTCATCGAAGAGGAAAGAATTTCTTCATGAAAAACAAGCTCAAAGAGTTGTGGAAGCATTGTCCTTAGGTGAACTTGAAACAGGGTCGGGTTTGAATCAAGAACGTGGGTTAGGTAGACCTTATGACACTCGTTGGGGATCTCATTTCAAAATAATATTGAATGTGCTTGATTTATATCCTTCAATCCTTGGGTCGCTTGATGACATTACAGAAGTCTCTGATGCACTTGATTCTAACAAAGCACAAACTATTACAATTTGTTGATGTCTTTTGATTTTGTGTTTGTGGCGCATTTGATGGTTGGTATCTTTGGGATAACAAATAACTTGAATGTGACATTACAAAAACGTGATCAAGACATTGTAAATGCAATGAGAATGGTTAATATAATGTAACCAAGATTAATTTGCAAGAGATGAGAGATAAAGGATGGGATTCTCATATGGAGAAGGTGATTTATTTTATGGCTAAGTATGGCATTGAGGTTCCTAGCATGGAGGGGAAATATGTTGTCCCGGGGAGAAGGTTGTTTAAAGGTAAGACAAGTGTCAAATCTACATCATTTTCGAGTGGAAGTTTTCGTGAGTGTCATTGATCTTCAGTTGCAAGAACTTGATAATCGATTCCCCGAGATAAGTAAAGATTTACTTGTGTGTATGTCTTGTTTGAATTCTTTTGATAAAGCAAAATTAATTGAACTTGCAAAATTCTATCCAAATGAATTTTCAAGTTCAGAATTGATATTCTTTGACCATACACTTCAGAATTTTATTGTTGCTATGAGAGAAGATGAAAGGTTTTGGAATTTGAAGACTCTTAGTGAGCTTTCAATGAAACTTGTGGAGATGGGATTGTCTGAAACTCACGATAGGGTCTACTTGCTTTTAAAATTGGTGTTGCTTCTCCCCGTTGCAACGGCAAGTGTGGAAAGGGTATTTTCTGGAATGATGCAAGTGAAAGACAAATTGCGTAATAGTATGGGAGATTAAATGTTGAATGATTGTTTGATTACTTATTTAGAGAATAATTTGTTTTTGAATGTTAGCATGAATGATATTGTAAATCGATATCAAAACATGAAAACTCGTCGCGAACAATTGTAATCATTTTTACTAGTAATTGATTGTATTTTGTAGTATTATTTGGATATTTGGTTTTTCTAGGACTATTTGGTTGTATTTTGTATAATTATTGGTTATATATTTATTTTCTTTTCGATTGAAATTTAGTTTGGAGTATTTTTATTAAAAAATATTTTGGTTTAGTGAACGCCACTTCATCCACAACAAATCACCATCATCACTTTTTACTAAATCTCTACAAAAGCCAAAAATAACCTACATACTATATACTCATACTGCACTTCGTACACAAAGCCAACGACATATATAAGGCCCTTAAGGACCCTTGGGTCCAATGGTATGGCTTCCTATCTCCCACATGGGAGACCGAGGTTCAAATCTTGGTGGAAGCAAATTTCAATATTGTTGGGGGGGAGGGGGGTTTGGGGCTTGTTGGGCCTCTGGGTGAGTGGCCTTGTGCGAGGGCAGCCCAGATGAAATTCTTCTTACCACGGGTTCCCGGAAGGGGGTCCAAAAAAAAAATTTATCCACTTGATTTTCTTTAACCACCTCATCATCAAACCATCAGCATCGCCTACTTTCTAATTTATTTAGTTCGACAACATCAAATATATATCAAAACAACAACCAATTTTCAAGGCTTGTTCAATATTCTTTTCCAAGATCCGTGTAAATTAACGACCCATATGGATGTATAATTTCTAAGGGTCAATCAAATTAACAATCTTTATTCCTTTTATTATTTAATTGAAGTTACTAACATTATATTCATGATGTAGATTGTTAACGTATTGCTGCGACTGTAAATAGTTATGTATTATAACTAACTCCCTGCAATATTTTCTTCTCATTTTTTTTCATGGACATTATTTTTTATGTCTGATTGCAATATATTTCACCTTGTATATTATTGTTAATCAAGACCAAAATAAATATTCTAACGAAAAAAGCAGATAATATGGACAACCTATTAGCAACCCAGTAATATGATTGCTAAATAACTTGTCACTAAAAAAAATGGTCTTTTATGTGTTTAAGGAACCAACCTAGACAAATCTTTTTTGGGGTGCTGAACATATTATTTGGTTATTCTTTTGCATAAAACTTGATATGAATCTTGCTAAGTAGAGGCCAACAACGAGCGAATTTGATTCCTGATCTTATTCGTACCCTCACCCTCCGAACTCAATTTTTCGTTCAATTACCATTCATGGAGTCATGACGGGGAAATCTACATTGGATAAGTCCCAAAAATGTCCCTAAGTTTACCAAATATCCAATTAGGTTTATGAGTCTTCCTTTAAAGACTTGTTGGCGACTTCGAAAACGTTTTCAAAATATTTTCAATAAAACCTTTACAATGAGGTAGTCAAATACGCGCTCATCCCGTGTAGGCGAATAAAATCACGCCTACATTTTGGCGACTTCACTAGGGAGGATTTGAAAAAAATTAATTTTTTAAATAAGTGGGAGAAACTTGAAAAATATGATTAATTCTCTTTTTATGCTTTTGAATGGCATACTGTTTTGCATATGCATGGCTACTAATTTAAGACACTATAAGAACAATTGTCCCTGCCTCATTAGCGCATGTTAAGGGACTATGGAATTATTTATGATTGTGTTCCTATATTTTGTGACACTACAAGTGCTATATGTACTTCTAAAGATCATGTTCATCATTCAAGGGTTAAAACATATCCATATTAGACAACATTTTCTTAAATATAATGTTGAGAAAGATCTAATTAAATTGGAATTTTATCAAACTGAAAATTAAATTGCTGACATTTTGACTAAGCCATTAAACAGGGAGAAGCATGATAAGATAAGACTAGAGCATGGAATTATTAAGCTCCATTGAAAGCATGTGAGTTCCTCCCAAAGGTTAACATTTTATAAGGTAAGTAATGGGTACAAAGTTCCTACATAACTTTGAATGTGTAAACATGTTTAGAGTTTATCTTTGTGAAGAATCTATGCATACAGTTAAAGTGCTTTTTGAATATTTTTCATTCATGTTATTAAAGTTAGAAAATGGAGTAAGTCGTCAAATTTGTGTTGCAAGTTCCAAGTCTGCCAAGTAACAAATTGTATTTCATCCTTTAGTAAATATTTTTTATTTATCTTTAATTATATTTTATTTTATTTTATTTTCCACAAATTTATCTTAGATTCATTAAATCATTTGAGATCTTTATTTTAAATCTTTCAGTTACCTAAATATCCATAGATTTATTTTCATTTGTATTTTAAATTGTTCCTAATTTAAATTAGATTAAAACATCACCAACATCCTTCCTTTTTATCCGCCCAATTCAACCGACATATCTTTTGGCCAAATTCAAACCTTTCACCTTCTCTCCTAATTCACTTCATCGCCATTATCTATCACCGCCTAAATCATTCACCGCCGTTTTTCACCTCACTATAAAACCACCATGGTTAGGATAAGCGACAGCACAAATCTCAAACGAAAAAGGAACTCAACCTCTCTAACTACTGTGGACACATCACCTATTCACTCACTATTTCCTCTTCAAATTTAAGCACCACGAGATGGAAACTCCAACACCGGGAAAACCCGAACATCACCACTTGGTGAATCCGACCCTATTCCTTCCTAACAAGCTTAAGATACTTCAAAATTTCCTCAAGAAAAGAAAACTCCAGCTGAGAGGAACCCTAAGAGAAGGAAAATTGTGAAGATTGATGCATGCAAAGAAGAAGATGCACAAAATGAGGGGGAATATATAGATGCTAGGAAGGAACTCAAGAAAAGAGCAAGCTGTCTAGTCTCGGGATTTGCCTTAAGTCTGATTTGGGGGCAAATCTAGTAAGTGTTTTGACTTTCTTGAAATCTTGGAACATCAACAGTGGGTGAAGTTATTTAGTGATTTTGCTAAGAATCCCATCTATCCTGATGCTAAGCATGTGTTCTCTCCTAGATTTGTCTGTGTCGAGGGGGTTTGTTCCAGCTCTGTTAGTGGAACACCCATGACTTTTAGCGCATACTATTTGGTGAACTTAATTTAAGTACAAACGAGGGTTTTGACTTATATTTCAAAGGGAGATTCAAAGTAGAAATTGGGGAGGCCACTAATTCTGATATATCTCAAGTTCATTGGTGGAGATCAACCGTCATCCACAACTCACAAAGATAATCTCTTACCTCTTCAAAAATTACTTTTCAATTTAGTTCGTAAACTGTTATCCCTCGCACCCAAAAACGAAATGAAGCCAATTTGAGAGATGCTACTCTCATTTACTATCTAGCTTGCCAACAAAATTCCCATCAACTTTTTGCTTTAATCATTAAACACCTAGCCAACTATATCCCTAATCTGAAAATAGGGTATGGATAATTATTGACTATTTTGTTTTTAAGCTTTTCAATTGATTTGTCAAAATAAGAACCAATGCCCTTAAGCCTGAACATGTTATGAATAAGGATACATTATTAAATATGTGTAATCCCCCATAATTTTATGAATTTTATAAATATATTTTAATGTATATTTATATATTTTTAAGTATCAAAATAATTTATTTCTTAGTATGTTGACTATTTGAAAGTCAAAAGAATTATTTAATGATTTGAAATAATCAAATATTTTATTTAGTCATACTTTAAAAATTATTTAAATAGTTTAAACATCTTTGAGTTGTAGTAAAAGGATTTTAAAATGGGTTAGAGGAACCCAACTATGCTCAAGTACCCAATCATTAAATGATTATTGAAAGCCCAAACACAATTCCCTAAGCCCACAAGGGTTAACTATATAAACCCCACAAAACCCAAAATTCTCACACTAAAACACTCACCCTAAATTTTCTCTCCTCTCTCCTCCTCCACGGTTTTCTCTCTCTCTCTCGGTTTCTTCTCCTCTTCGTCGTCCGGTTCTCGCCGCCGCCAGCCACCGCTGCCGGCGTCCCTCCCCCTCTTAGCTGCCGTGTCTTCCTCTCTCCTCTCTCTTTGGTTTATGTCTTCCTCCTCTATTTTATTTAATGTTAAGTTTATGTTTTAAGGATTGATTTAATGTTTTTATGATTAAAGTTTCTAGTTTGATGATTTAAATATAATTTCAAATTATGTAATTTATATAGTGAAGTAATTAAATTTCAGATTTATTTATATAATTTCAAAGTATGGATTTTTAGGGTTTTATGAGTTGGAAAATTGTAGTACTATATTATAGTTTATGAAATTGAATACCCTTATGATTAAGCATGTTTTAAAGGGTTTTAAACATATTATAAGTTCCTTGATTTTTTATTAGTATGCTTATGATGGATTTTTGAGGATTTTTAATGACTAGTATGGTGGTACTATACTAGGAGACATTAATAGTTGAGGTTTTAATGGTTAAAAAGGATTTTAAATACTTTTAAAGAGGGTTTAACATATTTTAATGTTGCTGGAATTTTGATTGAGTATTGATTAGTAGTTGTATTGATATTTGGTAGGCGGAGATTTCTCCTTAGGCAATTTCTAAGGTTGTTAAAGTGGCCGCGCATATTGTCTACACAAGGTACATACATACCTATGTGTTGGTAGACTAGTATCATGTCCTAAGAATAGGATTGATGTAGTATCATGTATAGGGAACTATTTATGGTTCATATGTGATTTATATTCAAGTAGAATTGCATGTTTTATGCCGTTGTGTGAAGCATGTTGCTTATGTTGGTTATACTATGTTTGTATGGATGATTGATGCAAGCATATGGGATTGGGAACTTTATTTTTATTAATTCACATGAGGGATTAATAATTATGTTGTTATTGGATCATGAATTGGATCATGTTGTTGTTCCCTTTGGATTATTTTATTTACTTTATGAGGACCGAGGGCCTTATTTGGTAAGTTGGTTATTCACCTATAAAAGGTTGGTTGATTGTTGACTTAGATCAACAAATAAATAATGGTTATGGAATTAATAATGGAATTACTCTGGGATTGTTAAGTTGTTGATCACCTTATCTAATCCTAAGATAAAAATGGAAGTTCTACGCATCCTTGATGATTATATTTTTTGTCTTATTTTGTGAGTCATAACAAATAAATAATTTATTAATCACTTAAAGTGGAAAGTGAATAGCATTAAGGTTTAGACTTGCGCACGTCTGAAGTGTTGGACTAGTATGAGTTGGAGTACATGGTGGTAGCCCATGGCTTTTCTTGGGACCGGATTGATCACCGTGTCCTATTTTTTTAAAAAAGTTCCTCGATATCGTTGGTCATGGGAGTATGGAGTCGCGCCCGTACTTCGTCTTCTAAATTAAAGACTGGTTTGGTTTGGACAACTCTTTCCATTGCTTATTCAATCTAATTATAATTAATCTATTGATTTTTGGAAGTTAGTTCAGTATAGTCAATCTGTTGTTTATTATATCATTGTCTATCATTGAGTTTGTGTTTATTAGTATCACGTTAGGATTTATTTATTTATTTATTTATTATGTAGTACTCAACTTTGTTGATTACGTGCTTTTGTGTTATGTCGATCATGGTTGTGCCTTGTTGATCATGTGATGACCCATTTGGTGAGCAGTCTCTCGGGATCAATAGTGCGTTGTCTATTTCAGGCTTGAAGATGATGCATCATGGGTTCGGAATTCGTGGAGAGCTTGTGTTTAGCTCTTATACTTTATAGTTGTTTTAATTTAGTTGACTTTGGTTTGGTTGATTATTGACTTTGGTTTTTGGAGTTGACTTATGGTTGACCAAGTTAGTAAGTTTTAAAGTTTATTTATTTATTCCCGCTGCAAAATTCTGAATAAGCTGATAAGTTATCACACGGGCGATAATGCTTTGATAATTCTCTAAGTTTTTATATTTAAAAAGGTATTTTGGAAAATAGAGAATTGACGGGGTGTTACAAAGTGGTATCTTGGAGCTTAGGTTTTGATTGGCCGTTCGTGGCAACCTTAAATTTTAGGCGCCTAGCTAGGTACTTAAAATGAATTTCATAGAAAATGAGTTACTACTTTTTCGTTGTGCTTAAATCATTTTTCGAAACATGTTTCAATTTTAAAAAGAGATTCGAATTTTATTTTTTTAGGTTCGAAATTTATTTTTTTATTTAGTTCGAATTATTTTTTTTAGAAGTCCGAAAGTTTTTTTATACTCTTCGAAAATTATAAATATTATTTATTAGTTGTTTATTGTAGTACTTCTAGTTTATTTTGGTTACTTTATTAATTTTTTTGAGAGATGGGTAGTATAGGAAGGCCATATAGGATATAAATAGTATATGTCTGCATTTAAATAGTTAGTTCATCATGTTTATGTTTTTGAAAAATTGATAGTAACGGTCCCAACTATAGTCTTCCTGCCATAATAAGTCCCAACTATTTAATATCTCACAACAGGTCATACTTTATGTCATATTTTATAATAGTGGTCCTCACAGGTAAATGACCTGATACAGCAGGTAATTTAGGTCACATGTAGTTCACATGACAAGCACTTAGAACACTCCTTCCACGAGTCCTTCCCCTGCTTCTTGTGAAATTTCAGCAGGTGGAATTTTGAGCAGATTTTTCTCTAAATTTTTGCATTTGTTAAAGTTGAACAGTTTAACTTGAAAGTGTTCTAATATAAAACATAAGATTAATATATAGGAGTAGCTAATTTAACAAAATGGAAGCTAAAATCTCCATCATTTCACTAGGCATTAGGCAAAAATGCTTCTTTGGCAATTATGGTGACAGTAGCATGATCAATAGTAAGAATATCAATCAAATTAAACAACTTGAGCACTTCAGTTAGAGATTTGTCATCGACATTAATAAGGGTATACAAACTTTAGAGAATAACATGCTCAACACCAGAGAAAACAATAATGCCCTTTTCACCCAATTCTTAAGAAAATTCTCTGCAATTTAATATAATCCTTGATTAGGTAAGGGGAAAGGGAGGGTAAAATTCACTCAATTAAACTGCCAAATGAAGCAAATTTCCAGGAAATTAAATTTGGGTATTACGATTATGCTGCAAAATATTAAGAATTGATAGAAGGGTATTTAGAGAAAAGCAAATTCATAAGAGGGTTGTGATAGAATTTTATGGTAAATTGGAATTTCGCACAGAGCCGTTGAGGTGGGCATCTAGCTCCACCTTTGGCATGGATACCAAACATTCCATTTGCATCTCTGATTCACCCTGCTCTTCGCTGGGTAAAAAAAAGGCAATTGAGTTTATTGATGCTAAGAAGAGAACTCCCCAAAAAAATAAGAACTCCATAGAAAATTGAGGACTACATTAGAATTTCAGGAGAGAGAATGAAAGCACTATCAACAATGGACAGAGAGGGAGGAAGACCCGAGAGGACAGAGAAAGATAACATGTAGCAACAACAGATGGGTCACCGACAAGCAACAATGGCTCCGGTACCGAGATCCACGGAGGCGTCCAACGAGTGGAAGTTGAACAAAAAAAAACTCTGGTGGAGCTCTATGCCAGTGAATGTTGCACTAGGAGATGAAGAATATAGTTGCTTAAACAATAAAAAAGAAAAGAAAATTGAAACACACTTTTTTACAAGCTTAGCCGCTCACCAGTCATGTGGGACCACGCTCGTAAAGTATGATATAAAGTTTGGCCTGATGTGAGATATACGATAGTTGGGACTTATTATGGCAGGACAGCCATAGTTGAGACTGTTTTTATCAATTTTTTCATATGTTTTTCTTCCCTGCTTATTCCTAGCTTTAAATTATTGGTTTATTCTTGCTTATTGTTTATTGTTGGGAATATACGCTAAGTGAGGGTATTATGTACTTATAGATGTCGTATTCATTTGTTATAGGATCTCTAGACATGTCTGATAGTCAAGCTGCCCGAGTAGGAAACTACTCCAACTCTATTGTGCTTAGTGATGATGAGTCCGATATGGAGTCTGATAGCGAGAGTTACACTAGCCTAGATATGGAAATGCGCCGTATATTGCAAGTAGGCATCCCTGATAGCGATGATGAGGTTATTCAGGAGTTTGACCATGCTAGAGGGCAGACCCGAAAGGACATCTACAATGATATTATGAGGACTATTTTTGGTGGTGTTAGTGATTCTAAGTCAGAAGAAGATGAGGACAATGAAAACTTTGAAGATGAGATGTTCACTCCAGAGAAGTACAAGGAAACTAAGGATAAGACTGATAATGTATCTCCATAGGCTATTTATGTATGTTTTAAGATTAATTGTTGGATAAGTAGCCAAGTTACAATGGTTTAAATTTCTTTCTTTATTATCTCTATCTTTGTTAAGGAATAAATATGGTTATTGTGGATTGGAAAAATATTATCATCATCATTTTGAGGAATAAAAGTATTTATTTAGTTATTCAAGTTGAGTGAGAATTTATTTTAGTACGCGAATGGGGAATATATTTTATTTTATTATTGTGATTATTTTTATTTGATCCCTATATATATATTGGTGATGTGAATATTTATTCATGAATGAGTGTATGGTTGTTATGGTTCATAGTGTGTGAACTTAATGTTGTTGTGATTCCATAAAGAATTGTATTTTGATGCGACCTTGTATGGTCAAATCAAGTGATGCCTTCGTAGAGAATGGCAAGTAAGATGTGTATCGAAACCTAAAGTAGATTTACGTTAAATTTCAGGTCACGAAGTAGAATGGCAAACAACGATAACGCCTTAGCTTCTGCTATTTGCCTATTGGCAGAGAAATTGACTCAAGAAAGAGCTTAAGCCGCCGTACTTAAAGGGGCAAGATGACCCTACATTTTTAGAGAGTTGGATTAGAGAGTTTGAAAAGATTTTTGGGGCTGTGAATTATCCTGAGGCTATGAAAGTAGGTCAAGCTGTATTATATCTGAAAGATGAGGCTGACTTATGGTGGAAAGAGAATGGAACTAGACTTAGTGCTGTGGAAGGGTTTAATTGGGATTCCTTTATTACTGCTTTAAGAGGAAAATTTTACCCTGCTTTTATGAGAAAACAAAAGGCTCAGGAGTTCATAAACCTTAGGATGGGGAGTATGACTATATCTGAGTATTATAGCAAGTTCATAGCATTGTTTGGGTTTGCACACCTGAGGTAGTAGCTGCTAAAGAGCTAAAGGCTCAAAGGTTTGAGCAAAGTTTGACTGAGGAAATCCAATTGGGGTTAAGTGGTGAGACTTTTGCATCCCTAGATGTTGTTTATGGAAGAGCCGCCCATATTTATGGTCTTCGGTCGAGGCGTGATAAGAAGAATGATGTAGTGGGTGAGAAAAGAAAGGATTTCAATGCTGGAGGAAATCAGGGAAACTTTAAGAAGAATGGAAATGGGAATGGGAATTTCCAAGGAAGGAATGGTCAAGGCTTTAATAATAAGGGCCAGTCTGAGAGGAGTTACAACTGTAAGAAGTGTAACAAGAACCACCCTGGTAGAGACTGTAAGGGAGATCTAGTAACCTGTCATTACTGCCAAAAGAAGGGGCATAGAGAATTCGAGTGCTTCACCAAGCAAAGGAAAGAGCAGAATGGTAATGGGAGTGGTAATCAGGGAAGGTCTGGGTCCAACCAATCAGGCAACCATGGGTCGAAGCCTATAGGGTCGCAGAACAACCAAGGAAGCTACAGTATGCCTGCTAGTGAGAACAACAACAACAACCAGAGTAAAGCTTCGGGTAAGCTGTTCGTGATGAGTCGCAATGAAGCTGAGAAATTTGCCGACGTAGTTTCTAGTACTTTCTCTACTAATTCCGTTCTCGTTAAAGCGGTATTTGATTCTGGGGCGACCTATTCGTTTATTTCGTCGTCAGTTATTAAAAGCTTGGGGTTGGTAGACTTTGAAGCAATTAACTTGCCTATAAGTATACCTACTGGAAAAGTTATAAGGTGTACTAAGTTGTATAGAGACTTGCCTCTGAAGATAGGAGACTATATTTTTCCTTCTAATCTAATAGAGTTCAACCTGAGAGACCTAGATGTTATTCTTGGGATGAATTGGTTAGGTTTTTATAAGGCCAAAATAGAATGTGAAGCTCAGAAGGTAGTGTTGAGAAGCCCTTTGGGGAAGTTGACTTCATATCGATGTTTTTGGAAACCTAAGAACTTTGGGGTCATTTCTGCAATGCAAGTGAAGAAGTTAATAAAGAAGGGATGTGAGTTATTTTTCCTTTAGTGTGCAAGATGTAAGTAAAGAGGTTGGATTGAAGATTGAGGACGTACCAATTGTGAATGAGTGTATGGATGTGTTTCCAAGCGAGATTTCTGGTATGCCGCCTGAAAGAGCTGTTGAGTTCACCATAGACTTAGTTCCTGGCACTGCACCTATTTCTAAGGCACCGTATAGGATGGCACCTCCTGAGATGAGCGAATTGAAGACGCAGCTGCAAGAACTGTTGGATAAGGGTTATATTAGGCCTAGTGCGTCACCTTGGGGAGCTCCTGTGTTATTTGTGAAGAAGAAGGATAGAAGTATGAGGTTGTGCATTGACTATAGGGAGTTGAACAATGTGACCATTAAGAACAAGTATCCTTTGCCTAGGATAGACGACCTGTTCGACCAGTTGAATGGAGTGAGTATGTTTTCAAAGATCGATTTGCGTTTGGGGTATCACCAGTTGAGGGTAGCTGATAAGGATATACCTAAGACTGCGTTTAGGACGCGTTATGGTCATTATGAGTTTACTGTGATGCCGTTTGGACTGACCAATGCTCCGGCTATATTTATGGATTTAATGAATAGGATATTCCATGAGTTCTTAGATAAGTTCGTTGTGGTGTTCAGTGATGATATATTGATCTATTCAAAGAGTGAAGAAGAGTATGATGAGCATTTGAAGATAATATTGGAGACGCTTAGGAAGAACCAATTGTATGCCAAGTTCTCTAAGTGCGAGTTCCGTCTGGAGAAAGTAGCATTTTTGGGTCATTATGTGTCTAAAGAAGGAGTTTCTGTGGATCCTGCAAAGATTCAAGCTGTTAGTGAGTGGCCTACTCCAAAGAATGTGTCAGATATTAGGAGTTTTCTGGGATTAGCTGGCTATTATAGGAGATTTGTGAGAGATTTCTCGAAGATAGCAAGGCCAATGACCAATTTGATGAAGAAAGAGTCAAAATTTGAGTGGAGTGAGAAGTGCGAGGAAGCTTTTCAGATTTTAAAGGAGTGTTTGACCTCTGCACCTGTTTTAACTTTTCTTGACGGAAATGAGGGATTTGAGGTGTATAATGATGCTTCGAAGAATGGTTTGGGATGTGTCCTGCAGCAGAATGGGAAGGTGATCGCGTATGCATCGCGTTAGTTGAAGCCGTATGAGTCTAATTATCCTACCCATGATCTAGAGTTAGCTGCTATTGTGTTTGCCTTAAAAATTTGGAGACATTACCTATATGGGATGACTTGCGAGAACTTTACCGACCATAAGAGTTTGAAGTACATTTTCACCCAGAAGGATCTCAATATGAGGCAGAGAAGATGGTTAGAACTGATAAAAGATTATGACCTAGATATCCAGTATCATGAAGGGATGGCGAATGTAGTTGCCGATGCTTTGAGTAGGAAGTCGAGCCATAGCATGAATGCATTGGTAGTTCCTGTGGAATTGTGCCGAGATATGCAAAGGCTTAGCCTAGAAATTTTAAATCCTGGGGAGATCGAGGCAAGATTGAGTGCTTTATCATTAGGGTTGTCAGTTTTCGATGAGATCAAAGAGGGTCAAGTTGGAGACGAGCACCTAGATAAGATTAAGGAGAAAATGAAGCAAGGCAAGGAAGTTGACTTTAAGAGTCATGATGATGGAAGCTTGAGGTTTAAGGGAAGGTGGTGTGTACCACAAAAATGTGAAGAGCTTAAGAGAAGGCTTATGGATGAGGGGCATAATACTCCATATTCTGTGCACCCTGGGGGTGACAAGTTGTATAAGGATCTTAAGGAAATTTATTGGTGGCCAAATATGAAGCGTGATGTCGCTGAGTTCATGTCAAAGTGCCTGACCTGTCAGAAAGTAAAGAACGGCCATGAGAGACCAATGGGGAAAATTCAATCCTTAGAAGTTCCTGGATGGAAGTGGGATTCTATATCCATGGATTTTGTGACTGCTTTGCCGAAGACGAGAAATGGCAATGATACTATTTGGGTTATCGTGGACCGTCTGACGAAGTCTGCCGTGTTCGTTCCGATCAAAGAGACATAGAAAAAGAAGCAACTTGCAAAGACATAAATCAAGCATGTAGTGAGACTGCATGGAGTCCCGACAGACATTATATCATATCGCGATTCGAGATTCCTCTCGAAATTTTGGCAAAAGGTCCAGTTGAATCTTGGAACAACGTTGAAGATGAGCACTGCTTTTTATCCTACAACCGATGGTCAGACTGAAAGGACCAATCAGACTATGGAAGATATGTTGAGAGCGAGCGCAATTGATTTCCAAGGTAGTTGGGAAGATCACTTGGACTTGATTGAGTTTTCGTATAACAATAGTTACCACGCGAGTATCAAGATGGCTCCTTTTGAGGCGTTGTATGGAAGAAAGTGTAGAAGTCCCATTTGCTGGAATGATTTTAGTCAGAATATAGTATTGGGGACAGAATTTAGTGAGGAGACTGTTAAGAATGTCAAGTTCACTCAAGCTAGAATTCCAGCTGCTCATGATAGGCAGAAGAGTTATGCTGATTTGAAGCGAAGAGAAGATGAATTCGCAGTTGGTGATAAAGTGTTTTTGAAAGTGTCACCGACTAAAGGAGTGATGAGATTTGGTAAAAAGGGCAAACTAAGTGCTAAGTATGTTGGCCCATATGAGATTTTGCAAAGAATTGGGAAGGTAGCTTATAAGTTGGCTTTGCCAATAGAATTTGAGAAAATGCATGATGTGTTTCATATTTCCCAACTCAAGAGATATATCCCTGATGAGAATCATGTCTTGGACCCCGAAAGAATTCAAATTGATAGTAGCCTCACGTATGAGGAAAGGCCTGTGAAAATCTTGGACAAAAAGGTGCGTAGTAGCCGCAATAAGGATGTGAATATTGTAAAAGTGCTTTGGTCTAACCATAAGTCTGAAGAGGCCACGTGGGAAGCTGAAGATGAAATGAAGAAGAAGTATCCTGAGTTATTCATTGAGGTGAGTTACGAGGGCGTAACTCGTTTTCTTTAAGGGGGGTAGAATGCGATAGAATTTCGTGCTTTTTGCCTTATTTTATGGTATTTTAATGAATTTTTATGCTTATTTTAACGATTTGCACATGTTGGTGCAAAATAAATTGGTTCTCCGCATAGAAAAATGTGTTCATGAGTAACACAAGTGGTTTTAAAGTTGGTAAAAGTGTGAACACGTTGTGACACAAGTATTTCCAAATGGAAGTTTGAGTCAAAATTTTTGAAACTGTGAGGGTTTTCGTGCCAAGTTTCGGGACGAAACTTCTTTTAAGAGGGGTAGACTGTAATCCCCCATAATTTTATGAATTTTATAAATATATTTTAATGTATATTTATATATATTTTAGTATTAAAATAATTTATTTCTTAGTATGTTGACTATTTGAAAGTCAAAAGAGTTATTTAATGATTTAAAATTATCAAATATTTTATTTAGTCATACTTTGAAAATTATTTAAATAGTTTAAACATCTTTGAGTTGTAGTAAAAGGATTTTAAAATGGGTTAGAGGAGCCCAACTATGCTCAAGTACCCAATCATTAAATGATTATTGAAAGCCCAAACACAATTTCCTAAGCCCAGAAGGGTTAACTATATAAACCCCACAAAACCCAAAATTCCCACACTAAAACACTCACCCTAAGTTTTCTCTCCTCTCTTTCTTTTCTCTCTCCACCTCCACGGTTTTCTCTCTCTCTCGGTTTCTTCTCCTCTTCGTTGCCCGGTTCTCGCCGCCAGCCACCACCGCCGACTGCCGCGCCGGCGTCCCTCCCCCTCTTGGCTGTCGTGTCTTCCTCTCTTCTCTCTCTTCGGTTTTTTTTCTTCCTCCTCTATTTTATTTAATGTTAAGTTTATGTTTTAAGGATTGATTTAATATTTTTATGATTAAAGTTTATAGTTTGATGATTTAAATATAAATTTCAGATTATTATTATTATTATTATTATTATTATTATTATTATTATTATTATTATTATTACTATTATTATAATTATTATTATTATTAAGCAATTGCAGACTTTTTGTCAATATCATTAAAATTTACAGCTCCAACACTCACAACAACTACTACATTCTATTGTAGCATTACCTACTTTTTACTACTAATAAAAGTAAATAATATCAAAAAAAAATTGTAACCAACAAAAAACAACAATAATAATATAATGCCTCTAAAGTTCCAAGTCTATGGACTTGTTGAAATAGAAAATTGTTATACCAAATTGTTATGGTAATAGAAAAAAAAGATATGATGAGCTCTATACTTGCCTTGTATAAACAGGCTTTGAAGACAATAGAATAGAAATGCAGGCATTAAGCGATTTTGTTGCTCCTTTGCAATTATAAAAAAAAACGAGATTGAAAGCTTTTAGTAGCACACAGCAAACAAATGAAAATTTATACTAATCAAATATATATAAATTTTTTGTCAGGCATTTGGGTACCAAGATTAATCGCAATTAAAGAAGGAAAAAGAACATACGAAAAAAATAAATTAGGTGGCTTCAACTATTCAAGACAACTTGCATTGTGATTTTGCAATGCATCTTTAAATTAATGACTTAGTTTTAATTTTTTTTATATAAAATATAGGTACACATATCTAATAAACGAGTCGTGTCATGTTGACCCATTTACTTAAAACTTGTCAGAAACTTTGACCCGAATCCATTTATTTCGTGTTGAGTTCTGGTCGTATTGCCGTGTCATGTCATTTCTTACATAATAATAATAATATTATAATAATAATAATAATAATAATAATAATAATAATAATAATAATAATAATAATAATAATTATAATAATAATAATAATAATAATAATAATAATAATAATAATAATAATAATAATAATAATAATAATAATAATAATAATAATAATAATAATATTTAGAAAAAGAATTATGGATAAGGCCTGAATTTTTCTGATATGATCTGATCTGAACTTTTCTGAATCTGATTTTTTCTGATCTGATCTGATCAAATCTGAAATAAGCACTAGAGTGCTTAAATAAGTTGAAAAGAACATAGCCTCATTCTTATGTTTCGATCTAGTGTTTCTGTTACCCGATCTTTCATCTTAAAAGTTTAATTTTTGGATTTAGAAATTTTCGACCTTGTAATTTTCAGATTTGTGATTTTTTTTTTCCTAGGTTTTGTGATTTTACATCTTGCGTTTTAGGTTTGTATCTTGTGCCTTTTAATGTATTTTTTTTTCTTTTTTCAGAAGATCTTTATATTAGCAAGTCTTAATCAGTTAATCTTTAGGCTTAGGCTTTACATATCATGCTTGTTGTTTCGCCCTTTTAACTTGACATCTTGCTTTGATTTGTTTTAATTTTTTTGCATTTTCAACTTCAATCTAACGTTATCTACATCATTTTGTACATATCCAATTTGAACTCCCCTGTTTCTGCCTTCTGTCGGACTTCATTCTGGTACATATATGCTTTGGTATGATGATGTTAGATGTAATACTGGTAATTATGCTTGTGACTTTGTTTGTCTATTTAAAAAGTGCATAAAAAGTTCACACTCTATTGTCTCTAATTTCACCCACTTCCATTGGTGTTGTACTCTATAGCAATTTTCACTTCAATTGTGCGCTTATGCTGAAACTTGACTTTGGAGTGATTAATTGCTGGACTTGTCTTTATATGGGTTCTATTATGATTTCCTAAACTATGCAGTTTCGGAATTAAGCAAGCATTGCGTAAGCTGAGCTTGCAGTGGTTTGGCTATTATTTTTGGAGATATAGGTTTGACTTTTATCTTCATGGAAAGGAAGACAGTTTCTTTTACATCCCCCATCCCCTGCCAGTGCTTCCTAATGGTTATGGTATATTTTACGGTTTTTTCACCATATACCCCTGACTAATTTTTTTTTGCACCGTATACCCTTTCAACTTTCCAAATTCACCATATACCCCTCACGTTTGAAAAAATACATCGACTTACCCTTAATGACTAACGGTGTTAAACTCCGTTAGTCATTAGGCCCTAATCCTCCCCTAACCCTAATTAACTAACTTAAATCAAACCCTAATCCTATCCCTAACCCTAACCCTAATACCCTAACCCTAACATTTAACACCCCCTTACCCTGCCCACCCCACCCCCCTTTGCACCACCACCCTTCCCCCAGCCCCCCCCCTCCCCCATGACCCTCCCTCCCCCGCAGGCACCCCCTCCCTCCCCCTCCACCCTCCCCCATGACCCCTCCTTCCCCGCAAGCACCCCCTCCCTCCCCCTCCACTCTCCCCGCAGCCCCCCTTCCCCGCGCACCCCCTCCCTCCCCCTTCCACCCTCCCGCACCCCTCCCTTCGTTGCGCGAACCCCCTCCACCCTCCTTCTCCCCCCCTTCCCTTCTTGAATCGCACGAGCCCCTCCTCCTCCCCCCCTCCTCCGCAACCCGCAACCCCCTCCCCCTTCCTTTTCGGCTTCAACAATGGCGGCACAACATAAAACCCTAACCTCAAACTCAACCTCAAATACAATCAAGTTTCCGTTGAAATTGTGTTGATTTTGAGGTGCTAGAATTCATTAATTGAGTTATTTTCGCAGCCAGGAAGGGGAGGAGGGGGGGTTCGCTAGCAGGGAAGGGAAGGGGATGGGGGTTCGCGCAGCAGGGAAGGGAAGGGATGGTGGTTCGTGATAGGGGAAGGGGAGGGGGGTTCGTGCAGCAAGGGAAGGGGAGGGGAGGGGGTTCACGCAGCGAGGGAAGGGGAGGGAGGGGGTTCACGCAACGAGAGGAGGGGAGGTGGTGGTGACGGTGGAAGGGAGGGGATCGGCGGGGAAGGGAAGGGGATGGTGGTTCGCGACGGGGAAGGGGAGGGGAGGGGAGTTCGTGCAGCGGGGGAAGGGGAGGGAGGGGGGGTTCACGCAACAGGGGAGGGGAGGTGGTGGTGACGGTGGAAGGGAGGGGGATCGGCGGGGAAGGGGGAGGGAGAGAGGGTTAGCGGGGAAGGGGAGGGGGTGGTGGTGACGGGGGTAGTGGTGAGGGGGTGGTGGTGGTGACGGGGTGGTGGTGCGGTGGGGTAAGGGGGGTGGGGGAGGGGTGGTTAGGGTTAGGGCCTAAGTTTGTGTATTAGATTAGGGTTAGGGTTAGGATTAGGGTTTGATTTAAGTTAGTTAATTAGGGTTAGGGGAGGATTAGGGCCTAATGACTAACGGAAGTCTAACACCGTTAGTCAAAAGGGTAAGTCGATGTATTTTTTCAAACGTGAGGGGTATATGGTGAATTTGGAAAGTTGAAAGGGTATACGGTGCAAAAAAAATTAGTCAGGGGTATATGGTGAATTCTATGATTATATAATTGGTATGAAGGTGACTTTCGTTTATTATAAACCAAATATTTTAACCATTGTCAACATTGTATGAACTTGTTATATCTCTTGATAATGATAAGCAAATTATGTAGTTATTTGGAGAAGAATGAAAAGAAAAAATGGTTAAATTTTTTCCCTGATCTATGATGTTTGTACACTCTGCAATATTGAACATCCTATATTTATACTATATACATAAATATGTTCGTCTTGTTGTGGAAAGGAAGGTAATCAACAATGAAACACCATCGCACGGTATCATGCTAAAAGCTTCGGATAATGTGAGTTCCTTACCCCCCGCCTCCGAGTTATTTATTGAATATCCGATTTTTAAGAGATGAGTTAGACTGTATTAGTACTTTTACTTGGGCTTGAGTAATCATGTCGGATATGGGTACATGTCAAAAGTATTGGATTTAGCGACTACGTTAATCTAAATTAACATGATCTATTTTTCTCTTACTTCTTTTTTATTGTTCTATACTACCCCTTTTCCCTAATTTTTGTGCCTTCTTGTTCTGCTTTTATTCCCCATCTGAATGTGCATCTTGGAGCCCTTTTCATGTTCCTCCTACTTATAAACAGAGTATTATTTTCAGATGGGTGTCATTGGAGCAGCCATTGCTACTGCAGTTTAGGGAAATACATGAAGCTTTCACTTTAATTCCTGCTCCCGATTAACCTACTAGCTCAATTGGTAGAGCATTGTGCAAATGCACAAAGGTTGTGGGTTCAAATCCCACGTAGGTTGTGGTGTACTGAATTTTGAATATATGATGAAAATAACAAAATGGTAATATAATTAGATAATAAGACTAAGTTTTTTGGCATTTTAATCTACAACTTGTGGATTATCAAAAGTTAAAACTCAATTTAAAAGCATAAAATATAAGTCATGACTCAAGGGGAAAAAGTGTAATTATAGTATAATACAAAATAAAAATATAACATGTTATGGTTGGGTCGGGTAAGGTTGGGTCGGAATGGTTTTGGGTTGGGTTGTAATTGGTCGGAATTGATTTGGGTCGGGTAAATCTGGGTCGGGTGGTAACTGGGTCGGGTAGTAACTGGGTGGGTTTAGCTGGGTCATTGGCGGGTGAAGTTGGGTGCGGGTTAGTTTTGGGTCGGAAACAAGTTGGGTGCGGGTTAGTTTTGGGTCGGAAACAAGTTGGGTCTGGGTCATTCTTCACGGGTCCAACTGGGCACGAGTCCAACCTGGGTCGGCCCAGTTCGGTTAGGGATTCCAATTCCACGGGTCCAACTGGGCACGGGTATACGTTGGGTCGGAATGGGTCGGCTTTTCAACCGTCCACTCTCGGCTCGGAACAGGTTGGGTCTGGGTCGGATGCAGGTTCACCCGTGGGTCGGCCCAGTTTTTGACACCTCTACATAGATCTGGCCGGGTTTATTATTTAATTCGATCCTTTAAAGATTTTTATCTTTATCAAATATTATAATATAAAATCCGAAAACCAACTATGTTAAAGAGATAAAATCTGATTTTAATAAAATTCTTATCTTTGAAAATATTTTGTAAAAATTAATTATAAATATAATTAATTATCATGAATAATTAATTAGGCTTTTCAAAGAAGTGGGTTCAAAATAATTAATTTGCGGGCAACTAACTATTAGAAATAATTAATTGGGCTTCAAAATTGGATTTTGAATCTTTTAAAATATATAAATAGGCTTCATCATTCTTGAAACGGTTTTGCGTCTAACTCTTCGGATTACTCTTCTTTAGGTCGGACAAATTAAGACCGCGGTATGTATCATCATCGGGTACTCAAATGAGGTGTCACTATTATGTGTATACAGTAATCTATAAAACTTATACTCTAAAGAAAAAAAAAATAAGGTCACTCTACGTTAATGTCCATACCTGAACAATAAAGCTTCAGCAAGGAGGCGATGAATGAAACCGAAACAGAAAGATGCGGTAATGCGATGAGGTCTGCAAGGAGCCGATAAGACCAGACATGCCGCCATCTGCGGTGAGGTTGCGCTGAGGATCATCCAACTGGGGATAGAGGAGTAGTTGAGGGAAGAGAAAATATAGAGATAATGACTAACTGAGTTCACTATGAATAAATGATAGGGTATTACAATTTTGGTTTTAAAATTTTTAGTGCAACATATTTTTTATTTAATAAATATAAACGGAACCGCAGGTCGGATCTGGGGCGAGTCTGAATCTGAGATCATTCGATATGGACCCATAACTGACCCATGACCTTTTAGACGTAGATATTGGGTCCAAAAAAGCACATACCATTAAAAACGAGTTGGGTTCAATCGGGTCCGGATCAGGCCATGGACTCACTGTCATCCTTACTCAAAATACATAATTAAAATAAGGCAAGACATGCATGCAACACAATTATTTAATATGTGAAAGATGCTATGATACAAATTAAAAATTTTATGAAAAGTGGGTAAAATGGGCCGTGCTTAAAAATCAAGGTTGGAAGTATGACTCTCCTGTGCGCTTGATCTTCGAAACTTGAAACTACTAGTAAATAATACAAAAACTAAAATATTCATGAGAACTAACAACTAAAGTTTTGGATTATTGATGCGCTCGTTGTAAATATGTCAAAGATACCTAAACTACCCAATATAGGATAAGTAAAAGGGTCGAATCCACAAGGAAGTAAGGTTAAGCAAGGATTAATCGCCAATTATGATGAGCTAAATCTGTTTTTGGGTTTTTGAAAGATTGATAACAAACCTAAGGTCTACGATAACTAGGAAATTGACAAAACAAATTAGCAAGACAAACAAGGGAGATAAACCAAGGATAAAGAAACTAGGGGATTACGGGATTCACCAACAAATAATCCAAGAATCCAACATCAAAGCCAAGGGGAAACAAATGGGGTTCACAAGGGGAAATCATTCACTTAGGAACTCTAATAACTCTCTCGAGCTAATTAGAGGAGCTTAATTAGTCACTCATGACCTATTCTCATGGCCTTAGCAACTAATCTAGCCAACTTAAGAACAAGATGATAAATCAAGCTTCCCTAAACTAGATAATGCCTATTTTCATGGAGATTCTAGCCTAGCAATCAAGCTTAGTCTATCCCTAACTTCATCTCTCGATCCTTCACTAGGGATTCCAAATATGCAAGTTAAATGGTGATCAATCACCCAACAAACCAAAACAAACAAGCTTAATGTTATTCTAGTATGAACACTAGACCAACTACAAGGGGGCGGGTGAATTGTAGTTGAGGAGAAATTTTCGATTTGTAATGCGGAATTAAAACAAACTTGAAAGTAGAAAGAGACAAGCACACGAGATTTTTACAAGGAAAACTTCCTAGGCCCAAATAGGAAGAAAAACCTTGACCACGAGGGATTTTGACTCAAACTCTCATTAATATAATAGGCCAAAAGACTCTCTTTTGTACAACCTAAAACTGGACCTTCTCTGTTCCTCTAGGAACTTGTTCCCCAGTCACTCAGTTCCCCCTGAACTGATGACACTCACTCTTGACTTCACTCGAAGTCTTCTCTCTTCTCTCTTTATTTCTCTCTCTTGAATACAAGGATATTCTATGAATTTTCTCTCACCCACACACTATGAAAATTAGAATAATGTGTATGTTGAATAAAAGAGGAAATTACAAGAAAAACTTTCTAAGTAATAATTGACTTTTTCGCTTGAAAGTTCTTACCTTTTTCTTCAAATAATTTCTTCTTATATAGCTGCTGCAATTAACCTTCTTCTTCTGGACATGTTATGCTCCACGTTCTCCATTATGTGAGCGTGTAATGTTGTGGAGATCATGGCTCTCTTTTCGCTGCATTTTCTCCATGATTAGTGCAACGGAAATAAACCACTCTACATATCCGTTAGTGAACTAACTTCCAGCAATTCATGCGCAGCTTGGAGGAGTTAGTTGGAGAGCTTTAAGGACTTAGCTCCACATTTTATGCACCGCAATCTCCAACTGTTTTGCACGCATAACAACAGCAATAAAAATATCTAATAACTTAAAGAATCTTTTATTCAAAGATTCTAAGTTACTAGACTATTAAACATACCATATTATAAAAATTCAAAGTGCATAAAATAAATATCTTGACTTAGATTAAATAATTAATCTTTCTCTACAAGATATAAATGCAAAATTAAACATTACATTATTTTTGGTATTTTATAATTTTCACTAAATAAAAACTATATAGTAAAATTAACCTAAGTATTTGGCATCATCAAAACATGGAATACAACAATATTCCCCCTTTTTGATGATGGCAAATATAAGGCATATAAAAACTAAATAAGAAAAACAAACTAACTAGAGCAAAAGAATTAAGAGCTAATGACTTTAAAAAGTAAAACTAACAAAACTAACAAAAGACTAAGAAAGCAAAAGAATTAAGAGCTAATGACTTTAAAAAGTAAAACTAACAAAACTAACAAAAAGTAAAACTAACAAAACTAACAAAAGACTCAGAAAATAAATCTAGCCCTAAACTAACAGAGAAAAACTAATACTAAACTAACATAAATCAGTCTTGAATATAAGGCAAAAAAATCCAAAAATCATCACCTAGAAACTAAGAAGACTAGAATTTGAATTTTTATGTGCCACTCTACTTCTTCCCCCTTTTGTCATCATCAAAAACAATAAGTACCCAGCAGTACTCAAAGAGTGAATCATATACAACAATGTCAATGTGTAGTAGTTCAAACACTCATCTGATAATACTAGCCATCCAAACATTATAATGAGCATATGAAGATGAGATTAAAGCACATAGTCATGAAAAATGCACAAACTGAGTTCAAGATGAAGACAAGAAAAAGAAAGATAAGTAAGAAAAGAAAAGATATAAACCAAAATATTTTATCACCAAAAAGGGATGAGTGATAAAAGATAGTAACAAGCCACCATTGTTTTAATACAAACCAACCAAAAAAAAATTATTGTTTCATCAGATTAAGTAGAAGGGAAGGGGATCAGGGATTGGAGGGCTTGGAGGGCTTGGGGCGAACAAGGAAAGAAGCGACCACAACGTCAATCTTCTCCCGAACAGCTGATTCTCCTCTCTGCACTCCTGCTAGGATCTGCTCCTGCTGAAGATCAACACGGGCAACCCTTGCTTCAAGACCCTGGATTCTGGTGTGCAGGAGAGACAGAGACTCCTGAATTGTATGTAGTATACCATGAAGACCAGTGGTGGAGAGAAGGGGAAAATCAACAGTCCTTGATCCTGAAGGAACTTGATCCTCCTCCAGATCAATATGAACAGCCCCTGACCCTGTTCCTTGGGAGCCTTGGTCACAGCAATTCTTTGGCTCTTCCTCACTGACCTAAGTCCTTCTGCACTGACCTCCTCCTCAAACTTCCTCTTGACCCCAGTTTCAACCTTCCTCTTAGTTTCTGCTACCTCAAAGTCTAACATCCCACCCTGTACACTGAGAGACAACCTGGATAAGGTCTCCTTGGTCAAATAATTATCAGGCTCTAGGTCAAAAGAGGTACTGGAAGGGAGTTTAATGTGATTCTTCTTGAGGATAACATAAATCGGATTTGCATACCCCACTTTGGTGGTGTGGGAGATGCAGTAGGAAAGGTGAGAAATCATTAAAGCAGGGAAGTTTATTTTTATGTTCTTAGCAAGGCAAAACATCAAGGAAAGATCCATGAGACTCGCTTGAGTCCTCTTGGAAGTCCTAGGCAGAATAAAGCGCCAAACTAAGTGAAACAAAAATTTGTGAAAAGGAGAGAGATCTTTTTTATCTAGGGACTGGACATATTCTTTACCCCCAAAGTAACTCAAAATAGTAGCGTTTGAAGCCCCATTCACATTTAACTTAGCCCTTCCCTTCAGATATTCCTTGTACCCCTCAATAGGTACATCAAACCATTCCCCTAAGTTCTTTTCATTGAACTTAACCAATTTCCCAGTGACCACACTTATGCATAAACCCTCGTTATTTTCAAACTTAGTAACAAACTCACTCATCTCGCTCTCATAAAGACCCTCATCAAAACTCAACACTTTGACCCATTTTTAAAACTTAACAAGATCAAGAAATTTACTCCACTTAACTTTCTTGCACCAGGTGAAATCAACACAGAACCCAATGATATACTTAGAGGATTTTGATTTCTTACCCGTAGGTACCAAGATTTCCTTTTCTTGCTCTGTTTCAGCATCATCCAAATTATCTTCTTTCTTTGGAGAGAGTACTTCATTTTCCGCTGAATTTGCTTGAGAACCCAGAGAATCTTCATTTGAGTTGGAAGATTCATTCTCGCTTTCGTTATAATCCACCAGAGGTGAAGATTTTTCAGCCGGAAATTTTTTTGTATCTTCAGAGGTTTTTCTTTTGAGAGCCATTTAGGGTTTTAGGTGAGGAAGATGAAGATGGCAGATTTGTGTAGAGAGAGAGAGAGAAAGGCGATTTTGCAGAGGTAATGGTTTTGGGGTAAATGGGATTAATTGCCGTGTAAATTTTGGTTTGATTTGATGGGTTTTTATTTGGGGCGAAATTTATGGGAATTGTGAAGAGGAATTAAATGTGGCTTTTCCCTTCCTTCTTTAAATCCGGTGAATGATTTTAGTTATAGGTTTGTACATGAACGTTGGTGAAACGTTGCCATTAAAAAATATTTGTGGGGGATGAATGAAAGAGAATAATAAATGGAAGAAGAGAAAATAAAGATAATATTTACGTGGAAAGAAAGAAAAGAGTAGAAAGTGTGAACTCATGCATGTAACATGTTCAATCTATATGTACAGCAACCTTTCTATTTTTACTCAAGTATATGCATGGACAATAAGGGGAGTATTATGAAGACTAATGTGAGTCCTTTTCAATGACTGTGTAATGAGTGATTGAATTCACAAAATGTTGCTGGCCACTTAGTGTAATCTTGTAACTAAGGGTTTTATTTGAAGTAGCATACTCAATGAATTCTAATCATCCCTAGCTCTAAACGAATTTTCTCGAATTTATCTCTAGGAAGTGGTTTAGTAAAAATGTCAGCTATTTGATTTTCAGTTGGACAAAATTCGACATTGACAAGACCTTTTTCTACATTATCCTTAAGGAAATGATGTCTAATGTGAATATGCTTGACCCTTGAATGATACTGGATCCTTAGAGATACAAATAGCACTAGTATTATCACAATAGATAGGAACACACTTAAACTTAATGCCAAAATCGCTTACTTATTGCTTGATCCAAAGGACCTGGGAACAGCATGCAGCAGCAGCCACATACTCTGCCTCTGATGTGGATAAGGCAACAGTATTCTGCTTCTTTGAGCTCCATGACACCAAGCTTCCTCCTAGGTACTGGACAATGCCTGATGTGCTCTTGCGGTTAACCAAGTCTCCAGCATAATCCGCATCCGAATAGCTTACTAGGTCAAACACATCACTTCGAGGATAGAACAAACATAAGTCATCGCTTCCTTTCAAGTACCTTAGAATTCTCTTAACTGCTGCTAAGTGAGATTCTTTGGGATTTGATTGGAACCGAGCACATAAACCAACACTAAAAGAAATATCGGGTCTACTTGCAGTTAAGTAAGTAATGAACCAATCATACCTCGATATTGCTTCTCATTTACGCACTTACCATTTGAATCTTCATCTAACCTTGTTCCTGTTCCTATGGGAGTGTGGTTGGTTTTTGAGTGTTCCAGTCCATATTTCTTGAGCAGTTTCTTGACATATTTTTGTTGATGGATCATTGTTCCTCTTTCAGTTTGCTTGATTTGCAATCCCAAAAAGAAGTTCAACTCTCCCATCATGCTCATTTCGAATTCACTACTCATAAGATCAGTAAACTCCTTACAAAGAAGATCATTAGTAGCACCGAAAATTATATCATCAACATAAATCTGGACTACTAATATGTCTGTTCCTTTTGATCGAAGGAACAAGGTTCTATCAACTTTACCTCTTATGAAATCATGTGAAAGCAGGAATTTTGACAACCTTTCATACCAAGATCTAGGAGCTTGTTTTAACCCATAAAGAGCTTTATTAAGCTTATAGACTTGATTTGGAAGTTTCGGATTTTCAAATCCAGGAGGTTGTTCCACATATACGTCTTCAATTAAAAAACCATTTAGAAATGCACATTTGACGTCCATTTGGTACAACTTAAATCCCATAAAGGCAGCAAAGGCAATCAAAATTATAATTGCTTCTATTCTAGCAACAGGAGCAAAGGTTTCATCAAAATCAATACCTTCTTGTTGATTACTACCTTTGGCAACAAGTCTGGCCTTGTTCCTTACCACAGTTCCATGCTCATCAAGCTTGTTCCTGAAGACCCATTTTAGTCCTATGACCTTCTGGTTCTTTGGTTTGGTCTCCAGGTGCCATACCTTGTTCCTCTGGAACTCATTTAGCTCCTCTTGCATAGCGTTGATCCAATCAGCCTCCTTGAGTGCTTCCATATGGTCCTTAGGTTCTGTCATGGATAAGAAAGCATGAAAAGCACAAAAATTCTTCAACTGGGATCTCGTTTGAGTTCCCTTTTCAATGTCACTTATTATCAATTCTAAAGGATGAGAATTTTGGTGTTTCCAAGGCTTTGGATCCAATCTCCTAGTTGCTTCTTGAGTTTCTTGAGGTGATTGATTCATTTGATCTTCTTCTGGATCAGGAGATCCTTGATCCTCATGCGTTCCTCCTGTAGCTTGTTCCTCAAGGGGATCAGGCACAGGGTTATCCGGATCAGGGATTTGCTTCTTCTCCTTTCCTGCAGGGATTAGTTCCTCATCATTTTGATTAAACTCATCAGGATGAGTCAAACCAATTTCAAAGTTATCATCGTGACTCTGTTCCTGTAGGGAGTTAGTCTCATCAAAAATAACATGGACACTTTCCTCGACACACATTGTTCGTTTATTGTAGACGCGATAAGCCTTACTACTTAAGGCATATCCTAGAAAAATAGCCTCATCACTTCTAGCATCAAACTTTCCTAAGTTCTCCTTTCCATTGTTATGTACAAAACATTTACATCCAAAAACACGAAAATAAGAAATATTGGGTTTTCTTCCTCTAAGTAGCTCATAAGGAGTCTTCATGGTGATTGGTCTTAGCATGACACGATTGATGATGTAGCATGCCGTGTTCACTGCTTCAGCCCAAAAATTCTTCGGAAGACCGCTTGCAATAATCATCGTCCTTGCCATATCCTCAAGAGTCTGGTTCTTCCTTTCGACTACACCATTCTGTTGTGGTGTTCTTGGAGCTGAAAAGTTATGATCTAAACCTTCATTGCTACAAAATTCATCAAACTTGGAGTTTTCAAACTTCGTACCATGGTCAGATCTTAAATGCTTTAATTTAAAACCACTTGTTCTTTGAATCTTTTTAGCAAAGGTTAGAAATTCATCAAACGTTTCATCCTTACTATGAAGAAAAATAACCTATGTGTATCTCGAAAAATCATCTACTATGACTAATACATATTTCTTACCGGATCTGCTTTGAATGCGTACAGTGCCACATAAGTCCATGTGAAGAAGTTCTAATGGACTTTGTGTGCTTACCATTTTCTTGGATTTGAATGAGGATCTCACTTGCTTGCCTTTAACACATGAATCACAAACGTCGTGGTTTAGTGACTTGATTGTTGGTAGACCAACCATCAAGTCCTTCCCACTTAGTTTATGCAGTAGGGACAGGCTTGCATGACCACATCGTTTGTGCCACAGAAAAGGATCAGCTTCGATCACACTTAAGCATGTGAGATTATTCCTAGGAACAAGGTTAAGGTCAACCATATAGGTGTTCCCTTTCCTCGTTCCCTCAAGGATCTTGGTTCCTGTACTTTCATTGCTGACTACACAAGACTCATTAGTAAACTTCACTGTATTTCCCTTATCACAAAACTGAGATATACTAAGTAAACTATGTTTTAAACCCTCGACCAAATATACATTATCTATGGAATGTGACTGAGATTTACCAATCTTACCAACTGCTACAATGTTTCCTGTAAGATTGTCTCCAAAGGTCACAGTTCCTCCATTGAAGACTGAAAGTGAGAAAAATTTTGATCTATCTCTTGTCATGTGCTTAGAACAACTGCTATCGAGGTACCACAAGTTGTTCCCCTTCACTTCAGCCAGTACCATAGCAAACTAGTTAGTGGTAGGAACCCAGTCTAGCTTGGGTTCCATTGTTGGACTTGAGTCTTTCTTAATTTTCCAAACCTGTTTCACTAGGTACGTGTTCCTCTCAATACGTTCTTCTCTGGTGGAACAGTCAGACACAATGTGACCACTGTTCCCACAGTAAGAACATATTTTACTACTTGGCAGATCAACATATTTTTTTCTTTTTGTTCCTCTTCTTGTGATTGAAACCTGGACCTTCTCTTCCTTTGTTTTGATACTTTTGTATCCATGTGACTGGGTCAGGAAGCTTGTTCCTTGAGGGTTCCAGTTTCTTCTTTAATATCAGATTCTCTTCAAAGATATTGTCATAATCATTTTTCAAATTTTCAGCAATATTTCTGGTATTAGATGAAGAGATTGTTCCTTCAGGAACAAACAATTTCAATTCTGCCAGTTCCAAATTCAAAAGATAATTTTCATTTTTGACCTTTTCAAATGCATCTTGATAAGCTCTACTCTTGTCAAAAAGTTCAAAGAATCTTTTTTCAGTATCATATTTTAGTGAGTTAAGCCAATTTGAATGATTCTTAGTGATTTTCAAGGCATTATTTAATTGATCTCTTTTTGCACATATATCCTTGTAATCATCTAAGATTTATAGTAAAAGTTTTATTAATTGGCTTTTATTCAATTCTGTAAGTTCCTCTTCAATGGCATTAAAACTTACCTTGGGGTTTAATGATTCCACTTTGTCTTCGATATTTGCCATGAGACATAGATGGGCAGTATCTTCCTCAGTTTGTTCCTGCTCCTCCTCTGAGTCAGACTCTCCCCGTGCTGCCACCATGGCTCTCTTCATATCATTTTTCGAAAATGATCTTTGTTGTTCCTCGCCCTTCTCTTTGTATCTTCCTTTAGCTTTCTCGTTTTCCCATTGAGGACATTCCTTGATGAAATGATCAAGGCCTCCACACTTGTGACAACTTAGCTTCGTTGGTTTCTTGGTAACCTTTCCTTTGTAGTTCTTGTTGAAGAACTTCTTGAATCTTCTAACAATCATTGCAACTTCTTCATCATCAGTTTCTGAGTCTTCTTGTTCCTCAGACCTGAGGGCCAGAGCCTTAGGCTTTGATGATTCAGTTTCATGAGTTTCGAGGTGTAACTCATGGGTCATCAAGGAACCAGCAAGTTGTTCAATGTTGAACGTTGTGAAGTCCTTGGTTTCCAACCGGTGACATTGTCTTGGCCATCCATTTTTCATCTTGTGGTAAACTCCTTAGTACTTTACGGACCTGTTCCTCTGGAGAGATTTTCTTTCCCAGAGATTCAAGTTCGTTTATAATGTTTGAGAAGCGAGTGAACATATCTTGAATAGGCTCCTTTTGTTTCATGTGAAACAATTCGTACTTATGCATGAGCATATCGATCTTTGATCGTTTCACTTCGCTTGTTCCTTCATGAGTAATTTGAAGGAGTTCCCACATTTGCTTTGCAGTCTTGCATCCCATGACTCGATTGTGTTCATGGGGACCAAGACCGCAATGGAGTAGCTTCTTGGCCATGTTGTTCATCTCCATTTTATCGAAGTCCTCTTTGTCAAATTCGGCAAGGGGTTTAGGAACCAGCTCCCCTTTCTCATTCTTCTTTGTGACTTCAAAGTCACCGATTTTAATTACCTTCCATACTTGGTAATTCTCAGCTTTAATAAATATCTCCATACGGTTCTTCCAGTATGGATAATGTTTGCCATTGAACATAGGTGGGCGTTGAGTTGAATACCCTTCATCCAGCATTTCTCCCGTCGTGTTCATTGTTCCAGGTATAATCTACTCAGTGTTAGCTGATTCTGGAGGTACTAGGCTCTGATACCAATTGTTATTCTAGTATGAACACTAGACCAACTACAAGAGGGTGGGTGAATTGTAGTTTAGGAGAAATTTTCGATTTGTAATGCGGAATTAAAACAAACTTGAAAGTAGAAAGAGACAAGCACACGAGATTTTTACAAGGAAAACTTCCTACTGGGCCCAAATAGGAAGAAAAACCTTGACCACGAGGGATTTTGACTCAAACTCTCTTTAATATAATAGGCCAAAAGACTCTCTTTTGTACAACCTATAACTGAACCTTCTCTGTTCCTCTAGGAACTTGTTCCCCAGTCACTTAGTTCCCCCTGAACTGATGACACTCACTCTTGACTTCACTCGAAGTCTTCTCTCTTCTCTCTTTATTTCTCTCTCTTGAATACAAGGATATTCTATGAATTTTCTCTCACCCACACACTATGAAAATTACAATAATGTGTATGTTGAATAAAAGAGGAAATTACAAGAAAAACTTTCTAAGTAATAATTGACTTTGTCGCTTGAAAGTTCTTACCTTTTTCTTCAAATAATTTCTTCTTATATAGCTGCTGCAATTAACCTTCTTCTTCTGGACATGTTATGCTCCACGTTCTCCATTATGTGAGCGTGTAATATTGTGGAGATCATGGCTCTCTTTTCGCTGCATTTTCTCCATGATTAGTGCAACGGAAATAAACCACTCTACATATCCGTTAGTGAACTAACTTCCAGCAATTCATGTGCAGCTTGGAGGAGTTAGTTGGAGAGCTTTAAGGACTTAGCTCCACATTTTATGCACCGCAATCTCCAACTGTTTTGCACGCATAACAACAGCAACAAAAATATCTAATAACTTAAAGAATCTTTTATTCAAATATTCTAAGTTACTAGACTATTAAACATACCATATTATAAAAATTCAAAGTGCATAAAATAAATATCTTGACTTAGATTAAATAATTAATCTTTCTCCACAAGATATAAATGCAAAATTAAACATTACATTATTTTTGGTATTTTATAATTTTCACTAAATAAAAACTATATAGTAAAATTAACCTAAGTATTTGGCATCATCAAAACATGGAATACAACACTTAATAACCAAGTTAAACCCCAAATGTTAACCGCCTAACCTGGAAATAGGATCTAAGGAGTAAATGAAGGCTACATCCCTTCCCCTATCTAGGAACTACTCACAAATCATGGAAACAAAACATATTAAAGCTTGAAATAACTTCATCACCATAACTATGGAGGAAAGAGAAAAAGGGAAAAATAATAACTAATAAAAACAAGATCTAATCAAGCAAAGCATAAACGAAACAAGATTAGAGAAAGAGGAAATGCAATACATGAGAAATTAACAACTTTTAATCTTGCATAAATCTGAATATGGACTTCGCTTCAAACATCAATTTTCTCTCTCCTAGGGTTCTAAAGTTTGAATGTTAAAACTCAAATAAATCTCGCCTAATTAGAATATAAATTAGCTTATCCTAAAATGAGAGGAGTTTATCTTATATATTCCTAAAATAAACTAAGTATAATTACAATAAAACCCCCGTACACAAGATAGTTTATGAAAAGAACGTTTCTGGAAAAACCCAGTGACTCGGGCGGGTGACCCGACCCGAGCGCTCGAGTTGGCCCCGACCCGTGCGGGTCACCTTAATGACCCTGGCGGGTCGTATCATCAGGAATGCCAGACCTTAGCCCCCAAAACTGACCCGGGCGGGTCAAACCACCCGAACCCTTGGGTCAATGCTGACCCGGGCGGGTTGGTTGACCCAGGCCCTCGGGTCAGCTGGTTTTCTTCCTCTTTTCATCTTTTGAGCTTCTTTATGTCCTTTTTATTCGATTTCTTACCCGGGTTTTAATGTCTTTCAAGCACGCTCCTAAGTCCTGAAAATAAACCAAACACCCAAAGAAAACGCACAAAGGAGGATTATTGCACACCTTAAAGGAATACCTAGAAAATTAGCCTAAACATACTAAAAAACTACTACAAAACCTACTAAAATCTATTCAAAAGCCAAGTAAATAAACCAAACATCAAACTCCCTAAGCTAGATCTTTGCTTGTCCTCAAGAAAAATAGAACAAAACACTAGGTGGGAGAATGAAAATTATTTGAAAACAAAATAAAGAATAAAGAAGAAATTAAAGGAAAAAGAAGGAAAGAGAAAGAATTTACACTAACTTATTTTCGTAGGAATCACGATTGCATTTAGCACATGCAACAAGCTCTTTAAACCCCTAGATTGCTCTAGAGGGCGAGCGTAATCTTGCGAGCGAGGGTTTCCAAAGAATTTTAAACCCACAACTCTAACTTTTCATTAACCATTTATTCAACACTTTCAAGATTTATGTCCAAGTCAACTAGTAATAAAATGGTTCACAAGTAAAGACAAAGAGCAACTTTCAAGACAATTATATTCTAAGTGTACTCATGGGTTATGGATAGAGGAAAAGGCTAATCAAGATTACAATAGGACACCTATTTAGACTTTTTACTCGCTCATTAGAGGAATACCTAGCTATCTAAAAGACTTAGGGCTCTTCAAGTTCTATAGAAGCTTAAATAACTAGTCCACCTTCCCGAGACACACAATTAGGCTATAGACTCCACTCTACTTAAAACTTAAGAAAAGTAAAACAAAGTGTGGGAGACATCTACAAATTGACCTCTTTTATTGAATTTCTTTTATTATTTTTGTGCTTTTCTTTTTTCTTCACTTTTTTTCCATTTTTCACACCTTTTTTTTTACTATTTTTAGCCTTTTTGTTTTTCCCTTATTATGGGATTTCTTTCTATACAAAGGAGAAATAATCATTCATCACTAAGAAGAGAAATAAGAACTTATGGCTTTTTGTGCCACTTATTACATACAAAGAGAAGTAAAACAAAGTTTCTTGTAGAGTTTTGTTTAGGCACATGATGAGCATATCTAGGGACACAAGGGACCGCGAATTTGAAGCCAAAATTATCCAAGCATGAGCAACTTAGTCAAGATTCAAGACTATACATCCAATTGAGCATTCATTAGTTTCATTTTGGTAGACTCTAATGCAATCAAGATTGATCACCTCCTAAAAGACCTTAACCTATGCTCACGCTCTTCTAAAAGGAGCCACTAAACATGTTGATGTATTTAATCTTGTATGATTAAACACTTGTGCGGAAATTATGATCAAAGTAACAAAAACGAACGATAGATCCTAAATCAATTGATAAAGCAAAGCACCACAATGTGATTTAAGGGTTTTGAAGCATAAAGGCTAAGCCACCAACTTTAAGAGATTTGATTAACACTCAAAGGTTAAACACAAGCAAAACTTTCAATAATTCATTGAATTAAAATAAACGTACAACCTAGACTATATAAACGAATTAACCAAACACTAATAGGCTTAGGACAAATTCCTAAGTCCTAGACTCCTAATATACTTGAGTCATGTAAAATCCATCGTTTTAATAACGTAGGCAAAACCATGACTCCTAACAAACTTCTGAAAAGATAAGATAAACAATAAAAGATATGAAGAGTCCTAACAACCTTAGAACTCAACTAAACATGCTCTCAGACGCCACTTACACTCCTAACATAACTAGAAGTGTAGCCATGCACCAACTACGTTTCTTCTTGCCCCAAATTAGTTATCATGCACACGCATTCTTTTGTAGCAAAGAAACCAAACAAAATGCCATGCATATAATCCAACTCCATTTGAGGAACCTTCGAACCAAGGGCAACCAATTGAGCAATTTGATCATCATCTACTCATGTATCATCATCCCCTTCTTCAAAAGCAATTGTCCTCAATTGAGCATCCTCATCATCATGCAAATATGGCGACAAGTCTCCGATATTAAAAGTAGTACTCACGCCATAATCACCAGGCAACTCGAGCTTGAATGCATTATCATTGAACTTCTCGACAATCTTGAAAGGGCCTTCGGAACGTGGCATCAACTTATTCTTCCTTAAGGTAGGAAATCTCTCCTTTCTCAAGTGTAACCACACTAAATCACCCACTTTATAAGAATGCTGCTTGCGGTGCTTGTTGGCGAGCTTCTTATACCTTTCATTCACTTGCTCAATGCGAGCCCTCACTTGCGCATGTAACTTCAACATAGCTGCTGCCTTTTCTTTTTCATCCCTATGTACATACTCCTCCATAGGCAATGGAATCAAATCCAAAGGAATGCGTGGATTCACACCATAAACAACCTCAAAAGGTGAACACTTAGTAGCATAAGTTGGTGCTCTATTGTATGCAAATTCAGCGTGCGCCAACTTTATGTCCCAATCTTTGGTGCTCTTACTCACCAAGCCTCGAAGTAAAGCTCCCAAGGTTCTATTAGTGACCTCGGTCTGTCCATCCGTTTGAGGATGGTGTGAAGTACTAAAACAAAGCTTAGTCCCCAATAGTTTCCACAATGTCTTCCAAAAGTAGCTCATAAATTTTGTGTCCCTATCACTTACAATAGTTTTCGGAACTTCATGTAATCGAAGTATCTCTTGGAAGTACAATGTTGCTACCTTGCTTGCATCATCAGTTTTATGGCATGGAAGGAAGTGTGCCATCATGGAAAACCTATCCACCACAACCATGATGGAATCCTTGCCTCTTTGAGTTCGAGGCAATCCCACAATAAAGTCCATCGACACATCATCCCAAGGGAATTTCGGGACTAGTAGTGGAGTGTACAAACCATGGTGAAATGTACTCTTGGCCTTTTGACAACCAGCACATCGAGCCAATACCCCTTGCACATCCCCTTGCATCTTGGGCCAATAAAAGTGTTCTTGTAAGATGGCTAAGGCCTTGTTAATGCCAAAATGCCCCGCAATACCACCTCCATGAGCCTCTCTTACCAACAACTCCCTAATAGAACACTTAGGCACACACAAACGATTCCCCTTAAAAAGAAAACCCTCTTGTACCACATAGGTACCTACTGCCCCCTTTCCACAAGCCTCCATAATAGGCTTAAAATCAACATCTCCTTCATAATACTCCTTGACAAGATCAAAACCAAGGAGCCGAGAATGCAACACACCCAACAAAGAATACATCATAGACAAAGCATCAGCCACAATATTCGACTTCCCCTCTTTATATTTGGACGAAAAATTAAATGATTGGAGGAACTCCACCCACTTAGCATGTCTTAGATTCAATTTTTGTTGTCCATGGATATGTTTCAAGGCCTCATGATCCGAATGCAAGATGAAATGACTAGGCCTCAAATAATGGCTCCAATCATTCAATACCCTCACAATAGCATAAAACTCCTTGTCATAAGTCGAGTAATTTAACCAAGCCCCACCCAATTTCTCACTAAAATAAGCAATGGGTCTCTTCTCTTGCACCAAAACTGCCCCAATGCCCACACCACTAGCATCACACTCCACTTCGAAAGGTTTAGAAAAATCCGGCAATGCAAGAATAGGTGTGTTACTTAGGAGGTCTTTAATGGTTTCAAACGCTTGTTGGGCACCTTCACTCCATTCAAACCTCCCATTCTTAATACATTCAGTCAATGGTGCAACAACACTACTAAAACCTTTCACAAAACGCCTATAAAATGAGGCAAGGCCATGAAAAGAATGTACCTCAGTGATGGACGAAGGAATAGGCCACGTTTTGATGGCTGCCACCTTGGAAGGATCAACAGAAACACCTTCACTTGACACAATGTAACCAAGAAAGGTCACGCTTGGCACCAAAAACGAGCACTTTTCTAACTTGCCATATAACTTTTGCTTTCTCAAGGCTTCGAACACAGCCCTCAAATGGCTTAAATGATCCACCACACTTCGACTATAAATGAGTATATCATCAAGATACACTACCACATATTTGCCAATGAAAGGCTTCAAGACTTCATTCATCAAACGCATAAATGTACTAGGGGCATTCGACAATCCAAAAGGCATTACCAACCATTCATACAACCCTAGTTTAGTCTTAAAAGCTGTTTTCCACTCGTCCCCTTCTCTCATTCTAATTTGGTGATAACCACTACGCAAATTAATTTTAGAGAAAACAGTGGAACCATGCAATTCATCAAGTAAATCATCTAACCTTGGGATTGGAAATCTATACTTGATTGTGATGTTGTTCACGGCCCTTGATTCCATACACATGCGCCATGTACCATCCTTCTTAGTCACCAAAAGTGTAGGAACCGCACAAGGGCTCATGCTCTCTCTCACATAACCTCTTACCATGAGCTCTTCAATTTGACGTTGCAACTCCTTTGTCTCTTGAGGATTGCACCTATAAGCTGCTTTATTTGGCAATGAAGTACCGGGAACTAGATCAATTTGATGCTCAATACCTCGAATGGGTGGCAAACCAGGTGGCGAATCTTCCGGAAATACATCCTTAAACTCCTCAAGTACTCGTTGCAAGCACTTTGGAAACTTCATGCTTGAATCTGCCTCGTCAGTTGTAGGATTGGCTAAAAGAATGAAAGCCTTTCCCTCTTGTTCAAATTCGTGCTCAAATTGATGCTCATTCAAGAATAGTACCTCTGTAGGTTTAGCTAGAGTGGTTAAAGACTTGAGCGCTGTCCTCTTCTTGCCCACCGTAGCTATGTAAACATTTGCCCTACCATCATACTTGACATATCTATCATATTTCCAAGGACGCCCCAAGAGGATGTGGCAAGCATCCATGTCACAAACATCACATATAACTTCGTCCTTGAACTTGCCTATAGAGAAGGCAATCAAAGCTTGCTTAGTGACTCGCACATCACTACCATCACTCAACCAATGTAGCTTGTAAGACTTAGGGTGGACCGTAGTAGGCCACTTCTACTTGTCTACTAAGGTGGAGGAAACTACATTAGTGCAACTCCCCGTGTCAATAATGAGCTCACATACTCTATCCTTCACCAAACATCTAGTAAGGAAGATGCGCTCCCTTTGAGTCTCCAATGGCATAGGTTTAGTGTACAAGGTGCGTCTAAGGATAAGATGTCTCCCCCCTTGTTCCGGCTCTTCTTCCGAATCAGCTACAAACCCTTCTTCCTCGTCCAATGGATCACCTTCCTCCTCCTCCTCCTTATCACTCGTTTCTCCTTTTCTTGCAAGCTCTTCCTCAATTTCATGTATGTCACGCAAAGTCATAACCCTATTGCTAGGGCAATCTTTAATAACATGGCCATAACCCTTACATTTAAAACATACCTTCCTATCATCCGGTGTTAAGGGTGTATTCTCTCTTTCCTTGTCCTTCTTGAACTTCTCAAATCGTGTAGGAGGCTTAGTATAGGTAGAACTCCCTCCCTTGTCTTCCATGGTCTTCGAAAAGTTCTTCACATAGGGTTTAGAATACGTAGCCTTCTTCCCTTTTGCGTGCTTTTCAACCTTCATGGCAACCTTGCAAACCTCTTCAAACGACGAATAAGGTTGTAAATCCACCTTCTTTGCAATAGATTTGTCGAGGCCAGTGATAAATCTTGCAATCTTGTGCTCGGTTCTTTCCTCCAAGTCACACATCATGCATAGTTTTTCAAACTCAACTACGTACTCCTCAACCGTAAGGGAGTTTTGTTTTAATCCTTGCAACTTCAAGTACATGTCTTGAACGAAATCACTAGGCAAAAATCGTTTCTTTAGTCGAGTCTTCAAGGCTTCCCAAGAATTCAACCGTGGCTTTCCTTCCTTGCTTCTCTTATTCTTGAGATTTTCATACCATAGACTCGCATACCCCGTGAGTTTCAAAACAGCAACCTTGAATCTTTTGTGATCATCATAGTCCTTATAGTCGAACACTCGTTCAATTCGTTGCATCCATTCAAGGAATTTTTCGAGTTTCATCCCTCCATCAAACTCCGGCAAATCTAGTCTTAAGCCTCGATCATCTTCTTGTCTTCTTTGTGGTCTATGTCGAGGGTGGTACTCCTCATCCGAGTTGGATGAAAGATCATCATGGATACTCCTAACAGGACTAGGAGAATCGTGGCGCCTTCCTCGATTTTGCCCTTCTTGGAGCAATCTTAGCACCTCATCCATGCGTACTCTCAAATCTTCCAGCTCTCTATCACGTCGCAAGTTGTTTGCTTGGTCTTGAGTTAAACCTCGAGGTACCCTAGGTTGGGCATCATCTCCCTCGAGAGATTCGTCCCCCATGTCGAAGGTCCAAACAGCACTAGGACGCAACTTTCTTGGTTGTTCTTGCGGATCTTGGATGAATTTTTTTCAACACTCAACTCCTTGGATGGTTGATCTTTGATAGAAATTTGTAAAATTGCTGGAATCTTTTGAAAAAGACACGTTCTTGCTTGAGTTCTTGAAGAATCTTGAACCACAAAAACGAAACGGTTAACGTTTGTCTTCCCCTTGTAGAGGAAAAAAATTTCGAACTTTATAGGATGTTCTTCCTAGCTCTTGATACCATATGATGTATTTAATCTTGTATGATTAAACACTTGTGCGGAAATTATGATCAAAGTAACAAAAACGAACGATAGATCCTAAATCAATTGATAAAGCAAAGCCCACAATGTGATTTAAGGGTTTTGAAGCATAAAGGCTAAGCCACCAACTTCAAGAGATTTGATTAACACTCAAAGGTTAAACACAAGCAAAACTTTCAATAATTCATTGAATTAAAATAAACGTACAACCTAGACTATATAAACGAATTAACCAAACACTAATAGGCTTAGGACAAATCCCTAAGTCCTAGACTCCTAATATACTTGAGTCATGTAAAATCCATCGTTTTAAGAACGTAGGCAAAACCATGACTCCTAACAAACTTCTGAAAAGATAAGATAAACAATAAAAGATATGAAGAGTCCTAACAACCTTAGAACTCAACTAAACATGCTCTAAGACGCCACTTACACTCCTAACAGAAATAGAAGTGTAGCCATGCACCAACTACGTTTCTTCTTGCCCCAAATTAGTTATCATGCACACGCATTCTTTTGTAGCAAAAAAACCAAACAAAATGCCATGCATAGAATCCAACTCCATTTGAGGAACCTTCGAACCAAGGGCAACCAATTGAGCAATTTGATCATCATCTACTCCTGTATCACATGTACTCAAAGTCAAAGTAAATAATCCACGTTATATCATCAACTAGCATCTTCCTTGGGCAAGGAAACAAAATTTTTATTCAAAACTAACACTTCTTTTTGTTATTTTCTTTGTTTTTCAATTTTTTTTTTGATTATTTTTTTTTTGTTTTTGATTAAACTAAATAATGGAGAAAAGAAAACTTGAAAAAGGAAGAAAAGAGAACAAAGAAAAAGAAAGAAAGATAAAATAAAGAAAGGAAATGGAAAATGAAAGAAATTATTTTTGGATTTTTGAAATATATGAATTTTTTTTCTTTTTGTTATAAACTAAGTAAACAAATAAGAAAAAGGAACGAAATCATGGCTTAACAACATATTAACAAGCATTGGCCCATTCACCAAGCATAACCATAATCACAAGAAACAATCAATCAAAAATAACAACAGGGACCTCCTAACACTTACGAACAAGAGTAAAACCACCCAAATATTGAAAATACCCCCCAAGCCAAACCAAACACCGCCATCGATGAGAAAATAAGAACAATAGGGGAGGGGGTGGGGAGAAGGACCAACTCAAGGGTCTAGGTCCTCGTCTCCCTCGGGATGAGGCGGGGTTGCATATACGAGGGTGAGGGTGCCGGGGGACTATATTGTTATCATTAAAGTATTGTAAAATGGGGAAAAAGTATCCCGCATCTCTTGTTGAAAGGCAGTCATTCTTTGTTCAAAACTATCAAACCGCCTATCAAAATGGGCATAGATAGGGGCATAGTCGAGAACATAGGCGGGATGGGGTTGGGGAGAAGGAGGGGGAGGGGCGGAAGAGGAGGAGGCGAGCTCCCGGGGATCCCGCCTTTGGTAGGTAAAGATCTCTTGGCCTTCCTCTGGGATTTCCAAGAGGAGATAGTCATCTTGCCTATCCTTTATCTCGGTAAGCCCGCGGTTTGGAAGTTGGATGGAGGTTGTTTTACCAATATTCCAAGTAAAACAAATTCCATCCACTGTAAACCGACGAGCATCCTGTAAGTGTTGTTGGTTAATGTGATTCGGCCCTTGTACTTCGGGAGTCCAAGAGCAGACCTCAAAATGCTCAGCAATGGCGGTAATTAAACCGCCCACAACAATCGACCCACGTCTGTCCTTGGGGTGCCTACCCTTTTGAAATGTTGTGCAAACATCAAAGATATGAACCTATGATACTTAGTTCGAACTGACTTACTTTTAAGTTATCCTTCCTCCCAAAAATGGTATTTCCTAAGAACTTACGAAAATACCGGATACCCGGTTGGTGGATAAGTGAGTCATTAGCATTGGTGACATTGTAAATGCTTGACCCACTTATCTTGGCCCAACAATGAGCGAAATTGAAGGAAGGCCCAAGAGTGGTGTCCTACTCAATTTGTAAATCAAAAATATCTGCAAAAATCAGAAATATCTATATGCGAAAAGCCATCATTCCAAAAGTGGCAAAATAAAATGAAATGAAATAAATCAAACTAAGTAAGAAAAACGGGTTACCTCCTGGTAAGCGCTTGTTTTAAGTCATTAGCTCGACTACTGTAAGTCTTCATCCATTGAGAGGGGAGGTGATGCGTATGTGGAGTCACATTTGAGTCATAAAACCTTTCTTTAATGGTTCTTGAAAGGTTCTTGGAAGTTCTTCAACTTTCTTGGATGTCTCTTGGACTTTCTTGTTTGAAGAAATTTCGAGGCGGTTCTTGTTCGTTGTGTTGGTTTCGCTGGAATCTGGCACAATCAAATTCTTTTGGCTACTGTAATCATTCTAGGTCGAATTTTGGAGTGATTCCAATTGGAGTAGTCTTAGGACATCTGGAACTTGGTTGTGTGAAGTTTTCTTTGAATTTCATCACGGTTTGATGGAGTTGTGAGTTGGAGAAGTAAGGGGTTGTGCACGTGCATTTTTTCCAGTTTTAAGCAACATTTTGGAGTTCGAAAACATGGAGGAACAATTTGAAATCCTTAAGGCTATTAGGGAACTGAGTATTCAGGTTGGGAGGTGAAGGAGGTATCCAGTCGGCAAGGAACTAGGCTTGATGCACTTGCGAGTATAGTATGAAGAACCAAAACCATGTATTGCCCAGAGATAAGGAATTTGATGAAGATTCAGGAGGGAGGAGTAGTCAAGCACGTAATTATGATGAAGATAGAGGATTGAAGTTAGATATTCCAGAATTCAATGGAGACGCGGATCCTCAGAACTTTCTTGAGTGGATTCGACAAATTGAGAAGGTATTTGAGTACAAGGGGTACAACGACCATAAAAGATACAAACTTGACACCATGAAGTTAACAAAGTATGCTTCTTTATGGCTAGAAGGGTTCAAGGCTCAAAGGAGAAGAGATGGGAAGGATCGAATAAATACTTGGGAGTTTAAAGAAGAAGTTGAAGGCTAAGTTTCTACCTAGGGAGTATGAGCAAGACCAATACATTAAACTCACCTCTTTGATACAAGATAATATGAGTGTCGCTAAATACACGAGGGAGTTTGATAGACTATGCTTGATTTGTGATATGCAAGAGAGAGAACCCTTGAAGATTGCATGATATATTAGGGGATTGGCGAAACATATAGCAAACCAAGTTGATGTAGCTCATTACATAACCTTCGAAGTTGTGTGCAAATTAGCCTTGAAATTCGAGAGCAGGGGTAAGGAGCAACAAAAACCTAACTTTGGCGGGGGATATAAGGCAAGTTCGAATAGTTCTTACAAGGGGAATTCATTCCAAAACACTTACAAAAACACTTCGCCACGTTTGGAGGATGGAGTAGAGGTTCGAGTTCTCAAACCAAGGAGGACGAGAAGGGAGAAAAACAAAAGGTTTTCGTGCCTAAGAAAGAATTTGATAGTAGAAGGAGATGCTTTAAGTGTCAAGGTAAGGGACATATTGCGAGTGAATGTCCAACGAATAGGGCTCTTACATTGAGGCAATATGAAGAGATGGTGGCGGAAGAGGCTTTGTATGAGTTCATTCCAGAAGAGATGAATGAAGAGGAGGAAGATGCTTTTGCTGAGGATGAAAGTAAGACACTTGGCGTGCTGAGAAGAATCCTACACACTGAAAGTGCTCTTAATGCGGAATAAAAGGAGAATGTATTCCACATAAGGTGCAAGATTGGAGACCACGCGTGCAATGTCCTTGTGGATAGTGGATCAAGCACCAATGTATCCTCTTCAGACGTGGTAAGTAAACTGAAACTTCCTACTAGAGCTCATCCTAGACCTTATATATAAACTTAATTGGCTCGATGATAATGTTGGAATTAGGGTTAAAAAGCAAGCAATTGTAGCTTTTTCATTTGGGAGTTATGTGGATGAATTGTGGTGTGATGTAGTGCCTATGAGTGTGTAAGCCATGAGGGGGATAGGAAGATAATCCATGAGGGGGATACCAATGTCTATACTGTGACGAGCCATAGCAAGAAGATTAGGTTACACCCTTTACCTCCACAAATCACACCTAAGAAGCAAGAGGAATCTGAGAATAGTATGTTCTTGACTGCAAGGGAGATGGAAAAGGATATTGAGGAAGAGGGAGTAGGGTATGCTTTATTGATTCGTCATTCACAAACCTTGATCTCAACACCCACATCCACACCTTTACAAGAACTTATGGAGGAATTTGAGGACGTGTTTCCTGATGAGTTACCCCAAGGGTTGCCTCCAATGAGGGGTATTGAGCATGCAATTGATTTGATTCCTGGAGCCCCGTCCCAAAGAAACCTGCCTATAAGTGTAACCCTGAAGATACAAAGGAACTTCAATGCCAAATTAAAGAATTGATGAGAGGGGGTATGTTAGGGAGAGCATGAGTCCATGTGTCGTGCCTGCTTTACTTGTGCCAAAAAAGGATGAAACTTGGAGGATGTGTATAGATAGTAGGGCAGTGAACAACATAACTATCAAGTATAGGTTCCCCATGCCAAGGCTTAAAGATATGTTAGATGAGTCACACAGAGCCATGGTTTTCTCCATGATTGATTTGAGGATTAGGGAAGGAGATGAATGGAAGACTGATTTCTAGACCAAGCAAGGTCTCTATGAGTGGATGGTCATGCCTTTTGGCCTTTGCAATGCTCCTAGTTCATTCATGCGCCTAATGAATGAGGTATTACACCCTTTCCTAAATAAGTTTATTGTTGTTTACCTTGATGATGTACTTGTTTATAGTAAGAGTCAATATGAGCATCTTTTGCATTTGAGAAGTTTATCTGAGGTCTTATGGAACCAAAAATTGTATGGCAAACTAGAAAAGTGTACGTTCATGTCTCCTAGCATTACTTTTCTTGGTTACATTGTTGCTGGGGATGGGGTTAGAGTTGGTCCTGAAAAGGTGGCTGCCATATCTACTTCGGTGGTTCCAAAGAATGTTAATGAGGTTTGAAACTTTAATGGATTGGCTTCATTCTATAGGAGATTCATTCGAAATTTCTCCTCTATAATGGCACCAATCACCGAGTTAATGAAGAAAAGAGAGTTTGTATGGACTAAGGGTCCCCAAAAAAATTTTGACGAAGTAAAGTCCTTGCTATGTAGTGCTCCTGTTCTAGCTTTGCCTAACTTTGATAAGTTATTTGAGGTAGAGTGTGATGCTAGTGGAGTGGGGATAGGTGCGGTTCTGTAACGCCCTGGAAATATATAACCTTAACCGGCAGCGGAAACATAACTTAAGCCTGTGGGTTATGGACCACAAATAAAATAATAGCCTAAATTGGTAATTCATCTATACAATTGCTCATCATAAAATCATACTTGTTTATCCATCATACAAAATATCCAAAACCTTCTAGAATCATACATAGTCTCCTCAACACATCTCATTATAATATCCATACTGCAACTGTTCTTCCATACCTAAAACATAAAACAAAACGTCATGAGCCGAGGCTCAGTAACATACTACCCTAACATCGTAAAAGCATTTCAATTCATTTTGTTAGCAAACAAGGAGAAGAGAAATAGTAAAACCATTTCGTAAACATAACCATTAAATCATAAAACATTATCATCATTCTTTATCGTGTTCATCATCATATATCTTTTACTTTGGTAACTTGGCTAGTACTACAGAATGGAGGTCTCCCCAAAAACATACAGAAAGGCTTTCGGTGCCCACATTTTTAACAGAAAGGCGGCCACAACATAGGTGACACTCTCGGTGCCCACAGAAAGGCGGCCATAACGTAGGTGACACTTTTGGTGCCCAAATACTGCCAAGAACCATCTTTCACTTAACTTTATCATGTTTTGTTTCTTTTACGTATCATAATTACATCACATCATCGTAATCGTAATTATAAAACATAATCTTGATCGTACGTAACCATAATTACATTACATCATCGTAATCATAAGCATGAAACGTAATTGTAATCATTAAACGTAATCATAATCATATTTTCATAACATCAAAATCTTCATACTTCATAGCATTAGATAATTTAATAAACATCATTTACATAGCAAACATTTCATATCCCGCTCACCATAAATAACATCGCATAAATATCGTATAAAGCATCATAAAACATAGTTGGAAGAGGAGTGCGGGTGCTAGCAGTAGACGTTACCTGAAATCCTACTTACCAACTTGATAGCCAAGGGAGGCTTGTAATCTTCATTCCTTTAATCTAATAAAGAATTTGAGGACGTGTTTCCAGATGAGTTACCCCAAGGGTTGCCTCCAATGAGGGGTATTGAGCATGCAATTGATTTGATTCCTGGAGCCCCGTCCCAAAGAAACCTGCCTATAAGTGTAACCCTGAAGATACAAAGGAACTTCAATGCCAAATTAAAGAATTGATGAGAGGGGGTATGTTAAGGAGAGTATGAGTCCATGTGTCGTGCCTGCTTTACTTGTGCCTAAAAAGGATGAAACTTGGAGGATGTGTATAGATAGTAGGGCAGTGAACAACATAACTATCAAGTATAGGTTCCCCATGCCAAGGCTTAAAGATATGTTAGATGAGTCACACGGAGCCATGGTTTTCTCCATGATTGATTTGAGGATTAGGGAAGGAGATGAATGGAAGACTGATTTCTAGACCAAGCAAGGTCTCTATGAGTGGATGGTCATGCCTTTTGGCCTTTGCAATGCTCCTAGTTCATTCATGCGCCTAATGAATGAGGTATTACACCCTTTCCTAAATAAGTTTATTGTTGTTTACCTTGATGATGTACTTGTTTATAGTAAGAGTCAATATGAGCATCTTTTGCATTTGAGAAGTTTATTTGAGGTCTTAAGGAACCAAAAATTGTATGGCAAACTAGAAAAGTGTACGTTCATGTCTCCTAGCATTACATTTCTTGGTTACATTGTTGCTGGGGATGGGGTTAGAGTTGGTCCTGAAAAGGTGGCTGCCATATCTACTTGGGTGGTTCCAAAGAATGTTAATGAGGATTGAAACTTTAATGGATTGGCTTCATTCTATAGGAGATTCATTCGAAATTTCTCCTCTATAATGGCACCAATCACAGAGTTAATGAAGAAAAGAGAGTTTGTATGGACTAAGGGTCCCCAAAAAAATTTTGACGAAGTAAAGTCCTTGCTATGTAGTGCTCCTGTTCTAGATTTGCCTAACTTTGATAAGTTGTTTGAGGTAGAGTGTGATGCTAGTGGAGTGGGGATAGGTGCGGTTCTGTAACGCCCCGGAAATATATAACCTTAACCGGCAGCGGAAATATAACTTAAGCCTGTGGGTTATGGACCACAAATAAAATAATAGCCTAAATTGGTAATTCATCTATACAATTGCTCATCATAAAATCATACTTGTTTATCCATCATACAAAATATCCTAAACCTTCTAGAATCATACATAGTCTCCTCAACACATCTCATTATAATATCCATACTGCAACTGTTCTTCCATACCTAAAACATAAAACAAAACGTCATGAGCCGAGGCTCAGTAACATACTACCCTAACATCGTAAAAGCATTTCAATTCATTTTGTTAGCAAAAAAGGAGAAGAGAAATAGTAAAACCATTTCGTAAACATAACCATTAAATCATAAAACATTATCATCATTCTTTATCGTGTTCATCATCATATATCTTTTACTTTGGTAACTTGGCTAGTACTACAGAATGGAAGTCTCCCCAAAAACATACAGAAAGGCTTTCGGTGCCCACATTTTTAACAGAAAGGCGGCCACAACATAGGTGACACTCTCGGTGCCCACAGAAAGGCGGCCACAACGTAGGTGACACTTTTGGTGCCCAAATACTGCCAAGAACCATCTTTCACTTAACTTTATCATGTTTTGTTTCTGTTACGTACCATAATTACATCACATGATCGTAATCATAATTATAAAACATAATCTTGATCATACGTAACCATAATTACATTACATCATCGTAATCATAATCATGAAACGTAATTGTAATCATTAAACGTAATCATAATCATATTTTCATAACATCAAAATCTTCATACTTCATAGCATTAGATAATTTAATAAACATCATTTACATAGCAAACATTTCATATCCCGCACACCATAAATAACATCGCATAAACATCGTATAAAGCATCATAAAACATAGTTGGAAGAGGAGTGCGGGTGCTAGCAGTAGACGTTACCTGAAATCCTACTTACCAACTTGATAGCCGAGGGAGGCTTGTAATCTTCCTTCCTTTAATCTAATAAAGAATTTGAGGACGTGTTTCCAGATGAGTTACCCCAAGGGTTGCCTCCAATGAGCGGTATTGAGCATGCAATTGATTTGATTCCTGGAGCCCCGTCCCAATAAAACCTGCCTATAAGTGTAACCCTGAAGATTCAAAGGAACTTCAATGCCAAATTAAAGAATTGATGAGAGGGGGTATGTTAGGGAGAGTATGAGTCCATGTGTCGTGCCTGCTTTACTTGTGCCTAAAAAGGATGAAACTTGGAGGATGTGTATAGATAGTAGGGCATTGAACAACATAACTATCAAGTATAGGTTCCCCATGCCAAGGCTTAAAGATATGTTAGATGAGCCACACGGAGCCATGGTTTTCTCCATGATTGATTTGAGGATTAGGGAAGGAGATGAATGGAAGACTGCTTTCTAGACCAAGCAAGGTCTCTATGAGTGGATGGTCATGCCTTTTGGCCTTTGCAATGCTCCTAGTTCATTCATGCGCCTATTGAATGAGGTATTACACCCTTTCCTAAATAAGTTTATTGTTGTTTACCTTGATGATGTACTTGTTTATAGTAAGAGTCAATATGAGCATCTTTTGCATTTGAGAAGTTTATCTGAGGTCTTAAGGAACCAAAAATTGTATGGCAAACTAGAAAAGTGTACGTTCATGTCTCCTAGCATTACTTTTCTTGGTTACATTGTTGCTGGGGATGGGGTTAGAGTTGGTCTTGAAAAGGTGGCTGCCATATCTACTTGGGTGGTTCCAAAGAATGTTAATGAGGTTTGAAACTTTAATGGATTGGCTTCATTCTATAGGAGATTCATTCGAAATTTCTCCTCTATAATGGCACCAATCACCGAGTAAATGAAGAAAAGAGAGTTTGTATGGACTAAGGGTCCCCAAAAAAAATTTGACGAAGTAAAGTCCTTGCTATGTAGTGCTCCTGTTCTAGCTTTGCCTAACTTTGATAAGTTGTTTGAGGTAGAGTGTGATGCTAGTTGAGTGGGGATAGGTGCGGTTCTGTAACGCCCCGGAAATATATAACCTTAACCGGCAGCGGAAACATAACTTAAGCCTGTGGGTTATGGACCACAAATAAAATAATAGCCTAAATTGGTAATTCATCTATACAATTGCTCATCATAAAATCATACTTGTTTATCCATCATACAAAATATCCAAAACCTTCTAGAATCATACATAGTCTCCTCAACACATCTCATTATAATATCCATACTGCAACTGTTCTTCCATACCTAAAACATAAAACAAAACGTCATGAGCCGAGGCTCAGTAACATACTACCCTAACATCGTAAAAGCATTTCAATTCATTTTGTTAGCAAAAAAGGAGAAGAGAAATAGTAAAACCATTTCGTAAACATAACCATTAAATCATAAAACATTATCATCATTCTTTATCGTGTTCATCATCATATATCTTTTACTTTGGTAACTTGGCTAGTACTACAGAATGGAAGTCTCCCCAAAAACATACAGAAAGGCTTTCGGTGCCCACATTTTTAACAGAAAGGCGGCCACAACATAGGTGACACTCTCGGTGCCCACAGAAAGGCGGCCACAACGTAGGTGACACTTTTGGTGCCCAAATACTGCCAAGAACCATCTTTCACTTAACTTTATCATATTTTGTTTCTTTTACGTACCATAATTACATCACATCATCGTAATCGTAATTATAAAACATAATCTTGATCATACGTAACCATAATTACATTACATCATCGTAATCATAATCATGAAACGTAATTGTAATCTTTAAACGTAATCATAATCATATTTTCATAACATCAAAATCTTCATACTTCATAGCATTAGATAATTTAATAAACATCATTTACATAGCAAACATTTCATATCCCGCACACCATAAATAACATCGCATAAACATCGTATAAAGCATCATAAAACATAGTTGGAAGAGGAGTGCGGGTGCTAGCAGTAGACGTTACCTGAAATCCTGCTTACCAACTTGATAGCCGAGGGAGGCTTGTAATCTTCCTTCCTTTAATCTAATAAAGAATTGAATAATGAAATTTATTACTATTTAATTAGACTTTGCGTTTTTCTTAAACATTCTTCCATTAGGCCGTGAGATTACCACTCTGGTCTTTTTAAATATTCGAGTTATACTTAGGCATAATTAACCATAGTCTTATCTTATAGTTTATACCATTACTTTTAACATCTTTTATACACGAAGGCTACATTAAGGTGGTAAAATAATATTGACTTATAATTCATGGTTAAGGACTTGTAAATATAGACTTTTTAACTTAGACTATAAGTACTTGCTACGTAAATAATTATACTTTAACACAACTCATAATATGACAATGTTATCATCCTTGAACCTTAATATGATTAAAAGTTAACTAATGAGTGACATATATTATTACTATCAAATAACTCATTTATTTCCTAAATAAGCTTAAGCGTGATTATCCCTAAACTTGAATGATCATTATCATTAATTTAATAACCCAAAATTGTATCACTAATATATTACTTCCTCCGTTTTTTTTTAATAAGAAAATTTCCTAAAAAAAAATTTTTATTTAACCATAAAATTACTTTTTCTACTTTTTTTTTCTCTCTCTCTCTCCCCCCCCCATGCCCCCTCTCCCCTTTCTCTCTCCCCTCTCTCTCCTACCCAAATTTTTCATGTAAGAATTAAAAAAAAAAGTCGGCACACAAAAGTAAACGGAGGAAGTATAATAGTTGTCATTGAGCTTATGAACTAAATATAAAGTCATTTATGCAAACTAAAGTGTTTTTAAAGTTGCATTCACAAATTCAGATTTTAAGAATTAGTTTCTTATAACATACTTAGTTTAATCATTAATACTAGGTTAGCCCAAACTAGTTAAAGGTATAAGCTAAACTAAATGGTTTAATTTAAGTCCAGGAAATCAGTCCACTTAAACCCAATAGGTTAAAATAACAAAATTAAACTAAGTAGCTTAACTAAGTAAATCAGATTTTTTTAAGCCCAACAATTATGAAGTAACAATTTAAACTAAAAGGCTTAATGAGAAACTAAATCAGTTTAGTATCTACAAGCTTAGTCCAACTAAGTACTAAATAACTTTAATTAAGTAAATTTGGTTTAATCCCATCAATAAATTTAACTAGAATGTCTTGGTGGGCTCCAATTTTCAAGCTAGCTATCAAAGGTAATAATTGGGCTCAAATTCTAAACTTAAATTTCAGAATTTTAAGAGGGAACTAAGAGGTAGCTTTTACCTCTACTTCAAGAGCAGGGAAGAACAGAGCAGTGGGGGTGCTCGATGAGTTCCAGCGAGCGGCGGCTAAGCTGGGCATCAGGTCCCGGTGATGCGGTGGAGCACCGGCGTGAAGGCGGCAGCATCTCGGCGGCGTTCGTCGACGGAGCTGCAAGCAGGAGCAGCGAACAGGGGAGGAAATCGAGCGTAGAGGAGAGCGAACGAAGGAGCAGTGTTGGGCGCTGCGGTGCTGCATCGGGGGTGCAAGGGGTTCTGGCGCGGTATGGCCGGTGGTCAGAGGAAAGTCGCTGCACCAACATGTGGTGGTGCGGTGGTACGGCTGGTACCAAGAGGAGAAAAGGAAGATTTGTGGTTTTTGTTGTGAAATTCTGATTTTAGAGCCCTTATGCTCTAAGTTCTTATAGATGAAATTAGGGAACAAACAAGAGGTGGGTTAATGGTGAGGGGTGGTTCTTCTCATAGCCCTTATCACATGTTTGGACTAACTTATACATTAAGATCTACTATAGCATACCTATTCACATATGATTTTTCATATCAAAATCTTAATGTCTATAAAGTCAATCGATAAGCCTCACTTTGTTGGCAAATATATTACTTATCATGAATAGGTCAGTTATACTTTCTTCCGACTTCAACATATATTTTAAAGATTTATCTCAACTACGAAGTACATTCGTCCAGTCTTCAAATAGGAGCCTAAGTTCTCGAATCATGTTCTCCATTGGAATAGTACTATCGTATATTCTTATTCATAACTCTCATTTTATTTGACTAGTTGTTGTACCGCGCGCGGTACCCTAAGATATTGAATTTGATATATTTAACATAGCCTAATTGTGTATTAAAGATGATTAATGAGAAGGTACTTTTAAAAGTGGGTGACTGTCTGTGTTGCGAATTACTTTATGTCCATGGGTTGTCCTTATAAGTAAGGCAATTAATTACCGATTATATGTTTTTAATTCTACTTTATGCCCATAGAGCAGCAACATAAGAATATATAAGTTAATAGTGGCAGATTAGTCAATGGAAATTAGATCACTTGACCCCATTCAATAGTTCCAAACGACGACTACTGAAATTGAAGTGTATGTGATGAGCCTTGACTATTGAAAGCTACTACTTGTATCGACATTGTAATTAAAAGTTCCTTATATTTTTGCAGAGTTCGCCAAATCACCATTTCCAAACACAAAAGGTCTTATGTAGTTCAAAAACATAGCTATTTTTAATTAGAAATGGTTGAATCACATTTGGTATGGCTTTTTTCCCACTCTGAGATAGCGTTTCTCAGATTTGTTTGGCAAACCCTAATTTATACAGTGTACAAAGAGGAGAGAGAAGAAGTGGAGAGAGGAGAGGCAAGGAGAGGATAGAGAGAAAGTGAAATCGGCATGAATTGAAGGCTCGTGTTATCCCAAACCCAGAGACGAAGGTTTCATTTTTTTCTAACGTATCTACAGCACTATGCAAGTCAATGGCTTGAACAGTTATAATTTTAAAAATTGTCCATCACTTTTTAATTTTGACTGCATCCATCCTATTTACATGCTATGGAATATAACTAAAATCTTTGACATTTGGCTGCGAAAGAGCAAAAACAATAGTGTTAGTATCCCAAAGATACAACGATTAGAAATTTACAAGATAATAATGACAACATTTGTTTGTTTTGGGTCTAAGATGCCTCGATGCTTCCCTCACTTAATTAGCGTTCGTTTCGGTAGTTAGATTTATAACAACAAGGTACATGATCGGCCCAAAAAGTACCTTAAAATATACCGCAAGTGTACGGGTCAATTAAAGTAAATATAGGATAAGCAAGATATCGTTTCCCACAAGGAGGTCTATAATCAACTACCAAATTAAGAAAATCTAATATTATTTAGACGATTTGGGTAACGTGAAAAGTGATAATAACTAAATTAAAATAATATGAACTACTAATTCTAACACTAAAACCGTCAAACAATAGGTAAGAATCAAGTATAAGAGATAGTTCTAGGTTTCGGGTTTCACCTTTTACTTCCTATAATGAAATTAAACTAGTTGTAGGGTTGAAATAGTATATCACAATGATCAAATTTCCTATGATATATTATCTCCTCTTCCAAGGTAGAAAACGATATCTATACCAACCTTATGTCTACTTCCGTGATCATAACAATTGATATAAAGTATAAACTCATTAAGAACATGAATTCATATAAAAGACCACCCCAAGTGTATAACTATTCCTAAAATTATACTGCTTGACGTTTAATAATCCCACGAACTAATATTGAACTTTCACTTCCGCTAATAATTCAATACCTTAAACATACAATCAATTGGCCAGAGTAATAGTATGAGATAAATCAAGATTATCAAATTACAATTATAATAAATCAAACCCAAACAACAAATTCAAATCATTAACAGAAAATAAAAGACTACATCCCTAACCTAGAACATGAAAATTTAGCTAGACATTGAAACTAAATTAACCCAACTAATTGAAAACAAAAATCTGAAATTAAACATAGTAATAACGAAATTAGATAACATAAACTAAAGAGAAGAGAGAAGGAAACTCCAAATTCAGATGAACGTTATTGCTCTCGCTCTAGCATCCTGCGTTCTGCCTCCGTATTCTCGTCCACTCTCCTCTCTATATTCCCTCGTGCCAATGTTCTGCTGTCGCTTTTTTATATCAGTCCTTCCTTATGGCTGCCGTGAGAAGTGGTAGGTTTTTGTTTTTCTTCCCTTTTTTTTTCTTTTCCTAGCTTGCGTGGCTCCATCTTGTTTTTGGAACTAGTTGTTGGACCGCACGCTAGCGCGCGCGGCCCCCCAAGGTAGCAAAAATAATTGCAGACAACTAAATGTTCAACATTAGCATAATCCATTTAGGGAAAACAAAGGCATCTAAACTTGGTAGTTAAGAACATAAGCTAAGTAGATTGCATTAGCTCTAAAATGCCCTTGGTGTGTGTGTATATTACAAGAACTTAACCTAGTAGCAAATATATTGGTCCATAAGATGCAACACTTAACTCTAAGGGGCAAACTTTGCCAATTTCACAGACCAAATTTTCACGTGTCTGGGTTGTCAGCCTGTCCAATGGTTCGCGCATGTTCTTCGACTTAGATAACCATGCCAAGAACATCTAAATAATCATGAAAGAGGCGAGCAAGTTTGCATTACCAACGCGAAAGTAGCAGCTAATCCAGCTATATTTCGTACGAGGAAAATAAAAGCCTATATTTCATAAAGAAAAAATGATAACATAAAATTGGAGGATAGGGAGGCCATTGCCAACTCTACCTTCCTGGATGTTCAACACATGTAGTTAATGGAAGATGAACTTCATCGGATAGATGCAAGAAATTTCTCGTACCTCTACAGACTATAACTTATAAAGAAGGGAAAAAAAAGAAGAAACTATGACTATATGAGTACCACTTCAATGAGTCTTAATAATAGATAACTGTTAGTTTTCAGGATGCATTAGCTTATGTAAACTTCTCATGTTCAATGTACCATATTCTAGTAATTTCTTAATACAAATTTATGACAAGTTTCTTTTTATTAAGGGTGATGATGAAACTATATGACTATATGAGTACCACTTTAAGTAGTCTAATATTTATAAATGAACTTCCATTAAAAGAGAACCTTTAAAAAGTCATTTTATGCATTTGGAAACTAACAATTTTCAATATTAGCTAAATATTACCAAACATATTTATGCAAAATGTTGTTATATCAGCTATCAGAGAGCAATTTCTGAAAACAACAATTAGCTATCATTGGTATGATTAGTCTGTCAACTAATTATTTTGTAATGGTGCATGAAATAGTGGTCTATCAAAAAAAAGTTAATGAAATAGAAAGATATGTGCTTTATCTTATTTACATAGGAGATCAGAAGATCTCGGTTATTGTAAAAGCTAAGTGCTGCTACATCTGGTTAGTCTTTCCAAGATATTGCCACTTTAAGACTAAGGTATAACCATTTCTTCACAGCTCCAGTCTCCGCGAAAGTCCATATCAAAAGTAAAAAGTTGTATTCCTTGGGATGCTACATGAGAACTCCTTGATTGCTACAAGACATAATCCAAGTAGAACTACTAATCTAACTCCAGCACAAGCCTTTGGAGAGTGTCAAAGTGGCATGAAATCATACCTGCAAATTCATGCAAGATTGATTTAGCAAACACAATAATATTAAACATTCTAGACATTCCAAGGACGAGGCTATTCATTGCAACAAAAATTTCATGTTCATTTTTTATTTATAGACGTCAAAAAGGAAAAATTAACGTCCACTATAACCTCCACAATTCCAAGCTTACAATGCAAGTTCTATTCTCGTAATTTGCTTATTCAACATTAATTAATGTGTTACTAAGCTTAATACACACATTTCATTCATCAGTCTCTCATATATCATAATGTTCACGTAATTACTCTTTTAGTTAGATGGGTTTTCCAACTGTAATTATTCTTGTATTTTTCTATTATTCATATTTATTTAATAAGAAACAAGGTCAACTCTACTCTTCTCTCCAAACTCGACTCTTTCTTTCTCATTTTGATCTTATTTTTTCCCCTCCCTTCCTCAACCTCTTAACACTTCAAATCTTCTCAACTCTCATCTGATCATCTTCCCTCTTCTATACCTTTCTCCATCCTTCTCACTAATTCTCCCCTTCTCTTGTATTACCATCATTTTTTTTCCAAAAAGAAACTCAAATGAATAAAATAGTCTCCTACAAGTGCTTACTCCCCCATTTTTATTTGGTAGAAGGGATTTGGAAGGAAAAGAAAGGAAGGGGAAAGAAAGTTGTTAGTTTCCAATGTTTGGTTCAAGAAAATAAATTTAAATGAAAGGAAATAGAAGGAATTAAAAGGAAAGACTCCTTAATAAATTTTCAATTTCCTTTCCTCCCAAAAGTGGGGGAATTTGGGAGGAAAGAGAAAATTTAAACCAAACATGGGAAGTTAAGGTTTTTTTCCTTTCTCTTCCCTTCTTTTCCTTTCTATTCCTTTCCTTTCTCTTCTCTTTCTTTCCTTTACTAAAAATGAACCAAACAAGCTGTAAGTGAAATGCTTTCATTTTGTGGAACATGTTCAAACTCGCTCTCTATCTTCCTCAAAAGAATGGCGAAAGTATATCATATGATACAATTTATATTAAACATGCTCCTCCAATGCCCTAATTCTCTCCTTAATATCTCTCTATATATACATACCTATATGATAGTTCTGGTTGTGCAACGCGATTTTCGCTTAAACTTCGGCTAAGCAAATATGGTTGCAGTTGATAAGGGATTATTGAACAAGGTAGAAGGTCTCCTCTGTGGTGTTCCCATCAGGAACATCTACTACGAATGATTTGATGAGCAATGTTCCTGGCCTCCCATCGTTTGTTTTTGGGTGAACTGTTATTTTTGATGAGTAATTCTACAGTAAAAACATTTAAGATTAATGTAAGCTTTTATGTAATTCTGTTTGCTAACTTGTGATAGAACTAAAACTACTCTACTTCTACCATATCATCTCCAGCACGTAAACCTGCCAGGAGGATGAAGAAAATATAAGGTGGCCTACATGTGCACTTGCAAACTACTATGATCGACAACCAGTCTTGGGTGAGACCACAGACATTTAGTCACCCTAAACATATTACAAGTCACCTACTCACCTCTCATAAATTTCTCAAAGTAACCCTTAACATAGTATAATAAGTCAACCTTAGCTGACACTATTTTGACCTCACCTGATAAACTAACTTGAACGCAACCCAAATAAGGCAAACTCGACTTGAATTGACCTATTTAATGATATATTTCGAGCACAACCCAAAATCAAACTCTAAGTATAAGTTACCCCTCAACAATATAACAAGTCACTTCTGGGACCTCAACCATGTAAAAAGTCATTCATTGAAGATCTTGAGCGATGTGGTCGCACCAAAATGTTGTGGCGAGACCGACCTTATATAAGTTAATGCGAATGTGCTAATTCAAAGAAATTGAAACATGAGCAGACCTTCAGGACAGCATACTATCCTAAACAATAGATTTCCTTTCATCACCAGACTTAAACTCAGCCAAATAACGCTGGTAATCGTCTTTCATCTTCATGTAAAACACCTTACATTAACTCATAGTTCTTTTATAGAAGTTCTGCTTTCTCAATATATAAGTTTGGCCTTTCTAGTGCCGTGTCAAAGATTACAAACTTAATGTTGCTAAAGTAAATTGAAATGGACTGGATTTGGAGTAAACTAAACTAAAATATCTGAACTAAAAGTGCTGAACTAAAGTTGTTTATATTATATCATTGGTTGAGAAGAAAATTGTAATTAATCTCACTCATGGTAGGGGATTTGCTGCCTTTGATTTGCCTTTGTAATTGTAATCTATATATCACAATTTTCAACCACTTGATTCTCATTGTCACACAAGGTTGTTTTCAAAGGCGACAAAATTTGAAAAGTTGTTCATAGCTTGGTTTACATTCTTAAAGTTTTACAAGTTTTTAGAAACTAAAATCATTCTTACCCTATGCCCTCAACCCACACCAAGCACCTCACCCAGACCATGGAAAGCAATAGAAGCAATTAATGGATCTGTAAAAGAAGCACTCAAATATTAGATATAAGATGGAATAAATAGGCGGAATTTAAAAAAATATTATATAAAGGAAGTACAAGAAAACAAACAATGAGAATGCACTATGAACAATGCACCATAGCATGAGAGCAAGGAGTACTAATTACAAAACTCCCACGACCCAATACATTCAGCTGCATTTGCATCCGTCGAACTTCTTGGTCAATACTCGAGATCTAGAACGACTAATTGCACAAAAAAAGTCAAATTAATTAAAAACCTATTAACGTACTATCTCCAATACGAAAACATCACATAACCATATAATGCAAAAAAAATCCGCAAAAAATAACACGGATATACATCATGAAATGAAAGAAGATAATTTTCAGAGAAATCAGAAAGGCGATATAAAATTAGAGATAAGGAGAGAGAAAAGATAAGAAGGCTAAAGAAAGAGGTGTATTGAAGTCTAGGTCAGAGAGGTGTATCTTACCATATAGTAAAGGAAGGTGTATCTTTTCATATAGCAAAGGAAAGAAACAATCACCATATAGTAAAGGAAGGGAAAGATGGATGATACCGGCAAAGCAGAAACGACGACAACACAAGCATACATTTTAGAATTACAATGTAAAACCTAAACAAACATGAACAAATGTAACAAAGGGAACATAAGAGACATATGACATTATCTATACAAGTAAGTTAGTGGAAAAGAACAGAATTTGGTTCATATTATCAACCACATTGCAAAAACATATTTTACATTAATTGAGACCTATTCTCACCTCAAAACAAACCAGCCTCAATTAATTCCTCAAATCCAACCAAATTCCAATCTTATCTCAGCAAGACAAAGCAACACGTGATGTACGAGTTGTCAGAAGTATGGCTTTTAGACAGTCTGAATCAAACATCAAGATATGCTAAATAAAAAGTATCCCACCATTTCTCATACTGATATCATTCTAAATAAACTCAACAACAACCAGCAAAGCTTTGATCTTCATATATTTCTCTTTTAATCACTGGAGAAATGCCCAAAGATTGCATCTTTTTCATATTCTTCAAATATCTACTCTGATTTTTTGTCACATTTCTAATAACTTAGCAATAAAAAACATCTAAACATAGGGGAAAAGATTGTCGAAATGAAAATAGGCTGGAAAAATCATAAAATTAATCGGGAAACTAATCAACGATTAGAAATTATAGAGTTCAATTGAAATGTCAGAGTTTTCCATATCTAGGTTCAATTGAAACCCTAATATTTATTTATTTATCATTTTTCATCAACACAAAAAAATCAAGAGTTCCTAATAAAAAAAATGAAGCTGAAATACCTTTACGGGTTCCCATTTCGTAGCAACCACATTAATTTTGAAGCTATTTCTTCTTATACCTGAGAATAAACCAGAAATGGATATTAAAAAATTCAGCCTAATTTTACAAACAAACATCAAAATTTTGGAGATTTACTAATTTCCAAATTGAAATCCTGATATTAAAAAAAATACCCAATCTTTGGTTAAAATAATTGTTATTGGGTAAAGAAGAGAAGGGCTTTTCCAAAGTGATAAATGAAGTTGTGGAAGCCATGGATAAGCTGAGAGAGAGAGACTGCAAAGGTCAATACGTGCTTGATAAGGCAAACAAATCCGTCTTTTTCTATAAACAAATTCGTCTTCTTTTATAAAATAATTGTTTTTGCGTAGTCGTAGTCGTCATCTTCTTTGTGGTCTGAGAAGAAGCGTGGTGGCCGTGCGTCGGGGATGCAATAGGGTTTCGGCAAACCAAAAAGAAAAGAGAGAAAAAATGGTGAGAAACAGGAAAAAGAGGAGAGAGACGAAGAAGCTTGAGAAAGTAAGAATGGAGGTGAGAGTAGGATTGCAGGAGCCAGGAGGCGCTGGTCCACTGTTACTAAGGGATGAAGATGGAGAAAATGAAGGGGACGGAAAGCCACAAAACTAACACGAGGCCTACGTATTAAACAGTAGTGGCAGAAGACGTAATTATACACGAGCATAGTGAAAAAGTAACAACAACAACAAAGATGAGCTGGTTCAGAAAATCACAACCAACAAACAATCATACTAAAAACTCCGCTTCCTAATCTACATCAATTTTCTATAAATTTTAATTTGACGGCTAGGGATGAATACATGTCATTCTTCTTGCTTTTTGTTCATCCGCTAAAATCTCGGCCCATGTATACGCTCTTCAAAGTTATTAGCCATTCAAGATATCTTCCTTGTGAGAGGTTTTTTGGCTTTGAATGTGAAATTTCGCTTTGATTACTAAGAGCTCCATTGGACACATTGGCCCTACGACAAAGCTTTTCACTCGAGGGGAGTTTCTAGATATCTAACTCGCGCTTCAGTTTTAGAATTTATGTTGGAGGTCCTCATATTTATTTTACTTTTCTATTTCTAGTGTGTACGCGCCATAGCTTTTGCTTTAAGGTCATTGGGATATATCCATGCGGGAAATTCTTGGTGTATATATTGTAGTCGAACACGAAAAAAAGCTCAAGAGGTCGAATTAGAGCATCACCTTTTCTATTTCTAGTGTGTATGCATTAGGAGCTTAGCTTGATATCTAACTTTTACACGAATTGAAAATAAAGCAAACCCATTCCTAATTTACAACCAAGAAAACAAGAAAAGTTCACAACTCACACCATCAAAGAAAATAAAAATAAAAAGGATCGGATCTAGGGCATAATCTCACGAATCACCATTAGTCGGATCGTTTGACACGCTTAATCTTCTCGAGCTGAACTTGCCAACAAGTACTTGCTCAACACATTTCACCGGCATATATGGGGAGTTTGCCTTATTTGGAGTATGTTGGCGAATTTGTAGTCTTTTTTATTTGGTGTAGTGAAAAAGCAAACTTTAAATCGCAGAACCAAATTGAGAAACAAAGAGGCAAAATTGAGAAACCGAGCCAATCTCAAATTCGCCTCGCATTTCGGCTTCGAACTTGCTTAAATCGACCAAAGCAGTGGTACCTAGTGGTGAAGCCCACAACTCCGCAAAGTTGCCAAGGTGTGGAAACCCATGCTCTTAACCTCTTTGAATCTACCTTACCACACAACTTCAATTAACTTTTTGGTGAATTCTATTTGATAATAAGCTGTGAAAGCAGAAAAAAGCATAAATTTCTAAATCCACCAAGTACATTCGTGGGGTTTCTCGGTTCCAATTTCCAATTGACAAATACAAATCCCGCAAAAATCAAGCATCAAGATTTCCAAATTAAACACGCCAAAATAGCAATCAAAATCATTAAAAAAAACAACATAACAAACCCGTTGCTCCGCGACACTGTTGTTAAAACTCCCGAGGATCGTAAGGCCGCAAAAAATGAGCAACTACATTTGGTTACATTATTCGCAAAACAAGAAGTTAATGAAAGATCCACATTCTTGACACCGACAAGAAAGCACGACTAATCTGCAACCCTACCTTTTTTTTTTGAGGGGTCTCGCAACCCTACCTTAAAATGGACGAAAATTAATTCGCAAGAATCCGAAAAATCGAAAATATACACAATTTCCAACAATAGAAAAAAAATTTAGGTAAAAATCAAAAGAAAACTGAACACCAGATCCAATAGAGACACACAAAAACGGGGAAAAAAACAAACAAACAAACCTTCACTTTGATCATTTTGGGTGAATTCTTTCTCCAAAACGCTATCAAAGATGTTGGAAAGAACAATTTGATTCAAATATTTACATCATCTTAGTGAAGAATTAGAATAGGGTTGAAAAAGTGAGAGAAAGGTAAGAGGGAACAAGATGGGGAAAGACTCAGAGATGATGTAATGGCAAAAAGAGAAGGAAGAGAAGAGCCAAAGAAACAGGAGAGAGAAAGACAGAAGAGGAAGCCCTTGCACTGGTATTTGCCTGGTGAGGAGGGAGAAAAACGTGCAAAAAAGAAGGAAGGGCAATGAGGCGATTTCGGGAAATTGAAGGGGCAAAAACATCCGCACAATTGTTACTAAGCTACAGTAGACAAAGTTCTCACTTTTTAATGGGTATGGATTTAGAACCCAATTTCACTCTTGTGTCCTGCGTCAGTGTGTGTATCTTTTTGGCCCAACAAGAGTGTTCTATTTCTCTTTCAATTTTTGGGCATGGCTGCTTCTTTACTTCTTTTTTTTCTTTTTATCATTTTACTTACAAACAAATAATAGAGTAAGGATCTTTAAAATAAAATATTTGCATAGTAAAAATATACTACTATTATAAATATTAAATGAACCAAATTAGCAAGTATAAGTAGTAGTAGAATCAAGTAAGTAATTTTTTAGTATATTTTTCATATTTTAAAAAATTTATTATTTAAGTAACTTAACTCTTAAAACGTTAAAATATGAAAAGAAAACCTATTATAAGTCTCATAACTTATACCAAAAAGTAATATAACGGGCTAGAATCATGTATAAAATAAAGCCTTATCAATATATGATTAGATAACTATTCACACGTTCGTGAAGCCTTTAATGAACTTGTATATGGACAAGTTTTTTAATGATACAACTTCGATCAGATAGAGAGCCAAAAAAATATGGAAAAACATATGAAAAGCAACTAATTTGATTTTGATATAAAGTCTCAGATTTGAATCCATCTATACCTTGCAAGTATTAAAAAGAAAAAATAGTCATTTTGTAAAATCTCAAATAAATGACAAAAGAAACCCACCCTTTTAAAAAACAAAACGTTAATATTAAGCTTGAAAATTAGGCGTGGGGCCCAAATGAAGTTATTACATTGTCAAAGCCCAAAAGCAATGAATTGGCTTATTTGCAACAGAGGAAAAACGCAACGTTTGACGACACTTGCACTGGTATACATAAAGTTGGCACCACAAAACGTAAACTCTTCTCATCCTCTGTAAACTGAACAGTTCACTCCAACTATTCATCTTCCATTCTTGTCAGAAGAAGAGATCTGTCAGAGTATAAGTAGGCGATTTTTGGGGAGATTTTTCCTGCAAAACACGCTTAAATCTTCAAGGTAATTTAGTTTTTCATCGTATGCACTTTAATCTACAAATTTAAATGAAGCTATCAATTAGGGTTTTGTTTGAATTTTGAATGGTATAAATCATATATCTAAGCGAATTTGATGTTAAGTTGTTTGAATTATGCTTTACTATGTGGTTGTGATGTTGGTGGGTTTTTTTTATCATGTAATTTCGCTGAAAAAATCATACTTTTTATGTGGTTATGCCCTGCTGAAGCTAGTTATAATAGGGGGTGGGTTTAGTTTAAGGATTTTTTCATTTGGGAAATCTTACTGAATAATGTTGGTTTGTTGTTGCAGGCTTACCATGGGTATGTCACAATCTACTGAGGCTATGCTCTTCAACGAGCACATCATGTGTCTGTATGTGTTCCTGAAGCTTTTTAGGAGGGACAAAGGGGTTATTTTTCTAGTTTGTAAAAGATGAAAGGAAATGTGGCACTGGAAATGGTGGATTCCAGAAAGAGTGCATGCATGGGATAACCGCTTTGAGTCATGGATATGCTGGGACATCATTCACAATGATGCTATGCATCTAAATTGGATGTTGGAAGACTCAGATGATGAAAATGAGGGATGAAAAACCAGGCTCCCCTACTACAAGTTGATCTGAAATGGATGGTTTTTTGGTTCCTTTTTGGGTGGTCTATGTTATGATTGTAGCTGGGGTTTTGGTTGTGATTAGGGCTTTGATTTTTTTTTTTGTTATTAGCCCGTATAATATGTAGTTAACCAATGTAGGGCATCATTTTAAAATGGAATAAAAATTCTTTTGTAGATGTGTGATTCCATTCCTTTATTAACAGATGCATTAGGGCTTAATGTAGGTTGTTTAACTTAGCATTTATGTGCTAAAGTTTTATGTATGAAAGTTGGTTGTTTAATATGAATGAAATGGAATGATTGCAATTGAAGAAGCTAAGCAATGGAGTCTTGCTTCTTTTCTGTTTCTTTGGCTTGGTAATATTTGTTGGGATATAAGATGAATTCCCTAGTTTTTGTTTGGTTTATAGCTGATATTTTGATACTGTAATTTAGGATCTGAAAGTTCCAAGTATTCCAACGATTAATTTTGGAACTTTAGTTTTTTTTTTTGGGCAATCACCATATGTTTAAATCTAAGCAAAAAAAGGAAAAAATCTTGCGCGCGGTACCCCGAGATATTATAACTACTATATTAAGGCTAAGCTGGAAGTAGTGGAGATATCAGATATGATAATATGTGAATATATAGTGTTAATCAACAAAAGTTTGCATGCCTATATTACATGGTCCATGCTAGCTGAACAAATTAGTGGCAAGATAAAAGGTACACCATAGCTAGTATGCAAATGCAAACACAGTAGCAGCGTAAAGCAAGTAAGTTATCCGGCATTGTTTGATAGTACAAAAACTTGGACGACAGAGAAGTCATGCGGAACTACGAAACAACTACAAAAGCAGGGCGTCCTCTAGGAACTCAAACCTTATAGGCATAAAAGGGTATGTGTTCCTAATAGAATCCCAATGGCTGCACGAGTAAGAGTGCACCAATTACTCCCATATGTAAGGGACTTTGGAACCCAGCTTAGACAATGGTTCCTTGACAAAGTGGCAGCAGGCCCAATCTGAAGGTAGAAGTACTTGGACTTAAGAGTTTCTGCAATGGTCTCGAAATCCAGTGTACCCTACATAAATGCAAGTGTATTAACATATGTGTAGTAGGTTGGTGATTAATCCCCGCATGCAAGCAAAAAGAAGTAACCCCAGCGAGCAAGGGGAAAAACAATTATATATACGTTAGATTAAACAGATAACAAACTAAGGTTAAATAAAGAATTTAAGTGGATATTTATAAGGTAGTTCCCTTTTGTTTAAAAGCGTAGGTAGTTGAGTGAGTGAAACATTTAAAGTATGAAGTATGAAAAGCGTTGCAGGGATATCAAAACGAAGTGTGTTATTTTTTTTAAAAGAAATGGAGTTGTGTAATAAAGAAGGAAAGAAAGTATGCAAACAATATTAGACCTTGTGATAGTGTGGTTGTGTTTTAAGTATGCCAAGCACTGATATGAACTGAACACCAAAATCATATACTTTCAGGTAGCAAGCAATATGGGCTTATTAACTGTTAAGGTCTACTACAGTCACTGACTGCTCTTATACCAACATGCAAGGTTACCAAAACACTAAACCAAAAGGAACAAAATGAATTAGGTTGTTTTTGCGTCAAATAAAGTAATAGATATGCTAGCAAAGCTTACATCCTTCACCATTGCATATATGTCTGCAATTGGGAGGTTGAACAGTGTTGCACATTCCTTGCTAAATATTGTGAATGGCATTATACCAGTGTCATTTGCTGCATCGAACTTGAATGTAATCATGTTTGCACGGCATTGTAAGTTAGAGAACTATTGTACATCTAGAGAATGTTGTTGCAAAAAAGGCTATACTTGTTACCTTTGAGTAGCAGTACAATCATCTCTGGGGCAGAATTGACAAGAGAATGATTCTCCAAGAGAGTACTCAGTGCGTTTTCCACACCTGTTGCGACCCAACATACACTACAATCTTGGGTATTAAGGTTCGGGCACATGAACCCGCAACCAATGCCTCTCTTCTTGGAGCATGGTAGTGGCCTCGCATATGGTGTGTATCGTAAAGTTAATGTCAAAGTGGTGTTGTAAGTCTGGTGAGAAAGTTCAATATAACTGGTATATGCATGCAACTAACCCCGCAAGTGCACCATATTAATTATGGGAACAAGAAAACCAACGAATAAACATGGTAGTGAATGGTAAATTTATTTAGACTTGGCATTTGGATTTATATATGTTGGACTCTTAAATTATTAGAGTTTACCAGTTTCTACATGCTACAAACATGTGCAAATTGACATGGAGTGTTAGATAGAGGTTGTGGCAACACTGACCTCTTTAAGTTTTATATCTGCGATTGGTAGTACAATCCTTTTTCCAGTTGGATTCCTAGCAGCTGCTACCCTTGCACGGCGGGCTGATAGTATAGTATGGTTGTGTGCAGTCGTGTGAGGGTGAAAACAAATACATATAAATGAGCATGGTACTGTTTGGCAGTGGGAAGGAGGGTGAATGTAAATAGATACCATGTGCGGAGTGCAACTGATTTCTCATCACTTGGATTTGTAATAAATCTTGTTGACATGATCTTGCTAAGGAAAATCCTGAGGAATGCAAGCAGGGTGGTCAGTAAGTGTTATGTGTAGTAATGGTAGTAATTGATGTGGCAATAACACCCCCTTTGAGGGTTGTTGGCTTCAAAGCCGTGAAGCCCATGATGATGTATGATTGAGCACTGCAATTGATAGCGTTAGAATCCTCGAGGGCCAAATCATCCCAGGTGGAGATGGTCATGGGTTGTTCAAGGCTGTAAGAAGGTGTGACTGAAATATCAGTATGCGTAATATTGATTTAAAAAGGAAGATGTACGCCTACAACAAATATTAAATGTATAGGAAAGGCAACAACCTATGATCAGTAATCACGAGCTCGCGAACTGTATGTTCGACTCCATAGGATGTTGTGATAGTCCTTGGTTGCTCAACAAAGAGGACAATCCCTAGTACATCTGGGTGTGCATATAAGGCTGGTTAGCAATGGAAGGAAACATATTCGGTAAGATGTAACGATAGATGCTGTGAAAATACCAAAACGGTCGGCAACATCAGTAGTGTGTGGCACAGCGGCAATGGACCTATAACTTGGCAGAACTTCTTTGGCCTCAAGATTGACCGGTTGTATGATTGTTTGCCCACCGAAACTCATCTGGCAATCATTCTCCCTCTTGGCATATGGAGCTTGAACAAGTTTGAGTGAAGCGTTTTCAATCTCATACTCATGTTCATGTTTCAGGACATTTGAAAACTCATCTATTTGGTTTTCAAACAGAGCACCTCTTATCTTATTTCCCTGCCATGTAGTTCGGTACCCAGTGGGAAATGTAAACTACTAATAGATTAAAAAGATACATAGTATACATGCATAGTAATGTAGTTAGGGAAGGCACTAATGACTTTCTCAAACTCAGGTTTGAATGAATACAATAATGAACAATGTATGCTGTAAACAAGTAGTATAAATATGGTTTAACTAAATATATCATATCTATGCCAACAAGTATCTGCACAATTTATAAATTAGATATCCAATAAGTATACCTTCCTATCTTCCAGAATAAGTTGCTGGTATCTGGTTTTTTTATTAGGTGAGATCAACACTCTGGACTTCTCCTTAACCTTGACCCTCACCTTGTACGCTTTGGTAGTTGGCGTTAGTTTGTCTAGGTACGTCTTTTTCTACTTTTTCGGGCTTCATCCTGTTTACGAAAATCAACAATGCATGAGTATATGGCTAGTTGGAAAGTAGATACACATATAGGGGTAAACAATGAAGGGCATCCATTTTTAGTGGCAAACAAATAAGTTATAGTATTCATGTTGTTGGATACTTGACCGATGAAACGGTAATTACTTGACTATGCGGGTATTTCGAGGGCAATGAGGCGCAGTTAATGCATGAGATTAGTTAGTTATGTATTTACTTGTATAAGTTGAGCCATCGAATTCGCAATTATAAGTGGTAAAAGTGCTAATTATCTTAAGTGGTGCTTATGAAAGTAATACTAACTATAACTAAATAGTACATGTTATGTTTCAAGTCAGATTAGATAGTAGTACAGAGAGACTATCTAGTTAGTTTATATATAATATGTATGTGTTTATTGACAGGGGAAGGAATATTGTTTTTCCTGCTGGCAATCATGTCCATGATGGTAGTATATCAAATCTATTTGTTTTTTATGATATTTGCTGTTGGCAGGGAATGTAACCTACTGCTCTAAGGTATAAATTGTGGTGGTCAGTATAATCTAGACTGTTTCATGGAAAAAGGGAAAACAACAATGCAAAAGGTTGATAAAATATTTGGAAAGTGTTGAAAAATATACAAAGGAGAAGGTATTATGAGTTAGATGTCAAAAAAAACAATGAAAGTCAAGATGGAGCATGAAACACAAAATGGACCTGTACATTTACATGATAAAGAATAGGTAAAATCCAAGACTACAATATGGAAGCTAGCCGATGTAGCAAGCAAGACACGTGCATCACAATAAATATAGCCATTAATGGAAGGGAAACATTGTAACACCCCGACAATTCTCTATTTTATAAAATGCCTTTTCCCATAAAACATAGAGAATTACCAAAGTATTATCGCCCGTGTGATAACGTATCGGCTTACTCAGAATTTTGCAGCGGAAATAAATAAAGAACTTTGAAAACATAATTAAACTTAGTCAACCACAAAGTCAACTCCAAAACCAAACAAAAGTCAAACCAACATAAAAGTCAAACCATTGACACAACCAAACCAAAAGTACTTAAGTATTAAAGAAGCTACAACACAAGCTCTCCAATAGATTTCCAGAAACCTAATGATGCATCATCTTCAAACCTGGAATGGTCGATGCTTTATTGATCCTAAATGACTGCTCACCAAATGGGTCATTACAGGATCAATAAGGCACATCCATGATCGACACACAGAAAAGCACGTAATCAGCAAAGCTGAGTACTTACATAAGAAATAAAACATATAACCTAACATGATACTAATAAGCATTAAATCAAAGATAAATAATAATATAACAAAATATCAGACTCAACTGAACTTGACTCCACAAAACCAATAGATTATTTTATTAATAAATTAAATAGTCAATGGATAGAGTTGTCCAACCAAACAATGTCTTCAATATAGAAGACGAAGTACGGGAGCGACTCCGTACTCCCGCGACCAATGATATCGAGGTACTAATTAAATAAAATAGGACACGGTGATCAATCTGGTCCCTAGAAAAGTCATGGGCTACCACCATGTACTGCAACTCATACTAGTCCAACACTTCGGACGTGCACAAGTCTAAAGCTTATTACTACTCACATTCCACTTTAAGTATTAATAAATTATTTGAGTGTTGGGACTCACAACAATAAGACAACCAACATAAATATCATGGATACACAAAATTCCAATTTTTATCTTAGGATTAAATGCTGTGATCATACAACTCAATTAACCCCATTCATTATTATTTACCAACAATAATAACAATCCTACCTTTATTTGTTGACTTAAATCAACAATCAACTAACCTGTCAATAAGTGAATATTCAACTTTACTAAACAAGCCCCACAGACCTTATACAGTAAATAATATAATAAATCCAAGGGAACAACATGATACATTTCATGATCCAATAACAATATATTTATTAATCCCTCATGTGAATTAATAAAATAAACGTTCCCAACCCACATGCTTGCATCAATCATCCATACAAACATATAATACTTCATCATAGGCAACATGCTTCACACAACATTATAAAACATGCAAATTCACTTAAATAAGTCACATATGAACTATAAAAAGTTCCTTACACATGATACTATATCAATCCTAATCTTAGGACATGATACTAGTCTAATAAGACATAGGTATTAGAGGTGAACATGGGCCGGGCCGGGTTCGGGCCTGGCCGAGCCAAAAAAAATTTGCCCATTGACCAGGTCGGGTCGGGCCGGGTCCAAATCCGGGCCAAAAAAAAGTGCCCAAAGCCCATTATTTCGGGCCGGTCCGAGCGGGCTTTTTCGGGCCAAAACGGGCTGGGCCAAAAAATTAGACTAAAACGTCTTTTTTGGCTTGTCCAAAGCCCGCCCAAAAAAAAAAAAAAACCGGACCGGGCCAAAAAAAACTGCCCAAAAACCGGGCCGGGCTGAATTTGATCAGCTGTAATAGGTATGTACGTACCTTGTGTACACAATATGAGAGACCACTTTCTCAACCTTAGAAATCACTCAAAGTAAAGTCTTCGCCTACCAAATATCGAAACATCCATGTATTAATACTCTAATAAAAATTACAGGAACTTTAAAATACTTTAAACTCTCTTAAAAAGTGTTTTAAAACTCTTTTAAACACTAAAACTTCAACATTTAGTGTCCCTTAATATAGTACTACCAAACTAGTCATTTAAAACCCTTAAATATCATTACTTTAACATTTAAAATCCATCATAAGTACATTAATAAAAATTCCAGCAAGGTATAATTTTTTTAAAACCCTTTTAACCTCACTTTAACATAGTTCTAAAGATTTAAAGTACTCAATTTCATAAAAGTATAATATAGTACTATAATTTTCACTCTTAAAAACACTAAAAATCCATGCTTTCATGCTTAAAAACCTAATCTAAACATATATATAAAATCTGAAATTTATTTACTCCACTAAACTAATTATATAATCTGAAATATATATTAATATAGTTAAAGATACAAACTTTAATTATTAAACCATCAAAACAATGCTTAAAACATTAAAACTAAACATTAAAATAATATAGAGGAGGAAGAGAGAATTAAACCAAAGAGGAGAGAGAAGGAGACACGACCGAGAGAGAAGGAGGAGCAGCGCTGCTGGCGACGGCTGGCTGCTGCTGACGGTGGTCCGGCTGCTGACGGTGGTCCGGCTGCTGCTAGTGGTGGTCTGGCGAGGTGTAGCCGAGGAGGACGAAGAGAAGGAGAGAGAGAGAGAGAGAGAAAATCGGTGGAGGAGAGGAGTGAGAGAATGCCGAGTGTGAGGGGAGAGAGGAGAGAATTTAGGGCTTTGTTTAATGTGGTTAAATTTGTGAGGTAGGAGGGTATTTATAGGTTCCCATTAGGGTCCAATAGAAAAATGGGCTTGTTGGGTTAGTTTAATGAAAGATGATCATATGAAAAGGCTACAAAAGTTTGGGCTCCTCTAACCCAATATTAAATTCATTTTCACTACTATTACTCAACTTATTTAAAATTATTTTTGACTCTCAATGTCCGCCTTTAAAAAAATAATTTAAATACTTTGACTATTTAAAACATTAAATAATCAATTACTTTAAAATAGTCAATACTTAAGAAATTAATTATTTATATATAAAATATTTATAAATATACTTTAAATATATTTATAAAATTCATAAAATTGTGGGAGATTACAATCTACCCCTCTTAAAAGAAGTTTCGTCCCGAAACATGACACACCCTCACAGTTTCAATTTTTTTTTACTCGAATCTTCCATTTGGATATACTTGTGTCGCAACATGTGCATACTTTACCAATTCTAAAACCAATTGTGTCACTACATGGACACATTTTCTGAAGCGGAGAATCAATTTATTTTGCACCAATATGTGCAAATCGCCAAAATAAGCATAAAATGTATAAAAATATTATAAAATAAGGCAAAAAGCGCGAAATTTTATCGCATTCTTCCCCTCTTAAATAAAACGAGTTACGCCCTCGTAACTCACCTTAATGAACAATTCAGGATACTTCTTCTTCATTTCATCTTCGGCTTCCCGCGTTGCCTCTTCGGACTCATGGTTAGACCTATGGGTGCTAATGAGCCAGGGTAGCTCGCAAACTGTTCGAGCTCGGCTCGGTCAAAGTTCGGTCAAAACTCGGCTCGAGAGGGCTTGACTCGAATTCGGGATCGGCTCGAGACTTTAACGAGCCGAGCCTGAGCCTAGTGGAGTTCGACTCGAAAGCTCGCAAACATGTTCGGAAAATTTTAAAGTACAATTTTTTATACATTGATTTTTAATCCAACTTGGATTTCCAAAAAAAACAACATAAGGCCCTATTTCAAGCCCACTTCAAAAATATAAACCAGATAAAAGTTTTAGCCCAATTAAAAAATGCAAACCAAATAGAGAACTCCCTTAAGAATGAATGACGCATACTCTACTTCCTTGCCGTTCAAGAACAAGGGTTTTCGAAAAACGCTAAATCTCCCAAGTCCAGCTTCGACTCTTCGGCGGCCAGCGTGGTCTTCGGCGGCGAGCATAGTCTTCTTCGGCGGTTAATTAAAGCGACGTGGTCTTCTTCGTATCTCTTCTTCGGCGGCGAGCAGAGTATCTCTTCGTGACGATTAAAGCAACGAGGTCTTCTTCAGCCGGCGAACAGGATGACAGGTATTCTTTCTATTTTTTGTTCTTTTAGTTTTGTTTTTCGATTTTATCTGGATTTTTCGAGCAGTATACATTGATTTTTAGTTTTTTTTCGTATTATTTTTTTAGTAGCGTACTATTTTTCAGTTTTATCTGAAATCTAAGACTGATTTGTTCTATAATTCTATGTGGTGATCTGAATTTCTGTTGTATTATCTAATTCTGAATTTTTCATTTGTATCATCTGAATTTCTGTTGAACTATCAGTTAATTTTTTTGTTAATTTTTTTTATTGTGATTGATTGTTTATGCACATTGCTTCAAAGAGCTAGCTAATTTTGCCTAAGTTCTGGATTTCGATATATTCAGGAAATTAAAATAAGGTTGTTCCATTAGGTGAGGTAGTTTTGTGACTGATTTTGAATTTGTTCTGCAAACATACTGTGAATCATGTTGACAGTAACTTGTGGTTTAAAATCATAACAGCACATATTTAACAAAATTAGATGGAAAAAGAAGACATTTATGCACATTGTGAAGCATTGGGAGGATGCTATGTAGTCCCAGATTAGTGATTTTCATCTTCCTTTTGCAGAACTATCTGTTAATTTATTTTTGTTGTTTTATGTTTATGGATATGGTTTTTATAGCTAATTATAATTTCATATTTGTAGTTTGTTGATGAAGATGAACCAAAATAAATCATGATTCCCATTCCATAAATTGTGTTCTTCTATGAGGTTATTTTCCCACTCTTCTCTAATCTTATACTTTCTATGAATTAAATGAATAAGTTGTGATTTTACAAACTAATATCTTTGTAAATATTGTTTTAATGAATGTGTTAAACATATTTTCTAGGTGTTACGAGAGAAAAAGAACCATGGAGAATGGCTTGGACTTGAAAATGAATGTCAAAGGAAGAAGATAAAGTTATCGTTTGCGTGTTTAAATATCAAATGAGATATTTGTGTAAAACTTTGTTAAAGTTGTGACTCGTGAACTTTGTTAAATTTGTTGTGAACTATTTTTTTTTTTAAGTTCAAAGTATGCATTTTGTTTATTGTATAAAGCTGAAATTTGGAATTATATTGCATTGCACAAAGCAGGGCTGTTGAAATGTTAGAAAACGTTCTCAAGCTTTTTCGAGCCGAATAGTTCGCGAACTTTCTCGAGCCGAGCCGAATTTTTTTTTTCGAGCTCGAGTCGAGCCCGATTTTTCCCTTCTCGAGCCGAGCCGAGCCGAGCCGAGCCGAGTCGAACCTGACCAGGTTCGGTCTCGGTTCGACTCGTTAACACCCCTAGTTAGACCAAAGTACTTTCACGAAATTCACATCCTTATTGCGTGTACTACGCACCTTCCTACCCAAGATTTTCACAGGTCTTTCCTCATATGTGAGGCTACTATCTATTTGGATTCTTTCGGGTTCCAGAATATGATTCTCATCATGGATATATCTCTTAAGTTGAGAAATGTGAAATACATCATGCATCTTCTCAAATTCCATTGGTAAAGCCAACTTATAGGCTACCTTTCCAACTCTTTGCAAAATCTCATATGGGCCAACGTACTTGGCACTTAATTTGCTCTTCTTACCAAATCTCATCCCACCTTTCGTCGGTAATACCTTCAATAACACCTTATCACCAACAGCGAATTCATCTTCCCTTGTCTTCAAATCAGCATAGCTTTTCTGCCTATCTTGGGCAGCTTGAATCCTAGCTTGAATCAACTTCACGTCATTGACAGTTTCCTCAAAAAATTCAGTCCCCAATACTACATTCTCACTAAAATCATTCCAACAAATGGGACTTCTACACTTTCTTCCATACAACGCCTCAAATGGAGCCATCTTGATGCTTGCATGGTAGCTATTATTATATGAAAATTCGATCAAATCCAAGTGATCTTCCCAACTTCCTTGGAAATCAATCATGCACGCTCTCAACATGTCTTCCATAGTCTGATTTAGGGGTGCTAATGAGCCAGGGTGGCTCGCAAACTATTCGAGTTCGGCTCGGTCAAAGCTCGGTCAAAGCTCGGTCAAAGCTCGGCTCGAGAGGGCTCGACTTGAGTTCGGGTTCGGCTCGAGACCTTAACGAGCCGAGCCTGAGCCAAGTGGAGTTCGGCTCGAAAGCTCGCAAACATGTTCGAAAAAATTTAAAATGAATATTTTATACATTGAGTTTTAATCCAACTTTCCACTAAAAAAAAGAAAAGGCCCAGTTTGAAGCCCACTTAAAAAATACAAACTACTAGTAGATTAAAAAAATTCAGCCCAGGGGTTTTTGTAACTTTAACGGGTTTAACCATTTGGAGGAAAGCCTCACTAGTCAGTACGTTGCAAAAAGATTAGAGAAACAGTCTTCAAACTTCAAGCCTTCAAGGGTTCGCGAAAACCCTAGCTCTCTATTCTCCAGTTGAACAGTTCTCCAGCTTCGCACACTTGACGGCTTGATGCTGGTCTTCGGCAGCGAGCGGCGTGGTCTTCGGCGGCGAGCAGGTGGTCTTTGGCATCTTCTTCTTCACCTTCTTCATCTTCTATTCTTCTTCTTCGTGGATTCACTTAAGATCGGTGCTTTTTGTTGTTACAAATTCATCTTCTTCTCCAGCTTCTAGTGATCGGTAAGTTATACTTTTATTTATTTTTACTGATTTTTAGATCGAGATCTGAAAACTTACAATTATTTCTCATCAATTTTTTTAATATATGCAAGTATTGAATTATGATCTTTTTAGTTGAATTACTTATTTTACTCTATTATGTTAATTTAACTTCGTTTTATGTTAACATTCGTTTATGTGTTTCGATTTTTCCTTCGTTTTGTTCGATTTTTCATCGTTTTTTTTCCATTGCTTAAAAGTACAATTCACGAGCTTTTTCGAGCCGAATAGTTTGCGAACCTTTACGAGCCGAGCCTCGAGCCGAGCCTCGAGCCGAGCCCAAGTTTTTTTTTTTCGAGCTCGAGCCGAGCCCATATTTTCGAGCTCAACGAGCTTCGAGCTCGAGCCGAGCTCTGTCCTCTCTGATCTCGAGCCGAGCCGAGCCTGGCCAGGTTCGGTCTTGGCTCGGCTCGTTAACACTCCTAGTCTGATTGGTCCTTTCAGTCTGACCATCGGTCGCAGGTTGAAACGCAGTACTCATCTTCAACGTTGTTCCAAGATTCAACTGGACCTTTTGCCAAAATTTCGAGAGGAATCTCGAATCACGACATGAAATAATGTCCTTCGGAACTCCATGCAGTCTCACTACATGCTTGATATACGTCTTGGCAAGTTGCTTCTTCTTCCATGTTTCTTTGATCGGAATGAACACGGAAGATTTCGTCAGACGGTCCACGATAACCCAAATAGTATCATTGCCATTTCTCGTCCTTGGCAAAGCAGTCACAAAGTCCATTGATATCGAATCCCACTTCCATCCAGGGAATTCCAATGATTGGACCTTCTCCATTGGTCTCTTATGATCGATCTTTACATTCTGACATGCCAGACACTTTGACACGAACTCGGCGACTTCACGCTTCATATTCGGCCACCAATAAATCTCCTTAAGGTCCTTATACAGCTTATCACCACCAGGGTGCACAGAATACGGAGTATTGTATCCTTCCTCCATAAGCTTCCTCTTAAGCTCTTCACACTTCTGTGGTATACACCACCTTCCTTTAAACCTCAAGCTTCCATCATCAGGAACCTTGAAATCAACTTCCTTTCCTTGCTTCATCTTCTCTTTAATCTTATCTAGGTACTCGTCTCCAACTTGACTCTCTTTGATCTCATCAAAAATCGACGATCCCAACGACAAATCACTCAATCTTGCCTCAATCTCTCCCGAATTCAAAATTTCAAGGCTAAGCCTTTGCGTATCTCGGTATAACTCATCAGGAACTACCAATGCATTCACGCTATGACTCAACTGCATCGGCGACTACATTCGCCTTCCCCTCATGGTACTAAATATCTAGGTCATAGTCCTTAATCAATTCCAACCATCTTCTCTGCCTCATATTGAGATCCTTCTGGGTGAAAATATACTCCAGACTCTTATGATCAATAAAGATCTTGCAAGTCGCTCCATACAAATAATGTCTCCAAATTTTCAATGCAAACACAATAACAGCGAGCTCTAGGTCATGGGTAGGATAATTCGACTCATACGGTTTCAACTGACGCGACGCATACGCGATCACCTTCCCATTTTGTTGTAGAACACACCCCAATTCATTCTTGGAAGCATCACTATACACCTCGAATCCTTCATTTCCATCAGGCAGGGTTAATACAGGTGCGGAGGTTATCTTGTGTGTGTTCGAGTGTTATCTTGTGTGTGTTCGAGTGTTCATTAAAGACTCATCAAAGAAACAATCAAGAACCCATCTTTCTTTCAAGATTCTTGGGGTTTTGAAAACTTCACCAAGGGTTAGATTCACGTCCACATCAAACCGATGTGTTTGCACCTCATGATTATATGACAAATACTCTAGTTTAAAATTTTGATTGCCTAACTCACGTTCAATGGCCTAAAGTTCGAATCTTTAGGTGTTTTATTGTGTAAAGATTGTAGCTTTATGTAAATTAACTAGGATAGGCTCTAATTGTTCTCTCGCAAACTAGAGGATCTCTCACTAACCTCGATTAGGAGATGCACACATACCTCGATTTATGTGTTTTAGGTTCACAACCAATACTCAATGCAAAGCATTCGAATAATCTTAATCAAATTCATTCACTACTTGTTTTATTGATGATGAACGTGTATATATAAGTTACACGCGTAATCTAAGTCCTAAACAAACTCAACTACTAATAAGATAGACTTAAATACTCCTAAGCTAAGCAACCAAATGGCAGCCCTTACGATATCTATTCCACACGGCTAACATAAGATAGACTAGTACAAGAGTCCTAAACAGCACAAAACTAAAGACTCCTATGATTAAGGGAATTAGACTCCTAAACATAATAGGATCCCTTTAATCTTTTCACACATCTAAATCAATAATTAATTAAAGAAACCTAAAGCTCAAACCATGTAAAACCTTTCCAAGTAGAAAGTAAAACCATGGAAGCAAACTAATAACAAGAAAGCATAAAAACTACTAAAGCTATTAAGAAAGTCCAAGAAACATCAATAAAGTTAAAGAACTTCCAAGGACCTTTCAAGAACCATTAAGGAAAGGTTTTATAACTCAAATGTGACTCCACATACGCATCAGGAGTAGTCCTCAAGATCAATAGAGTATTCTTCTTGAATAGGTGCACTATCATAATAGATCTTGAGTCTTTACCCGTTCACCTTAAAACACCCTTTTGCATCATTGCATATTTCAACCGCACCATGAAGGAACACTTGTTTCACGATGAATGGACCACTCCACCTTGATTTGTGTTTTTCCATAAATAAGCTCAATCTTGAGTTGAACAAAAGGACCTTGTCACCAACTTTGAATTCCCGCTTCATGATTCGTTGGTGATGCTAAGCCTTAGTTCTCTCTTTGTACACCCGGGCACTTTCACATCCATCCCTCCCCTCTTCAAGCTCATGAATATCAAGCATCCTTCTTTCACCCGAAGCTTGAAGATCAAAATTTAAAGCCTTGATGCCCCCAATAAGCTTTATGCTCCAATTTCACGGGCAAATGACACGATTTCTCATATACAAGCTTGTATGGTGTCATGTCAATAGGGGTCTTGTAAGTCATGCGGTAAGCCCACAATGCATCATCCAACTTAGATGACCAATCTTTGCGAGATCGGTTCACGTCTTCTCCAAAATAAGCTTGACCTCTCTATTAGATATCTCCTCTTTGCCACTAGATTGAGGATGGTAAGAGAAACCCATTTTGTGATGCACCCCATACTTAGCAAGGACTTGGAATGATTTCTTGGCGAATTGTGATCCCCTATCACTAATAATAGCTCTTGGAACTCCAAATCGAGGAAAGATCACCTTCTTAGAGATTTTTACAACTACCTTGGCATGATTTGTTGGTGAAGAAATTGCTTCCACCTACTAGGAAACATAAACTATAACAGCCCGAACTTCCGATCGAGCTGCTAGCTAATCATGCTTAGCAATCACAAAACCTAATTAACGTTTAATAAACCTCAAATTAAACTATATAATCTCCACCATAGCTCATCCGAAGATCATCTCTTATAACAGTCATGATCCTTTAACCACACCGGAGCTAGCTTCAACATTTCATGCAAAAATCACTAACATTGAATGCTGCCCCCACCTGGATAGGTTCCAAGAACAAAATCAGCAAAACTGAGTACACACTGTCCAACTGGAAAATCTTTTTGGTGGCTTAGAACATATTTGTATTGTTGAACATATATTACAAGACATTTGAAGTCAAGGCCGAGATATTGTTTAATGTAAGAATAACTTAATACTTTTATTCAACTTACAAAATTACTTACTCAAATACAATGTATGAATATCTCAATAACAACCACACTAGTAGAATAATTGTATATTGCTGCGGTTGAAAAGTGGCCTATTGCTGCGGATTTCGCACCGCCGCAAACCAAGGGGCAACAATAGGTTAAATCTATTGCTGCGGTTTTAAAACCGTAGTAATAGATTAACCTATTGCTGCGGTTGTGGGTAAAACCCGCAGCAATAGGTGTAGGTAAAAAAAAATTTATTTTTTGAAATTTAAATATTCTAATAATTCTTAAAAAAAATTACAACACAAAAGTCAATACAACAAACTACACTTTGAATTCATATATATTCAATACATATGATAATCTTACAATAATTACCAAAAATATAATAAATATAAAAATCAAAAACAGTAAAAGAAACTCAAGACCTAAGAAACGAAAAATAAGCTACACTAAAAAAACAAAAAATACACTTAAAACTTGAAAAGAAAAAAAAAGACCTAGAAGGAATAACAGATCTAAAAAATAAACTAAAACAAAGAAATCCCAAAAACAACAAATTGAAACTAATGAGGGAAGAGATCTAACAAATTAAAACCGATCAAAAATGAAAAAGAAACAATCTCTAACATAAAATCAAAACTAAAATCTCCTAAAAGACGATGCCGATCGACTTTTACTCGTCGGTAAACCGCATGGACCACCTGAGTTAGGAAGGAAATTCGCCTGATTTAGGAGTGAGAGGAGCGATTTCGACCACGAAA